>PCFQ01000006.1:1036062-1083418 GCA_003063905.1 Chlorella sp. A99 | reverse complement strand
CAAAGGAGGGGAACGCCCCGGGGGGGGTTGGGGGGGGCACAGGGGGGGGGGGGGGGGGGGGCAGCTTGTTGATACAATGGCGCTGTTGCTCCTGCACATGGCGCGAAACAAGCGAAAACAGCACGGGGGAGGCGGGAACACGCAAGAGCGCAACGCGCGCAGGAGACGCAGGCGCGTGCACGACCACAGCATCGCCCGGCACCTGGGGTAGTCGCAGTGGACGGTGCCAGCCAGCTGCGCCTGCGCTGGGTTCCACTCGTCGGCGGACTTGAAAGGGATATGCGGCGCGGTGTGGTGCACCACAGTGAACGTGCCTGGGTAAGGGAAGGGGGACGCACTGGTGACAGGCTGCGCGTCGGGCGAGCTCGCGGCCCGGCGGCAACGGCTGCGTCCGCCCCTCGCGCCCGCGACGCCGCCCGCCCGCGCGGCAGGCACCTCGGGCAGAGCTCAGTTGCAGGAGGCGCGCCCGTGATGCAGCACCAACTCACTCATCCAGAAGTGGTAGCCGAGCCAGGGCATGAGCCAGTACTTGGCCAGGCCCCACCAACCAGTGTAGTAAACGATGGTGGGGAAGCCGATGAGGATGAAGGCCGCCACGGCTGGGTGGCGCCAGGGTTTGGGAGCGAGCGTGTGAGAGGGCAGCGCGGGAGGGGAGCGGCGGCGGCGGCGTGCGGAGGCACGCGACGCCGGGTCGCGCGCGTCCTTCCTCCGCCCGGCCCGTCCACCTCACCTGCCAGGCTGATCTTCACGCGCGTCTGCTGGGCCTCGGTGTACTTGCTAAGGTCAAAGTGCCACACGAGCCAGTGGCCGACGGAGGCCCAAAGCTTGAGGGGGGTGCCAAGGAAGACCTTGTACAGGAAGGCCTGCACCGGGCTCCAGGTCGCCATTTGCTCCGGCTGCACGGGGTGCCAGGCCGTGTCCTCCACCAGCCTGTCGCGTCGTTGGGGCGCGAGGGAGGGGGAGGGGGGGTGAGGACGTGCGGGCAGCGCAGCACGGCACGAGTGCACTAGCGCATGCTCTGCTCGCTCGCGTCCCGGGAGCCGCTGCCGGCGCGGCCCGCCCGTCTCGGATGCTGCAGACAAGGGGCTGGGGATTCACTTTCGACTCACTTGTTGGTGTGGGCGTGGTGGGTGTTGTGCTTGATGCGCCAGGGCTCAAAGGGATAGATGAGGGGCATAAACATGATTGTGCCCACAATGTCCTCCACCAGCTTGTTCTTGCTGCAATGAGGGGGATCGCAAGTTGGTTCTGTAAAAAGCGGCAGCCAGGTGCCGCGTCGCGAGCCCAGCGCCCTGCACCGTGCATCCTCCCGCGCAGCCCCAGACATTGCTGGCGCCCCAGTCTGTGCCGAGCCCCCGTCCCCGCTGCACCTGAACGAGCGGTGGCCGCAGTCGTGGCCCACCACAAACCAGCCGGTGGCGGCGGTGCCGGCGATGAACCAGGAGATGGGCAGCAGGGGCCAGGGGGTCACTGCAGGAGGCGCGCGGGCGGGGGGCGCACAGCCCTGCGAGTGAGCGGCGCTCGCGCGGGGGGGGCGCGGCGTAGCGCGCGAGGCACAGGGCCAGGCTGACGTGCTGCACTGAGTGCGCCGTACGGGGCAACGAGGTAGGAAGCGCCCCGCACCCGAGATCAGCAGCTCCGACAGGTAGATGGAAACGACGGCGATGGCCACCGCGCTCCATGCCTTCCAGGGGTTGAGCTCAAACACCTGAGTCAAAACGGAACGGGAGCAGGGGGGTGGACAAGGGGAGCAACCACGCGCGCGCGCCCGCGAGCCAAAGTACTGCGCAGCAGGTGCGGCGCGGGGCCGCCATTTGCCCGCACGTTCGACACGCCGCCCCAGGTGCGCCAGAGGGTGAAGCGTCTCCCCCGCCTGCATCTCTGCACTCCAGAAGTGTGCCAAACCCACCTCATCGGGCATCGACTTGATCACGTCCTGCAGGGTCACGTCGCTGGGCAGCTCCTTGCCAACGGTGCGGAAGCCGTGCTGCGGGGCAGGGGGCAGAAGAAAGCAGAGGTGAGGCGGCGGGCAGACGAGACTGGCGCACGGGCGGGCCCCATGCGACATGCAGCACGGTGCGTTCACAAGCGATCACCACTGGCCCGCCGCCGGATAGTGGCCTTCCACGCCCCCCTGCCGCTGGGGGATGCTGGATCGCTTACCGCCTCGGCCCACGCCTTGCGCTCCTCGTCGCTAAGCTGGGCGGGCTGGACCACGTCGACCACCGCCGCCGCGGCCGCCGACACGCCGCGCCTGCTGGCGCCCGCCGCAACCGCCGCGTGGTGCCGCCGGCGCAGGCCCGCAAACTGGGGCAGGGCGGCAGCTGCAAGTAGGGCAGGCGGGCATGCAGGCGTCGGTGCCCACAGACATGCGGTTTCCGCGAGGTGGTGGGGAGAGACACAGTGAAGGCTGCCAAAAGAGCCAGTTGTGGAGGCGGCGGCTCGCCCTGCCCAATCTGTGGTGGCGGGCGCGGCGGTGGGCGCCCGCCCTCAACCCACCAGGCTTCGCGGCCGCCGATGCCACGGAGCGCGGGGCCACCTGCGCAGGGCAGTGCGGTCGATTGGTGGCAAGGATGGTGGCTGCCACCAGCATGGGCCCGAGGGTGGCTCACCTGCGCGGGGCGCAGCCGGGGGGCGGACACGACGGAGGCCAGCATGGTGGTGGGCGAGAATGCGGCCAAAAGGGGGGGGATGGACCAGTCGGGCTGCTGATAGCCAGGGGTTGGCTGGAGTGCCTGCAGCAGCCTCTCTCACGATCTACAACCCCATTGCCCCCGCCGCCACTTTTGCATGCCTTCCTGTCATCGTTGCCGCTGCGCCAACCCGTGGGGTGCTGCCAACGGCGGCCACCACAACACAACAATCAGGCTAGGCACCTGACCAATCGCGCCAGCCGGCATGACAGACCGACTGCGGGCACCTCGTAGAGTCTTGAGCGTCAGCGATTGGGCCTGCCGCCATTGCCCGCCCCCACCGCCGCCCGCCGCCGCCCCCTGGCTTTGCCCGCCTCACTCCCAGAGCTCAGACACCCAGAGCTCACTCTTACATGACAACTGCCCGCGGTTGATCATGTCAGTTGCAGGCTGGATGCATTGGACTTTCTGCACTCGGTCTTCGCGGGGAGGCTGATTTGTAATATCCTATTGTTACGAGAAGGGTTCAGCTCTTGTGCAGTTGCAGGCGTGCAGGTGATCGCATCAAGAAAGTATTTCGGGCCCCGCTGCGCTCCAAGTGCGTAGCGTTCTTAAGGCTCGTGCTGCATGGCACCATGCTGCAGCTGCACCACAGCGAGGCGTGGGATGGCATTAGCCCTGCGCTGGTGGAGGCGTTGCTGCTGGATCCTGGGCAGGTGACTCAGCGCAAGGACTGCCCACTGCTGCACCTCTGTGCTGCTGCTGTCCATCAAGTACACCAGGGGCAGGATGGACCAGCTGCAGCGATGGCTTCGCGGTTGGCCGGGCTGTTGGTGGCCAGGTGGCCCAGCACAAAGGCTGCCCAATGCTGCACCTCTGCGCTGCCGCTGTCCAGCAGGTGCACGAGGGATGGGACGGCGCCAGCTGCAGCAATGGCTTTGCGGTTGGCTGGGCTGCCGGCGGCCAGGTTGCCCAGCGCAATGGCGGCCTCCTGCTGCACCTTTGCGCTGCCGCTGTCCAGCAGCCACACCAGGGGCGGGATGACGCCCGCCCCTGAGATGGCTGCGCAGGTGGCAGTGCCGCCACCAGCCAGGATGCGCAGCAGCATGGCCGCCACATGCTGTGTGCACTCACTGTCCAAGAGCTGCACCAGAGACGGGATGGCGTTGGCTGCCACAGTTGCCTCCTGGTTGGCAGGGCTGCCGCTGGCCAGGACGGTCAACGCATAGGCTGCAACCTCCTGCACATCCTTGCTGCGGCTGCCCAGCAGCTGCACCAGGGGCGGGATGGTGCCCGCCGCTGAGATGCCGTTGAGGAGCTCCCGGTTGTTGGTGTTTTTGCACACTAGTTCAGATAGTGCCGCGGCCGCCATTCCCTGCGCGTCCACGCTGCTGCTGCCTAGCTGTGCCACCAGCTTCTCGATGTCCGAACCCTTGTAGTTGCTGCCGGGCAGGATTTGCAGCACATGCACCCGCACATGCTCAAGCTGGGATCGCAGAGAGTTCAAAAGCGGGGAGAGGAAGGGCCTGCAGCGCTTACTTTGCCGAGCCCCTTCACGATGAGGTATGCTGCCACTGCCAGTGGAACGAGTGGGACCAAGGCCTGTGGTACAATGAGGACGGAGTACAGGCAGGACGATCATTTCAGGCTCAGGGCGCAGGACGCTTCATTTCAGGCTTTGGAAGTCCTGGCATGCGTGCCCTGGCGTGCGCAGCAGCAAGATGCCCGTCCGGCCGGGGGCTCTGCACCCCAGCCCTTGCTCTTACCAGCTTGAACCCCATCTCAAGCGCCACCGGGGGATGGGAGGCCTGGGCACGTCGTTTCATTGACGAAGGCCTCTTCATGCCTGCATGGGTGGGGTGCAGAGAGGATGTCGGCCTACCCCTGACCCGCCAAGGCTGGCGGGCTCGAGGCAGCCATCGGCCGGCGGCCAGGCAGGCGGCGACGGCGGACCCCAAGGCGCGCGGACTTGCTTGCCGCAGAGCCTCCTTAGTCTGATCTTGTGGTTGGGCAGCTCCCTATGCGATGCAAGGGCGTGGGAGAGGTCGGAGGAGCGTAACCGCGGCACGCCGCCAGCACACCGCAGCACCCCCAGCACCGGGCAGCGCCTGGGCAGCGCATACACTGCTTCCGACACGGTTGGGGTCTCGACGCGGTTGTGGTTTGCGATCATGGTTTGCAAAGAGCTTTGGAGTTTGGAGTGCTTCAGCTTGGGGCCAGGTAGGCCCCCCCATAACTTGTCCCTGCCAGGCACTGTCAAGTGTCAGCGTCTCGCACGGACTCGCTCTCATTCCGCACTCTGACAGTGTCATTCGAATGTCTGGGAGGGCAAATGGATCTGTTCGGGAGGGGCGTGTGCAAGATCAGACGGCCGGAGGATAGAGAGCAGAAGCAGAAGCAGCGGCGCGTGCGGCAGCCAGGCAGACCTCCTCCAATCAGCAGAGGGCAGGGGCAGCCGCAGGAGCACGCGCATGCACCATCCACCTCTCTGGCCCTCGCCCCTCGGGCCCCACTCACGCTGAACGCAAGCAGCGTGAGGCAGAGAACTGGGACAGGCTGCGCCCAGAGCGGGTGCGGCTCTACCAGCAGTGGTTCCCCTCCTACTGCCGTCGGTGGGCAGCTGCGCCGGTGGTGCAGCGCTATCAGGCAGACGTGGATGCCCGCTTTCAGCAGGCATGTGCAGAGCACTGCAGCACATGTGAGTGCAGCCTCGAGCAGCTGCGAGCAACGAAGTGGAGCAGAAGCATGCAGCTGGTCCCAAGCCACGACGTGATTGGCGACCTCTCGGTGCCCTGCACGCGCTGCGCAAATTGCGGAGGCACGCTGACCGTGGAGGCAGAGGAGGTGGGCTGCGCACCCTCTGCCCCAGTGCAAGGCAGCGTGTGGATCGGCATGCGCCTGCTGGATCTTTTCCAGTTTCTGAACCTGGTGGAGGGAACGTCGGCCAACGGTGAGCGAGAGGGTGGCGCTTGGCTGCTGGGCAGCGCCCTGCGTTGCTGGCCCCCCAGCACAACTACTCATTCGCTTGATAGAATGCTGGCTGATGGCTGCAGCGTTTGCGGATGCGATCAACTACGCTGCGACGCGATATGATGCGGCGGCGCTCGCTGGCGCCAGCGGTGGGGCTGGCGAGCGGCCGCTGAATCCTGAGCGCCTGGCAGACGCTGCGCGGGAATACAACAAGGTGGTGCAGGCAGCCAGGCACCCCTCCTGCCAGCCGAGCCTGCCGCTGCAGCCCCAAGCTGCTGCTGGGGCGGGGGGGGTGCTACTGCTGGGGCAGATGGGAGCGCCAGCATGCGTGCCGCTGCCATGCTGTGCTCGCTGCCCTCCCACCTGCTCTTCTTGGCAGGCGGCTGGAGACACGGAGACGACGCGGTGTCCTCCCCCTCTGGCGCCACCGCAGCGCTGGTGCCATCGCCCACCTGGCCCCCCTGCTGCTGCTGCTGGGCTGGCATTGCCCTGGGCAGCTGGTCCTCTTCCTCTTCTTCCGACCCCTCGCTGTCACTGCCGCTGCAGCTGCTAAAGAGGTCTTCGCCCTCCTCCTCGACCCCCGCCCTACCTGTTGGGGCCGAGGCAACCTTCTTTCCTTGTTCCCGCTCCTGCGATCTGCTCCAACGCCCCGTGGTGCCGCCAAAGCAAGAGGCCACCACAACGGAGCGAGTTTCTGATCTTGGTGCCCTTTGCGCCCGTCGCGCGGTCGCCTGCCCGCGTGCTATCATGTGCGAGTTCCGCAGGGTCTCCACCACTCAGAGAATGCACTTGGCCGGTGATACAGAGCTGTAGCCCTGCTCGCCGATTTGAGACGCCTCCTCCACACTGTGCCACCTCCTCCAGCCCTTGTGCAATATTACAGGAACTCGTTGTTGCAGTGACATCTGCTGCAGAATATATATGATGCCAGGTGCCACACCGCCCTGCCGACACACCAATGGCAGTTCGCTCCAGCCAAGAGCAGGCGTGAAAGGGCCCACTGCTGCACACCCAGCGGCAGCAAATCCAGCCAGTGCAGGCGCCGTTCCAGCGGCAGGTGCTGCAGGCGCGTCGCTGCAGCGTGGCCAGGCAGGTGGAGCAGACACACCAATGGCTGCAGGGGAAGACTGCGCTGGCGATGCGCTGCAGCATGCGGTGGACCCCTTGCACCCCACTGCTGGAGGCGGGAGGAAAGCGCGAGTCGCACGGCAAGGTTTTCCGGCCAACCTAGTGCAGTGGGCAAGCCGAGATTGCAAGCCACTCAGCAACATTTCAGCAACACATCCTTTCAGCAGGTTGGCTGCTGCTGTCCGGCGCTCGGCCCGTCATGTCTCTCTGCGTTGCGTTGACTGGGCCCCCTCGCCCCGCTATGGCCTGCGGCGGTGGTGCGCTGGCGTGTGCGCAAAAGACTTGGGGCAGGAGCCTGCGAGCGGGCTGGGTCGAACCTTGCAAGTGTGTTGGAGGGGCCGAGGGCGCTCCTAGACGGGGGGCAGTGGCGCCGCAAACGCTGTACTACAACTCAATGGAACACCTTGCCCCTGGTGCAGGGCGCCGCCCGCGCAGCGCGCCAGGGCAGGAGCAGGAGCACGCCGGCGCCCTGGGCAGAGGCAGGCGAGCCAACAGTTGGTGCACACAGCTGCAATTCACGGCAGCGCACTGCCTGGCGGGCTCGAGCTCCTCTTGCTGCTTGCAACTGCCTGCGCGCAGATGTCAAGGACGGCCTGGATCCCGTGCGCCAGGAGATGAACGCATGCAGGAGCCGGCAGCAGCGGGTGGCGGACAGACTGGAGATGCTGAAGCAGAAGGAGAAGGAGGCTGTCGAGCATTACAAGGTGTGCAAGAAGAGAGATGAGCGTTGAACGCCGCACGCCACGCGCGCGTCCCGCTCGGGCTGGTGAGCGCTGCTTCCACACGGCCCGTCCTCTCACTGAGCTTGTTAGCTTCCGCCTCGCCCCCCTGGAGCAGGCGACATTGAGGGCCAGGAGATCTTCAGGACCGCATGGAACCAAATACTGGATGAGATCGAGCTGCTGCAGGCCGGAGACCTCAAGGCATACGAGGAGCGCTACGGCAAGCTGTAGGCGTGCGCCATGGGCGGCCCCAACCAGCAGGGCAGGCTGCAGCTGGCGCTCGGTGCGCTCCAGCGCCATGGAATCGACAGCCCATGACCCCGCTGACATTCCCATCACTTGGGTAGAAAGCCATTGGTGTAAGCTGAAGTTCCATCGAGAGGCAGGGCGGCGCACCGAGCTGGTGGCTTCTGCCACCACCCGCCGCCCGCCCGTGCACCGCCACGGCGTGGCAGTCACCCCCTGCCTGCTGGCCCCCGCTCGCCCGCCCGCTGAGAGCCCTGCCTGCTGGCCCCCGCCTGCCCGCCCGCCCGCCCGCCTACCCGCTGGCCGCCCCGAGGCCGGCTTCCAGCGTGCAGGGGAGGGCAGCAGGCCACCCGCCCATCCCGTCACCGCCCAGGGACTCCGTGCAAGTCCCGCCTCCGCTTCTCCCCCCCGGCTGCCCTGTGGACTCAATGCTTTCAAGCAAGCGGATACAGGCGGCTCAGCATAGAGAGCAATGGGGTGTTGCAAATTGGGTAGCAGGGGCATACAGCTAGCAACCGGCAGGTGACGAGGTGCAGTCGGAGGCAGTTGTTGGCGGGCTGCCGTCGCGGCTGCGCCCGCGTGCTGAGCTGACCCTCACATCAACTTGTACGGGTACACATCCGCATTCATCTCCTGCCACGCCAGCAGCGTGTCGAGGCCGACCATGCTGGTAGCAACCCCGACGCATGTCGCCATGACGTTGGCGCCAAGGTTCCTGTTCTTGGTCCTGAGCGTGGACGCCAGCGCGAGCACCCACACAGAAGTCATGAGCGCCGCTCCACTCTTGAGGAAGCTCCTGGCGTGAGCCTGCACCTCAGCGCGCCGCCCGGCGCGCGACTGGCGCCGGGATGGGGACAGCTTGGCTCCCGCCAGCCGCACAGCGTAGCAATAGGTCTGCGCCAGTGAAGCACCCGCCCTCAAGGTTGGCTGATGACTGCCTCAGAGTGCCTCCACCCTGCTGCTGTGTGCTCATATGGGTTTGCATTCAGTGATTGCCAATGGCAGAAGGAGAGAGGCGCATGCTCATGCAGCAGGGGGGGAGGCGCAGCAGGGGGAGAAGGCGAGCAGAGGTAGGGCAGCTGCCGTTTGGTGGTTGCGTCCCTCGCATTGCCGCGTTAGCACTGCTGTATGATTCTCGTGCTTGGCTTCGTTCGGAAACACCACGTTCGATAGGGAGGACTGCTCAGCCATTCTGCAAAAGCACAGGAGGCATTGTTGCAGGAGCGTGTGCGGCCAGCTGAACAAGTTGCTCTTCTGCACAGCACCCTCCCACTACGCTCCCACACAGCAGAGCCCCAGGTGTTGTACCGGGGGCGAGCTGTTGGTGATGGCCTCCTCAATGGCGGAGTTGTTGGCTGCCTGCTGCTGCATGCCTGCCGGACTGGAGCCCAGCAGCCGTGCCAGGTGCGGGATGGCACCAGCCGATGAAATGGTGCCCTGGTTGGTGGGGTTGTTCAGCATTAGATGGGTAAGCGCCGCGGCTGCCTGCATCTGAGCTTTCAAGTTGCTGCCATCCAGGAGCTGCACCAGGGGTGGGATTGCTCCGGCTGCTGCGAGTGCATTGCGGTTGGCGGTGCTGTCGGCAGCCAACAAGCCAACGAGAATAACAGCTGCTTCTTGCGCTCCCCTGCTGCTGCTGCCCAGCAGCTGCACCAATGGTGGGATGGCGCCAGCTGCAGCGATGGCGTCCTGGTTGGAGGGGCTGTCGATGGCGAGCGTGCCCAGCGTTAACGCCGCAGAGATTTGTGAAGTTGCAGCGCTGCAGCTGTCCAGCAGCAGCACCAGGGGCGGGATGGCGCCGGCTGCAGCAATGACTTCGCGTGTTGCAGGGCTGTTGACAGCCAGCCAGCACAGCGCACTGTTTGCCCCTTCTTGCACATTCGCACTGCTGTTGCCCAGCAGCCGCACCAGGGCTGGGATGGCGCCAGCTGCTGCGGTGGCGTCCTGGTTGGCACGGCTGCCCGTGGCGAGCCTGGCCAGGGCGTAAGTCGCCATCTCCAGCACCTTTGCACTGCTGCTGTCCAGCAGCTGCGCCCAGGCTGGGATGGCGCCCGCTGCCACGATGGCATCCGCGTTGTCGGCCATCAGGTTGCCCAGCGCAAAGGCGGCCTCCTGCTGCACATCTGCGCTGCTGCTGCCCAGCAGCCGCACGAGGGGCGGGATGGCACCTGCTGCCGCAATGGCATCGCGATCTGCAGGGCCGACGCCAGCCAGGTTGCCCAGCACACAGGCCGACCCCTTCTGCACACCCGCGTCGCTGTTGTCCAACAGCCCCACCAGAAATGAGACCGCCTCTGCTGTCGCAGTGGGCTGGCCGCGCGGGCCGCCTTGCGCGGCAGGCCCCTGCTCTTGTGCATCCGCTGTGGCGCTGTCCGGCTGCGCCATCTGTCCACTGGCGTCACCATGCTCCATGATGAACAGTGTTGGTCGCGTGCCTCAGATTCTGCAAACTTGGCCAGAAGGCAAAGTCTGGAGACCTGTGTGCGAGCAGGCCGAGGCAGTTTCGGCTCCCACCTTGCTGCTGCAATGGCTGGCTGCGCGGCCCCCGAGGCGAGTGCACGCTCTGCCTGAGAGCTTGCCTGCCCAGCGTGTTCATCCAGTTTCAGAAGGAGTCTTGCCTCTGCGATGCGAGAGCGTGGAGAGGCGGCGGCGCTGAGGCGGCGGCCCACCGGCGGGGGCGAAGCTGGTGGGCGGGGTGGCGGCGGCCTGTTAGCAGTGCCGACCAGACGCGCGATCGTCTCGGTGGCGCAATCGGCTCACAAGGAAGGGCGAGGGGTGTCCGTACAGTTGGAGGGCGAGGGCCCAGGGCCTGCCGAAGAAGGAGTGGCCCACCGCCTCTTTCTCTAAGCCCATTGCGCAAAGGGTGGCCCTCCGCCTCTTTCTCTGAGCCCATTGCGCAATGCGCCCATCGATCGCGCCGCGCCGTGGTGCGCGCAGGCCTATCTCGGCTGGAGTCTGAATTGCAAGCACGCATGCCTTCAGTTGGCCCAGCAGCGAGAGGAGAGCGATCTGCGGACGTAGGCGCCGAATGGGGACCGTGCTGGTTGGGTGTGTTCCCCGCCCGCCAGCTGGCAAGAGTGCCCCCACCAGCTCGGTGTCCGCGATAACCTTCACTTGGCACTCGCGCTGTCAAGGCTCTTTGGGAAGACACACGTCTTTACAGCGCAAGCTGCTGCATGCCGGCTCCAGCCCGCCTGCTGAGCGCCTTGAAGCTGGTGCATAGCGGCCCCGCCGACCAACATCATGGGCTGTGATAGCGCATCCGGATTGCACTACAGCAGTGGCCGCACTTGGGGCAGGACTGCGCTTACCAGCTGGACACAGTTACACCCCTCTTATCGTGTGTTCACGGGCAAGGTGGGCAGCTGCTGACGCACCCTGCGGCATCTGGCGCACCGTTCACCGCCCTCCCGCTGCGCCGCGGTGGCGCGCGGTGGTGGTGGTGGTGGTGCTGCGTCATGCTGGGATGACACGATCGTGAGGTTTGCCAACACAATAGTTGCTCACCAACATCAACAAACATTCAAGACATGCTCAACGCACGCCGCAGGACAAGGTCAGCACCGCAAGACAACTCCACCGGGGCAGAAGGGAGAAAGAAACACATCGGCCTGTAAACATCGGCGCAGTGTACAGGGTCCTGTAAACCATGTTAGGGTCGGAGCACCGGCGAGGGCGCATCGGCAATGATAGGAAGCTTTTGCTGTTGCTGGCTGTCGCCGCCTGCGGGCTGGCGTTGAGGACGCTCTGCCTTCCTGTGTCTTTGTCTTCTCCTTCTGTTCCTCTCCCGCGCTCCTCTCCTTTGGTGGGTGGTTTAAAGGGGGCGGCTAACGATGGGGCTCCATGCATGCAGCACCCGGCCTCCTACCGCTGCGATGCCTGTCGCCGCCTCATTGGTCAGCTCTGCACCTGGGGCATCCGCCCCCGCCAGGTGTACTGGCGCTAGTGTGTAACCTCCGTCCGTCCGATAGGAAGCTCCGGGCCCGGCACCCATGCCTCCTCCGCCGCCGCCAGCCCATCTGCCACGCGCATCAGCGTCAGGCACGTGGCCCCGTCGCTCTCCACAATCACAGGTGCGCGCAACACGGCTGCCGCCTGCAGCAGCGCTTGGGCCAGCTGTTGCGGGCGACAGCTCAGAAGAGGGACTGGCTGCTCATCAAAGCTGGCGGGCATGAGCAGTGTGTGCGGTGGTGGCACCAGCTGCTCCTCCCCTTGCGCGTTTCGCTGAAGTCTGTAGAGACGGAATGCCCTGTACAGGCAGACCCACTGCGGCACATGGTGCGCCGCCATCACCGTCAGCGCAGTCGCGTCGCTGGCTGTGAACGCTTCCAGCAGACGAGCCGCGAATGCCAGCCCACGCGCGTTTTGGGAGCGGCTCTGGGCGGCTGTCGCCGTCGAGGTCCCACACCAGCAGCGGCGCCTCCAGCACAACGTGGCCTGCAGCGCCGAGCAGCTGGGGCAGCGACGCCACGAGGTATTCGGCGTGGCGCAGCTCGAGCGTGTGCAGCAGAGGGCCGACGGCCAGAGGATGCTGGCGGCCCTCGAGCCCAAACAATATCTGCACCTCCCGCACGCTGGGCGGCAGCGCCGCCAGGGCGCCCAGACCGCCACGGTAGGTCCTATTGAACCGCACGTAGGAGATGTGGGAAAGCTGTGCAGCCAAGTGCTCTGCACCAAGGGAGGCAGGTGTATATGCAACGCAACGCAAGGGCGGTGTGCGCCGCCTGGGCAGCCCCACCACCACATGGAGCCTGCGGCCCCTACAGACCCTACACGGCCACCTACCTTGCTGTGCCCGCGCCGCGGCATGGCCAAACTCGAGCGCTCGCCACTCTTGCAGGCCGCCCGGGCAGTGCTCCTCCATCCAATCCACCACCGCGGCAGCCTCGCTCGCGCTGAAGCGCTCTCCGGGCGCCAGCACCAGCCCCTGGATCGGCAGTCTGGCCAGCATCTCCAGCCCCTGTGCAACAGGATGAGTGCATCAGGCGACTGCGTGGCAGCGAGGGCTGGTGTGATCAGTGGCAATGATGTGTGACACAGGAGCCCCAGCCACTTCTTGCCAAGGTGGCACCCTCAGGGGCTGATGCTCCGAGCCCGGGCCCGAGCGCCAGCACAGTCCTGGCACAAGCCGCCAGCTGGCTGCCTGCTCAGCGTACCTACGCCAGCCCTGCGGAACGCCTCTCCTGGTGGGCGTTGTGCTGGCTGATGCTCCAGCGCCAGGGCTTCTGCTGCTTTAGGCCTGTCGCCACTGCTGGCAACTCTTCCAGGGACAGCGTGACCAGCAGCTGCAGCGGGAGCAGCGCCGCCACCGCCCGCACCGCCCGCCGGTGCCGGCGGCTCAGCGACGAGACAGCGGCCAGCGCGGCCGCTACGGCCGTGAGGCTGACGCAAAGCCCTGTCGCTGGCTCCAGTTCCTCATCCTGACCCACTCCCTCCTGGATGCAAGACGGAGAGGAAGGGAGGCGGGGGAGCCCGTCGTCGGTCCCCCGTCAGCTATAAAACCAACCGACACACAGGAAGAAGGGCTTAGCTCTCCCGCACTTCTGCCTGGATGCGAAGCAGGACGAGCAACAGTGCCGTTGCCTCGGTCTCAGCGCAGCGGTCCTGCTGGTCTTGCTGCTCCTCGGGGGCCCCGGCAGCCGCTGCCGGCGCCGGCGCCAGGTCGGTCCGCACATTGGAATCGCCATGCCTGGCTACATCTGAGGCTCTGCGATTCGCCACAGCATATGAGCATGTTTGAGGAGGGGCTTGCGAAGGAGGTCAAAGGCCGCATGCCACGGGCCGCTCACCTAGGTCCGTCCATGTCTCGCTCCCTCTGTTGCAAATGCCGTGCGAGGACGGGGGGTTGCCCACCCCGGGAGATCAGGGGACGGAATCGGCTGAATGTACGGTGTCCTGACAATGCACAGCTGCACTGCAGTCGAAGAGGGCGAGAGATGGAGGAGAAGAATGGCAAGAGGTCGGCCCTTCGGGCAACAGTGGCCCAGAGTTGTGCAGCCCGTCTGCCGCCCCAGGCACTCGCATCGATTGATTCATTCGTATGCCAGTCCCTTCTCCACGCCACTGAGTCACGCGTTGCACAGGGCCTACAGACCGCAGCGTATCTCATAGCAGTGAAGAGCGCGACAACGGAAGGCAAAGGAAAAGGGAAGCTGATCCTCTCGGTGCGATCGGCGGCGGCGGCGGGCGTCCCAGCACACGCCGCACCGCCGCCCTTCCTGGCAGTGCATCATAGCACATCAAATGGCATGAGTCCCTGTCATCCAAACGGCCTGCACTTCCCAGCCGTTCACATTATCACAGGGGCGCCCCGCCGGTCCATCACCTGCACCAACGACCAAAGAGCAGCGGGTCGGGAGACTGGACCGTGGGAGCCTCCCTCCTCCCGATCACTATCCCTGCAACTACGCACCTTGAGCACGGTCGCGGCAATGTGGCTGGCAGTCAGGCCCGCCTCCGCCAGCTGCTCCGTCTGCAGGAAAGGAGGGCAAGAGCAGTGATGCGTCAGCGGGCAAGCCAGCACGCAAGCCAGCAGCACACATTGCCCGCGCATGGCACCATCACAGGATGTCATCACATGGCCCCCTGCCCCAACACACACTTTTCTTGCCCGCTTCACCTCATGCGCGCGCGCACCTGCGTGCCGTGCTCAATGTAGCGGTCGGGCAGGCACATGGGGCGGAACTTGAGGCCGCCGTCCAGCAGGCCCTCAAGCGCCAGGAACTGCGCGCGAGTGCGTAGGGTGGGGTGGGGTGGGGGTGGGGTGGGGGTGGGGGGGCGAGGGGCGGGGGAGGCTCGGTCACGAAGCTCGAGGGGCGAGAGGCGGCCGCTGCCTGGCGCGGGACGCCGTGTGGTCCATCCACCCTGCCAGTTGCAGCAGGCGATGCAGTGCAGCAAACGGCACTGCCCACCTGCATGACGTGCGCCGCAAAGCCGCCGATGGCGCCCTCCTCCACCGTGATCATGACAGGGTGCTCCTTGGCCAGCTGGCGGATCAGCACTGCAGGCACGGAGAGGAGAGGTGAGGAGGAGGGCAGGAGTTTGGGGAGGAGGGGGTGGCGCGAGCACGGCTCAGAGAGGGGGCAGCGGCAGCAGTTGCTCACTCGTGTCAAGCGGCTTGCAGAAGCGCGCGTCCACGACGGTAGCCGACACGCCGGCCTGCACGGGCAGGGGGAAGGCCCACATGTGCACACCATTGGCCTCGATCAGCAAGCCAAGTGCCCAGGCACTCTCGCTGGGCACGGCACGGCACCCATCGCTGCTGTGGTGCGGCTTGTCTACCCACCCACCCACGCACCTTCTCCAGCATCTCGGCCGCCGCCAGGCACTCGTAAGACGAGGGGCCATAGCCCACCAGCGCGACGTCGGTGCCGCTGCGCCGCACCACGCCCTTGCCGATCTGCGGGCGTGCGAGCGGAGGGCGGGGGCAAGGGTCGGGGGTTAAAGAGGGGGAGGGTGGGGGCAGGGAGAGCCAGACTGCTGGACTGCTGGCCTGCACAAGCTCACCCTCAGGTACCCCCCTTCCCCCTGAAAAAACGTGCACGCGGGCGCACACCTGCAGCGGCGTGCCCTTGAAGTCGGCCGTGATGCCGTTGGCGGCCAGGTCGATGCCGCGCCCATTGGCGCGGGGGAAGCGGAAGCACGAGGGCCTGCCCGGGAAGCAAGGGGGTGGCGCGCAAGCAGGGGGGCGAGGTCAGCGCGGTGTAGCAGGCATCGGTATACTGGCCGATGCCTTCTCTCTGGTGCGAGAAATGCACCTGTCGTCCGCCCCGCACCTGTCGTCGATCGCTGCTGCGGTGGCCACCATGTTGATGAGCTCTGCCTCGTCGGATGCGGCCATCACAACCTAAGAGAAAGGCAATGATGACAGAGGCTTAGAGAACGAGGCTAGGCGCCAGCGTCACGTGTCACCCGGGCCGGCGCCTGGGCGGCTGGACAAGCTATGCGCGCCGCTGCGACTCGCCATGTTGGGCAGGCTGGCCATGTAGGTAACGTCAAAAGCACCGCAGTGGGTGGCGCCGTCTGCGCCCACCAGGCCCGCGCGGTCCATTGCAAACCGGACTGCAGGGCGGCGAGCAGGAGGTGCGTGCTGAGTGCAGGGAGGGATGCTCTAGCAGCCGCGGCGACGATGCAACTGCATCGAAGCTGGCGAGTATGCTCGCGCATGCACCGCAGGCCAGACAGGCTCTCGAAGGACAGAGCATGCCTGCCCTTCCCGCGACTCGGATGCTGCCTCTGGAGGCGCCGCCCTCTCACCGGGCAGGTTCTGCAGGCTGACGTCGTGCACCACCTGGTCGTACCCGCGCTGCAGGAAGGTGGAGTAGATCACGCAGAAGGGGGCCATGCCCTCGGTCGCCAGCCCCGCCGCAAAGGTCACCGCGTGCTGCTCGGCGATGCCAACGTCGAAGCAGCGCTCGGGGAACACCTGGGGCAGGAGGTGGGCGAGGTGGTGTTGGCCGTTGTTTGTGGGGAGAAGGCACGCGCTGGCCGCGCTCAAGGACAGGCAGGTGCAGAGGGTGGCCAGGGCGAGGGAAGCAGGGGGGTGACAGCGTGGTGGCTGGGCTGGAGAGGAGGCACGCAGCGAGGAGCGCCCGCCTTCTCAAAGCGCGTCATGCCAGTGCCGCCGCCCATGGCCGCGTGCACACCAACAATGCGGCTGCAACAAAGCAAGAGGGAGGGCAATAAGAGATGGATGCGCATTGGCAAGCTGATTGGGCAAGCCAGGTGTAGGCATGCAGGCTGCCACGTGGGGCGCTGTGCTGTTATTGCGCATGAAGCCCCCCTGGCCAGCCCGTGCCCTCAATCCCCCCTGCACCTGTCGCGCGCCGCCTCTGCCGTCAGCGCGTCCGCAAAGTAGTTGGTCAGCGACTGGGCCTGCAGCAGGGAGCAACAGATATCGGTGCGAGGCACGTACCGACGAGCGGCGCTGGGACGGAGCACCCCACTGGCGCGCCGCCGGGCGCGCCCGCAGCTCGATTGCTCGTTCCCTGCCCCACGCTCGCTCCCCACCTTGGACTTGGCCTGCTGTCCAGTGACCGTGTCATACTGAACCACGCCGTGCATCTTGTCGCTCGCCGTCTCGGCGGGGAGGTAGCCGCGCCCTTTCTCAGACACCACGTGCAGCAGCACGGGGCCCACCGTGTCGGTGTTCTTGATCTCTGCCGGAACCAGTGCAGCAAGAAAGGGGGAAGTCAGACGACGGGGGGGGGGGGTAGCAGGCCTGCCGACTGCGCTCCCCCAGCCGCCACGGCGGCGGCACGGCCGCTGACGGGCTCGCACACACGCAGGCTCAGTGCACCCGTCAGCACGTCCACGAGATCCTGGATGTTGTGGCCATCCACGGGGCCGATGTAGTAGAAGCCCAGCTCCTCGAAAAGCGTGGAGCCTGCGCGGGGAGACGGCACGTCGGGCATTGCGGGCGTCACACGAGTGCGGCCTTACAGGAAGGCCCCCGTCCCGCTCTCCCTCACCCGAGCCAGAGATCATGCCGCGCGCATACTCGTCAATCTTGGCGGTCGCGTTCTGCAGAAGGGGGGAGCATGGGGGGTGGGTGGGTGTGCGCGTGCGCATGCTGGGCCCCCGCGCCACCTCAGACATTGCTGGCAGGCAACCTGCACAGGCCTCGCGCGTGGCTCCAGCACACCTGAATGACATCCGGCAGCTGCTTGGTGACGCCCTTGGCGAGCTCACGCAGCTCGCGGAGCTGGCGGTTGGACTGCAGGCGCGCGAGCGCGGAGGACAGAGCGCCCACGGGGTCCTGGTTCTTGCCGTTGTACTGGGTGGGCAGGGAGACCTGCACACAGGGCCGCGTCGGCGCGGGGCAGGCGGTGGGCGCAACAGACGAACCCTCAGGCCATCGCTTGCATGCAGGCCCCCTCCAAGGGCCACGCAGCATACCTTGCCCCCTGTCTCGCCCCCCGCCTCGCCCCCAATATTGCATGGTCCCCGTTTCTTCGCTCGCCTGCTGGTTGTCGTTGAGGATGACAATCATGTTCTTGTCCAGGAAACCAGCGTGGTTCATGGCCTCGTAGGCCATGCCGCCCGTGATAGCGCCGTCGCCGATGACCTGGCGCACGGGGGAGCGGGGCGCCGGGTGGGGCCCGCACGCGGGGGCAGCCTCTGTCGCTCTTCTCTCCCCTTGACCGTCCCACGCGACAGGCATGCCCGGAACAAATTGCCACCCACCGCGATGACCGAGTTCTTGCGGCCCTTGAAGTCGCGGCCGACTGCCATGCCCACCGCAGCGGAGACCGAGGTGGAGGAGTGGCCGGCGCCGAAAGGATCATACACGCTCTCGCAGCGCTTGGTAAAGCCTGCACATACGCATGGGGTCACCGAAGCAAGCGAGCAGCACGCAGGTTGCAGGAAGCACGCCAGCCAGGCGCCATCAATCCCTGCACTCCCTGGGCCACGCAGCAGTTGGAAGGCTGGCCTGTGTGTTGCACCCGCGCGGCCGGGCCCGCCCGGCATCGGCCCTCCCGCCTGCCAATGCAGCGCACCCGACAGGCCGCCCTGCTGGCGGATGGTGGACATGCGGTCACGGCGGCCAGTGAGCATCTTGTGGATGTAGGCCTGGTGGCCCACATCCCAGATGATCTTGTCCTCGGGGGTGTTGAACACGTGGTGCAGCGCGACCTGCCCAAAGGGGGAAGAGCCATGGAGTTAAGAGGAAGGGAGGAGATGCAGCGAGCGAATCGAGCGAAGCATGGGATACGAACTCAGCCGACGCAGCAAGCGAGGCAGGCACAGCCAATGTGACGGTGCACACACCGTCAGCTCCACGACGCCCAGGCTGGACCCCAGGTGGCCGCCCGTCTTGGCAACAGTGTGGATCAGGTCTGGAGGGCGGCGGGCACAGGGTGGCAGGCAGGGGTTGAGTGCATCGCATCCTCAACCCTGCTGCTTAGCACAGGAAGGACAGCGCAGGCAGCTTGCATGCTGCCGCGTCGGCATCTAGTGCGCACGTGCGCACGCGCCCGTCCACCCGCCCTCGCGCACCCGCGCGCAGCTCTTTGCAGAGCTGCTGGAGCTGGCGGCTGTTGAAGTTCTTGATGTGGACCGGGAAGTTGACTGCAGGATGGCAGGAAGCCAAGAAGTTGTGTGAGTTGAAACGTGCGACCAGAGGGCAGGGGGGCACGAATTGCCAAGTTGGCAAAGTGCACGCCGCGCCCTGTCGGGCGCATCCGGTGCAGCCGCGCACCCGTGTCCAGCAGCGGCGTGGGTGGCCCCTGCTCCACCCAGTCCTCCAGCTCATCAGTGCTGATCGTGTCCCAAGACAGTTCCTGCGGGCTCCGGCCGTTGCCGCTGCTGGCAGTGGCCGCAGCCGCAGTGCCGCGGCGCCGTCGACCTCCCGCCTTGCGCCGTGGCACGGGCGCCGCAGGGCGCAGGCCCGCGTACCGGCGCACATCTGCGGGGCGATGGGGAAACGGCATGTGTGAGCGAGTGCACAGGCACGCAGGCGAGCCACGCTAGACGTGTGCACCCGCTGTCACCGCCCTCTGTGCACAGAATCCTCATTGCGCTGCTGTGCAGCTGCAGTCCCGCCAGATTAGCCACATTGCCAACGAATTGGGGGGATTGAAGATTGCACGGCGATGAATCCGGGTGTGCCCGGACGCCTTGCGCTGACAGCGCAGGAACTCGCATGCCGGGCTGCAACACACACCCCCAAAGCCTTCCTTCTCTGGCCCTGGCTCCCCCGTCATTCTGCCGGCACCCCGCGTTTGCTCACCGCCGCTCGAGGAGGCGCCGGCCTGCAGGCGCAGCGGCGGCAGGTGTCAGCCTGCACTGCGATGAGCAGCACCAGGCAGAGCAACGGAGCGGCGCGCTCGCGTGCGGGCGTCATGCGCGCCCGTCGATCGACCGCCGCCCGCCAGCACCAACCTGCGCGCCGCGTGCGGCCGCCGCACTGCACATGGTCGTCATCGAGTCCACAGGTTCGCGGAGTGGTAGGGGCGAGAGCGACGCCCGAGGGCCAAAGAGCGGCGCCACTTGAGGCGATGGGACCCAGCAGGCCCAGGTCCGGCTTTGGAGATGAAACCAGAGCGGTTGCGAAGTGCGGAAGCTCGGATGAGGGAGGTGGATGTGGAGTGGTCCCAGGAGAGGTGAACAAAAACAATTCTGTCAACTGAAATGCCGCTAGGATTGCCTCAGTGGACTAAGAGGCGTTGCGGGGACCCGATTGTGAACGCCTGCGCTGTGTGCTTCCGAGGCTTGCTCAGGCGTTTTATCGTCTCACTTCAAGCTACTAGAAACGGCCTGCGATTCTGCGGACGGCATAGAACGAGAATTGTGACTGAGAGAACAATCACTCTCAAAGATGGTGCGTGCAGCTTGGTAACACTGGCGGCGGCATGCTGGCGAGGGCAAGCGAATCAAGGTTTTGCATGCGTGGCGCCAGCCGCCGTGCCAAGCAGCATGGCGCGCCCGACCTGTATACCCTCTCGCTGCAATGCGACAATGGGAAGGCGGGCGGGCACGGCACCAGGCGGCACGGGCGGGGTGCCGGGCGGGAGGGGGTGGGCGAACGTCCGCCGCACTCACCACCCTGCTGGCCGCCCCCCGGAGCAGGAGGGCGGCGCGGGCGAGTATGTGAAGCTGCCCATCAAGCGCTACGAGGCGCGGGAGCTCAAGGAGACGGCAGAGGGCAAGTACTGGCGGCAGTTCCGCGCGCCGCTCACGGCCAAGCAGGTAACCGAGCTGTAGAGCAGTGCGAGGGAGGGGGGCTGGGCTGGCGTGATCGCACGGTGAGCTGTGGGGCTCTGCACGGGCGCTGTGCTGTCCTGCGCCAGTGGCACTGATGAGCTACCATCCCCGCTGAGTGCCACCTGTTTGTTCCTGGCCCGCTCGGCAGGTGGGCGCCGTGACGAGCATCCACTTCAGCCCGTCGTACCCCCATGACTTTGCGGTGACCAGCTCTACACGGGTGAGCAGCGAAAGGAGGGAGGGTTTTTGGTGGAGAGAGCATGGGTGGCAAGAGAGAGCAATGGCGGCCAGGTGCCAGCGCTGCCTGCCGCGGCCAGGCCTCCGAGTGAGCCAAGCTGTGGTGCGCCACCAGATTTGCAGGCAGCTGGATGGTGGAGCTTCGGCCTAGCCAGGTCCTTGCCATGCTCCGTCTTCTTCTGCTGCAGGTGCTGGTGTACGATGCGGCCACCCGGGCAGTGAAGCGCACCTTTTCGCGCTTTAAAGACGTGGCCTACAGGTGCGACACTGGCCAGAGCGTGCCAGAACTTCTGACGTGGAGCTGTCCCCTGCCTGTGAGCGCCAGTGCAGCAGCAACTAGTCCAAGGGAGATGCAGAGGCTGAGGCTCACGTGCCCTACACCTCCCCCCGCAGCGGCGTGTTCCGGAGCGATGGCCGGCTGCTGGCAGCTGGCAGCGAGGATGGGGTTGTGCAGGTTTTCGACTCTGGCAGCCGCGCGCTGCTGCGCCAGCTCAAGGCGCACAGGCGGCCGGTACATGTCGCACGCTTTGCGCCTGACCGCCTGCACGTGCTGTCGGGCGGCGACGACGCAGTGGTGCGGCTCTGGGATGTGACGGGCGGGCTGCAGGTGAGGGCGGGTTGCGGGGCGCACATTGTGTCCAGCATGCATAGACGCTCTCTATGTGAATGCACTGCGACACTGCTTTTCAAACCTCCTTGCATCGCCTCCTGGCATGAGACCCCCCTTCGCCTTGAATCTCACCATGCGACAGGTGACGCGACTGGACGGGCACACAGACTATGTGCGGGCGGCGCAGGTGCACCCCTCGAGTGGGGAGGTGTGGGCGACGGGCAGCTACGACCACAGCGTGCGGCTCTGGGACACGCGTGAAGGGCGGTGCTCCATGGAGCTTGCGCATGGCGCACCGGTGGAGAGCCTGGCCTTCCTGCCCTCAGGTGAGTGCGACGGCACGACCAGGGCCACTGCGCCCCTGCAGCTGCTGTGGCAGGCCTCTAATGGGTTGCGCAGTCCTGACATCTGTGGCGCCCTCTTGCCGCAGGATCGCTGCTCGTCACTGCTGGCGGCACCCACCTCTGCGTGTGGGACCTGTATGCCGGCGGCCGCCTGTTACACAAGGTCGCCAGCCACCAGAAAACCATCACGTCAGTGGTGGTGTCGCCATATGCTGGGCCGGAGAGCTCGGCGGCACCGCGCCTACTGTCCGCCTCACTCGACGGTCTGCTCAAGGTGTGTTGCAGGGAGGGCCTGGGGTGGAAGCAGCGACAAGGAAATGGGCTCGGCACAGGCAAATGCATGGGGAGAGGGCAAGAGGAGAGGACAATGCATGGAGGGCACTGCTGCGAAGCTCGCCCAAGTCTCCGTGTTCGCTCTTGCTGTTGCTGTGCACTCATCACCCACAGGTCTATGAGCTGGACACCTTCAGCGTCACGCATGCTGCACGCTATCCCTCGCCAATCCTCTCGGCAGCCCTGTCGCCAGACTGCCGGCTGTTGGCGACAGGTGTGGCACATGACATGGACCGCTTGTACGCAACGCAAGGGTGGAGGGCGGTGCAGACCGGAGCAGTGGAGCAGATTGGGATCACTGACCTGGCGCATCCTCCCCGCTGCAGGCATGGCTGACGGGCTGCTCAGCGTGCGGCAGCACGCGCGGCCCAAGCCCTCGCCGCTGCTCGTAGGCGCAGGCGGCGCGGCAGCGGCGGGAAGCGGCGCGAGGCGACGACGGTGAGCGCCTGCCTGTGTCCTGTTGATACCCCCCCAGCAGATCTGGTGTACCCTACAGCGCCAAAGCTCCCACACCCTCCACTCCCTGCCTTCTTCTGCCTTCCATGCTCACTGCTCCCTTTCGCTATCTTTCCTTCATGCAGCTACGCACCGCGGCTTACCGCTGCCTCCTTCCGTTTCTTCATTCGCGGGCAAAGCAGCCGGGCGGCGGCGGCTGACTACGTGGTGGCGGCACGCAAGCGGGTGCGCACCCTCCTCCTTTGGAGAGCCGATTCACGTGCAGACGGCCGTGCATGGGCCGCGCAGTTGTGCAGCCCCGTCGCCTGCGTGCCTGATACACCGCTTGCTTGTCACTGCCGCTGCACCATGCCCCTACGCAGGCCGCCCTGGCGTCCTACGACCGCCTGCTGCGCCGCTTCCACTACCGCGAGGCGCTGGACGCAGCGCTGGCGACGCGGCGGCCAGAGGTGCGTGCATGCATGCGCATTGGGCGAGAGGGACAGCGGGGGAAAGACAGAGCGAATGCGGGGTGCGCAGGGGAGGCAGGGTAAACACCTGCTTTTGGCAATAGGCGAGGTTGCCACGGGTCTTCATTGGGGCACTGACATGCGCGTCGCACGTGTTCCGCTGCAGGTGTTTGCCAGCGTGGCCGAGGAGCTGGCGCGGCGTGGCGGGCTTGATGCCGCCCTCGGCGGCCGCGGACCCGACTCGCTGCCGCCGCTGCTAGACCATCTGCGCAGGCACATCTCGGGTGGGTGGGGGGATCCGGGGCCTTTGCAGCCGCTGGGGGCCGTCCCCACCGCTGTCTACCTGTTCTGTGCTTTATGTCTTGCGCTTGTGCTCCAGCTGAGCAGCTCCTATCTCCTGGTGTGATCGAGCGGGGGGCACTAATTTTCATTTTTCACCCCCACCCATGCTGCTCGCCGCAGACCCGCGCCACTCGCTGCTGCTGTCTGACATTGCCCACCGCGTTTTGGACCTCTATGGCGCCGTGGTGGGGCGTAGCGCAGACGTGGACGCCAAGCTGCGGTTGGTGAGTGAGAGATTGGATGTTGTCCTTTCCTGCGTGGTGCACCTGCAGGAACGCCTGCTCTCACAGGTCTCTGCGCCTTAGCGACTGGAGCACTGAACGCCCCTTCCCACGCGGTGCAGCTTCGAGAGCGCGTGATGGGCGAGGTGAAGCTACAACAGCAGCTGATGGCGATCCAGGGCATGCTGGAGCCGATGCTTGCTGCATCGCTGTGGACCAGTTGATAAGGCGGCGACCAGTTGATGAGCGACGAGGAGAGACGGGCGCGCCATGTGATGTGCGGTGCTTCCCCCTCTTCCGCTCTGCTGCTGCCTCTGCCGCTTGCTGCTCTGCTCTGCTCCTGCCGTAAGCATCGCTCTGCTCTGATTGCAATTACGCACACAGCTAGAATTGTGAAGCAAGGGGGCGCTTCCTACTTGTGCACTCGGAACTCCCACTCCAGGCCCATGATGCTCACGCTCGCCCCACTCTTCTCGTCATAGTCCACCCACTCCCTGCGTGCGGGCAGGCGCCCGTCCGAGAGACAGGGGTGCAAGGACGGAAGGGTGCTCAGGGTCGGCCCTTCTGTGGCGTCAGGTGACGGAACGGGCAGGGAAAGCATCAGCATTCGAATGGGGTCGGTGGTGTGCTGGGCAGGCAGGCACACTCTGTTGGTGTGCTGGCAAGGGACCCTGTTGGTGACCCCGCATGCCGTGACCAACCTCTCTGACAGGTCCACATCCTCCCACACCTGACCACTCTTGCCCTTCACCAGAAAGCCTGCCTGCATCACAGGGAATGAGCGGCAGGATGGTCAAACCGCGAGATTGCCAGGCGGGGCACAGGATGAACAGGCCGTCCAGACGCAAACAGCATTTGTATGCAGGAGCAGTTGCTTGCTATAGAGGGCCCACAAATGCAGCTCTACCTCTGGTCGCCAGTCGATCGGCTCGAGCCCGCGGCACTCGAACGCCACTATTGGCACAAACTGCAAAGCAAATAGGTGATGGCATTTTTAGAAATAAGAGTGCTTGGAGCAGGGTCGACCTGCAATAGGTGGCAGCCACAATCAATCAGTGGCAACAATTGGCGACAGCAGCATTCACGCATGCTGCCACCTTGTGCTCGTCTTCATCTGTCAGCGCCCGTGTCACGCCTTTGACTTCCTGCAGAAGATGTCAGAAGGACCAGTCCTCCAACAGAAACAGAACGCGTGTCTGAAAACTGCCCCAACCCACGCGCCTGCAGGTTTAGGTACGCTTCGTGCTTGGCATCGCGCACCCACTTCAACCTAAAGTCTGCGAGGGCCAGCGGTACAGCACCAGCGCCTATCTGCT
Source organism: Chlorella sp. A99 (assembly GCA_003063905.1). NCBI lineage: Eukaryota > Viridiplantae > Chlorophyta > Trebouxiophyceae > Chlorellales > Chlorellaceae > Chlorella > Chlorella sp. A99. The sequence continues at coordinate 1,058,706 of PCFQ01000006.1, read as the reverse complement.
GTCGGCCTGTCAGTGCTGCTGCGACACAGGGGCGCCCCAGCAATGGCCCACCCCTGCTCACTCGCGGTGCCGCGGCTGCCACTGAGCTCGTGCACCTCGTCTGCGGAGACGTATACGCCCTCCCTCACGTCCTCCCCCGCGCTGTTCTTAACCTGACACGGAGGCACACACTACCCAGTCTCGGTCAAGATCGGCTCTCAGGCTGCTGGTGGAAGGCCGCGAGAAGACGGCGCTCACCGTTAAGCAATACCGTGCCTCTGGCAGGCTCACGGATGCCACGCCCTCTAGGTCAGCTTTGATGCACAGCAGAAACAGCTGCAAGGGGGCAGGTGCGGGGGGGCTGGGCATCGGGCGGGCAAGGCGGCGGGCAAGGCGGGCTGGCCTAGGGGAAGGCTACCGCCTCTCTCCTCCGCCCGCTTGAGCGGCATTCGAGAAGCGATGTGGGAGAGTTCGTTTTTGCCGGGCTCGCCAGCCCCCCACGCTCACCACCATTGGCTTGCCCGATCGGCACAGCCTGGCAAGCGCTTGGGTGGTAGAGAGTCCAGGAGCGAGCGCGGTGCCGTGAGCCGTGAGCCGCAAGCACACACACGCTTGGGGGACGGGCGGGGCAGACGCGGGGACGCACATTTAACCGTGGCCACCTGCAGCCCTTCCCCCCCCGCGCTGCTGCTGGGCCTGGCAGCCGGGCTGCAGGTGTCACAGCCCTGGTTCCAGTTTCGGCGTGACAATAGCCGCCCACGTGGGCCAGCAGCTGTCGGAGCTGTGTGAGGCCGCAGCCACAGTTTCCGACATGCTGCCCCACCACACGCCCCTGCGTGGTGCTGCCAGCGCCGCCACACACGACGCCGGCGGCAGCAGCTGTGACAACTCCATGAGCAGCAGAGCCAGCGAGGACTACGCCAGCAGCAGCGACGATGAGGAATGGCGAGCGCTGGAGTGCGCCGGCGGCGGCAGCGGGGCCGGCAGCGCAGGCGGGCACAGCCGCAGCGGCAGACGAGTCGTGAGGGGACGGACGCCCATGGCCCGCCCTGGGGGTGGGCCCTGCTGCGCTCGTTGCGAGCTCTGGAGGGAGGTGGACGCTGCAGAGAACTCGGTGAACGCCGGACGCCGGCGACTGGGCGCACCTGCAGGCGCCAATGCCACGCCTTGTTATCATTTGCTTGACCCCCTTGTTCTCTCTCTATATGGATTGATTCCGTCGCCTCCCGCGGTCCCAGCGCGCGCAGCCTATTTTTCACATAGCGCTCTTCAGCCTTGGCGCCCCACAAACAACGCGAGTCTCACAGGTGCACGATCGCCCTGTGCCGTCTCGCAGTGGAAGAGTGACGAGGGCCCGCAATCCCGAGCGCGCCATTGCAGGCAGCGCAGTGAGCAAGGAGCAGGCATGCCCCTGATTCGGATCAAGGGCATGCCGGATCAGGGGCAGCGCATGCCAACCCAGCACGCCCCGGTGCCCGCCCCTCCCGCTCCCGCCTGCAGCGCGAGCTTGCCGGGCGGCCATGCAGCCCGCGGCAGCAGCCACAGTGGCTGACTCACTGGGGCTGAGCCTGACGGAGGAGACACTGCGGGCGCTGGCGCCAGATGTCGAGTACCGGCTGCGCGAAGTCATCCAGGTGTGTGTTGCGTGCCCGCAGAATGGCGCTCCACCCGCTCACCCGCTGCCCCCGCGCCCACTATTGTCACGCCACCAGGATGCCAGCAAGTTTATGCGCCACGTGCGGCGCAGCTACCTCACCACCGAGGATGTGAACCAGGCATTGCGCCTGCGCAACGTGGAGGTGCGTGAGTGCTGTGCATGTGCATGTGTCCTTGGGCGCGGGGCGGAGAGCAGCGCCGTGCGGTGCATGGTGGAGAGTGCTGCCATCGCCGTCCTGAGGCCCCCACCCTCCTGCCTGGGCTTCGCCCTGCTGCTCCCCTGGTGTCGCCCTCCCCGCAGCCCCAGTACGGCTTTGGTGGCCGCGACCCCTGCCGCTACCTGCGGGCAGCCGGCCACGCCGACCTCTTTTTCGTGGAGGACCCGGTGCAGGAGCTGGAGCAGGTGCGTGGGCGTGTCTGAGAACAGTCGTTGTTGCACTACACCATGGAGACTGTGTTGCCGGTGGTTGTGTTACGCTCGCCGCTTGGCCCCGATCTACGCAGGCGATCAGCGCGCCGCTGCCACCCCTCCCTGTCGAGGCTGGGGTCATCCCCCACTGGTTGGCAGTGGACGGCCGGCAGCCGGCAATTCCAGAGAACGCACCCCTTGAGCGCCCCCGCATCGCCAAGCGGCCGCGGTCCGCATCCAGGGCAGGTCCACCGAGCGCTGTCATGCCAGCGCCCATGGCAGCAGCACCCGGCCCCCCGGTTGAGGGGCTCGTGGCTAGTGCAGCCGGCGCCGCGAGCGGGGAGGAAGTGTCTCTGGTGCGTGCGCCGCTGCGCCACGTGGCCTCTCAGGAGCTTCAGCTTTACTATGAGAGGGTGGCTGGCCTTCTCAGTGCACCTGGCGGCGCTGAGGGCATTTCAGCGGCACAGGGCGGCGAGGCGGTGGCGCAGACGGTGCGCGCGGCGCTTGCCAGCCTGGCGGCCGACCCTGGCCTGCAGCCACTGGTGCCGCACCTCGTGCACCTGATTGCGACCCAAGTGGCGGCCAGCCTGAAAGACCTGGCCCACCTGCGGCTGCTGCTCAGGTGCGTTGACCAGCTGCCACGGTGCCACGATCCCTGCTGCTGTCCGAATCTAAGTTCCCTGGACCTGCCACCTTGCAGTGCTGCTCGAGCGCTGGTGTCCAACCCGCACATCCAGCTGGCAACCTACCTCCACCAGCTGATGCCTGCCGTGATGACCTGCCTGGTGGCACGCAAACTGGGAGCGAACCCTGCAGGTGGGGCGGGTGCAGCGGGAGCCGCGCGACCCCTGGAAACTAGACATGGTATGGCAAGAACCGGAACCGTGAACCGTCATGGCGTGAGGCACTGCCGCATGAGCTCCCATGCATCCCTGCCTGCCACCGCTGGTCTGCGTTGCTGCAGAGGACCACTGGTTGGTGCGGGACGCTGCTGCCGCGGTGCTGGCCGCCATCTGCGCGACGTACTCTTCCGCCTACACGTCCATCGCCCCCCGCGTCCAGTTCCAGGCACGCTACTTGGCAGAACATAGCAGTGGAGGGTTGTCTGTGGGACCAGCGCTGGGCGCTGCTGCTACATTAGCCTTTCCCCTGCCTGCTGAGTTGGTTGCCTCTCATCCGCCAATTGCCTGCGCACATGCTTGCAGCTGATCAAGGCGCTGGCAGACTCCACCAAGCCACTGCCCACCCACTATGGCGCAATCGTGGGCCTAGCGGCGCTGGGCCATCGCCCCGTGCAGACGCTGCTGCTGCCTGCACTGCCCGCCTACATGGCGCAGCTGTCTGGGCACCTGGCGCAGCGGCACCACACGCAGCAGCGCGCAGAGGCACAGCGCGTGTATGGTGTGCTGCTGCAGGCAGCAGGCGACTGTGTTTTCAAGCACATGCTCCCACGGGCGGTGACCCGCAGCGGAGCCCACAGCCTGGGTGCGCCTGCAGCTGCTGGCCCTGCCAGCCGGCATCCCAGCAGTAGCACAGGCAGCCGTTCGGGCCGTAGCAACAGGCTGCGCCTCATGTCAGCAGCTGCCCCGGCGCTGATCGTGAGCAAGGGGGCCACGGGAACTGGACCCACAGCGATGGGCTCTTCGGCTGATTGGCGGGCATTCTTTGGAGAAGAAGAGGCGGAGGAGGGCACAGTCATGGAAGTGTCTGGTGGCACCCAAGTGCCACCCGCGGCGGCAGCCCACATGCGGCCTGTGAACGAGGGCCAGGAGGCGGCTGGCACAGCCGCTGCAGCCGTGGCAGACGCCGCAGTTGGCAACGTGCTGTTGCAGGTGCGCACCAACAGCGCCATCCTGCCACGCTCAGTGCCTGCCCTGCTTCACACCATCCTGTTACACGTTGTGCGTCACTTGCACCGACGCCAACCGTTCTTTGTGTGCCCCCTGCCAGGCGCGTGAGGAAGACTACGACGTGGATGCGGTGGTGGCGGCGCTGGGAGCGCTGTTTGGTGCCGACTTGGAGCCCTGGTTGGGTGGCTGAGGCATCGCCGCGTCTTTCAGGCGCCGGCACTCACACGTGTGAAGCGCTGTGAGTCGCATGCGAGAAGGCTGCAAGCGATGCCCATGTGACTGGCAGACAGCAGTATGCAAAAGAGAAGAAGCAGGCAGGCTCAGCAGGGCTGCGATGCCGCTCAGGCGGCACGGCGCGCATAGGACGCAGCCGGCGGCGCGCGGCCAAGCTGCATAAAGCTGCTGTCGTCGCGCGGCGCGCGGCTGCGGCCTCGTCCAAACACGCCGCCACCAAACCCGCTGTCGCCTGCGAAGCCCCGCTCGCCATAGCGGCGCAGGCCGCGCGGGCCGCCGCGGCCGCCCAAGCCCGGGCCGCCGCGGCCGCCGGCACTGCCAGGCAGGCCGCGGCCGCCCAGCCGCGTGCGACGGCCGCCAGGCGCGCCGCCCTCGCCATCGCGACCGCGCCGGCCGTCGCCCGCGCCCTCGTCATCGTCTGGGGAAGTTGGCAAGAGGGGGGCAGGCTATCAGCGCGCAAACATGCCCCCGTTACCCGCGTGGCCATGCCTGCATTGCAGAACCTCAGGCCTTGTGCTGCATAAATTAACTGCGCCCCCCGCCGCGCAGCCACCTGCGCCGTGCAGCACGCCGGTGCGCATGGCCAGTGCGCGCTCGTTGAGGTCGACAAGCACAGCAGCCTTGTCCACAAACGACCCCGCCAGGTTCTGTAACGTGGGACGGAGGGGGACAGGCAGGGGTTTATGTAAGGAAATGAAGGCCAAGCGCTGGAGAGCGCCGGCGGGCCAGTGGCACCGCAAGCCCGAGATCGAGATGCTGACAGCTGCCAAAGGACCTGCGCCAATGCGCCAGGCGGAGACAGCGCAGTACAGAGCACAGAGCAAGGCAGGCAGACGAGGTCGGCCGGACCTGCAGGCGCGAGGGCTCCGCGTGGTGGATGACAATGGTGCCCGTGGGGCCATCGTGCGCGCCGGGCAGCAGCTCCTCGCCCATCAGCCTGCTGGTCAGGCTGCGCACCGTACGCAGTGGCAGCTCAAACATGTCGCACAGCTGCGGAAGGGATTGGCACGGCAGGCCAAGGTGAAAGGCGAGTGGCGCACTTGCATGCTTCCTCTGCAAGTCCCCACTCTCAGCGACAGCACAAACCAACAAACACACCTGGGAGATGGAGAGGGAGGAATAGAAGCGTGCGTACTGCAGAAGATAGGTGCGCAGGCCTTCCTCCTGCATGCGCTGCTGCACCATCGCCAACACCGCCTCACGCTGTGGCATCAGCGCCCAGCAGGGCAGCGCCGAAACGTAGCCATATGCGCGGCGCCAGTCGCCTGAGAGGATTAGAGCAAATGGGGTCAGGACGTGTGGTGAGAGCCGCCACTGACGCCAGCAGCCACACACCCCAACAAACACAAGTCGCACTCACCGGTGGCCAGGGCACGGCACGCCGCCACGATGTGGTCGCGCACGTTCTCGGGTGGGCCAGTGAACGTCTGCCGCTCGTAGTTGTCCAGCAGGCGGCGCAGCGGCTGGGAGGATTGGGAGGAGTTAGGGGAGGCACGTGTCAGGCAGAGGGGGAGATGGAGAGCGCGGAAGCTGACCACCGTGGCGCGCACAGGACGCAAGTGAGCATGGAAAATGGGCACACTGCTGGCGCTTGTGCGCACATGCGAGCCACCGCTGTGTGGCTCACCTTGGAGATGACGCGCTTGCGGGCCTCGCTTGCGCCCAGCGCCGCCTGGTGGGGCACCTCGAGCAGCAGCGCAGCGGTGAGGTAGGTCGACTCCAACAGCTCCAGGTTGATGTGGAGGTGGAAGGGCACCTGCAGCATAGAGTCCGCACGATTAGTTATTGGAAAGTGTGAGGGAAGGGGAGCCAGAGGAGCCGGTCAGCGAGCACAAGCGAGGAGCCGACTGGCGTTGTGCCCACCTGGCGGCGCCGCTCAGCTGCCTCCTGCTCCGCCGTCTTCTCCAGATACCTGCATGGGAAAGGAGGACGAGTGTGCAGCGCTGCCTGGCTCGAATGCATGATGCAAGCCGCTATGAATCTATTATGGGCGCAGACCCGCGTTTCCCCCTCGCAGCAGGCCCTCTGTGGGGTTATGCCAACCTGTGCTGCTGGATGCCCTGCGCAAGCAGCTCCTTGGAGCGGCCGGTGCCATACAGCTCGCCCAGGCACTGTGCCGTCTCGGGGATGAGGCCGGCGCGGAAGGCGCAGAGCCCCAGCTGCGCCATGGTGCGGTTGAACAACACCTGCAGCTTGTTCTCCAGCTGCCCCGTCTGCTCCTGGATGCGCGAGGCCAGCAGCATGTCGCGAGCGCCGTAAAACTCGTCATGGATGGAGCTGCGTGTGTGGCAAGTGGTGAGTGGTGGGTGTGTGGGGCAGACGGGAACAATTCAGCAGCGCCCAGGAGGAGCACGCACCAGGGCAAGAAGCAGCATGCGAACTGCGGGCCTGGCGCAGAGCATCCAAGCAGAGTACGATAACTGTCCCTCCAATGCACGCCCAGCCGCGACGGCGCCTCACCGCCAGTAGATGCTGCACAGCACGGCTTGGCCCTTCTGGTTGTCGGTGCCGTGGGTGTAGACGACGCGGCACAGCGCCTCGAGCAGCGGCCCCGCCTTCTCCGGCAGCGCAAAGTCGGCGGGCAGGCGCACGACCACCGCGTCGGTTGCCCCCTCGGGCTCCTCACCATCGTGATCGAGCGCCGCCGCCGGTGCGGGCTCTGCGGGCGCCGCCGCCGCCGCACTCTCTTGCTGCTGCAGGATGGCCAGCTTGCGCATGGCCTCATACACGGGCTCTGCGGCGGCAGGGCGAGGGGGGCCAAAGGGGAGCAGGTTGTTGTTGACGTGCTGGCGCTGTTGTTGACAAGTCCGCCCGGCCCCGTGCCCGACCGGCAGTCCAGTGCAGAAACCTCCAGGAAAACCTGCGCTTGAGCTCTCATCTTGCCACCAACTCACCTGTCTTGTAGTACAGGTGATCGATGCGGCGCAGCGCCACGCCCGGCAGCTTGTCCAGCTCGCCCCGGCCCTCCAGGTGCGCCGACACCTGCGGTTGCAAAGAGACGAGAAGAGTAGGGAGCAGTAACAATCTTAAACCGTCACTTTGCGCCGCCAGCCTGCCGACAAATGACTCCTTTGATCGCGGCGCCGAGCCAGGCGCTCCCCGTCGCAGCGGCAGCAGGGGCAGAAACCCCAAGCGAGTCAGCACCACACCTTTTGCGCGAGGGCGAGCAGCACCGTTTCGTCCTTGAGGCGATCCATGTACTCGTTGGCGTGGGGATCCAGGGCCTGGAGGAGGGGCAAAGCAATGAGCTGAGCAGCGGCAGGTTCCACTCCGAGCGAGGGAGCGGTGATGACAGCAGCTCGGAAGAGCACAGGCTGCCAAATAGCAGACCTCCGCCACACGCATCGCCAGCGCGCACCTTCAGGCTGCCATTCCACTCGTCATCCAGGCGCTCCAGGAAGGCGGCGATGTTGCCCCACACCCGCACCTCTGCACAGCGCAAGGAAGAGCAGCAGGCGAGTCAGGCCCTCTGCAGCCGCTGCAGGCGCGAGCGCCCCAGGACCACTGCATCTGGTCGCGGGCGGCGGCTGTCGCCGCGGGCGTTCCACTGGACGCTGCTTCGCCCACCCGTGCCCGGCGCCGGCTCCTCGGTGCGCTCCTCCTCAGGCGGCACGTCCACCAGGACCACCTCGGGGTGCGCGCCCAGCAGCGCCTGGATGCGCGCCAGAGTTGCAGGTAGCTTGTCAGCATGGGCCTCCGCCGGGTGGTGTGAAGAGGCAGAAACGCACGAATGAAGCAGCACGGCGCAGAAAAAACCGTGTTTCAGAGGTGACACGTTCGCTGCGCTCTCCTGCTGCGCCGCACAAAAAGAACAAAACGGCGAGCTGAAGGAGGCGGTTAACGCACCAGGATCTCCAGCATAGTCGCGGCGCAGCGGTTCCAATTGGGCGTGGTCATCGGCGCCACGGTCGGCTGGTTCATGTCGAAAGTGACCATGATCACGTTGACTAGCAGCTCCACGCGCTGCGCATGCGTGCGGGGGAGAGAATGGGTGGCCACAGGCGTGCGGCGCATGGCAGGGGGCCACACAAGGCGCCACCGCTGCTCCCGCCAAGGACGGGGGCCCGTTGCGGCGAGGGCGTGGCCCGTGCGCCGGCGCCGTGTCGTCGGTCGAGACGCGCCTGCGCGGGGCCCTTGGCCACGCCCGCCAGGAAGGCCAGCATCTCGAGGTGGTCCTGGCGGTCCACGCGGCTCGTCTTGCCGCGCGCCGCCGCAATCTCGGCCACCTTCTTCTGGATCATGTCGTAGCTGCAGGAAGGGGGCGATCAGGGACCGGGTGGGTGGGACGCGAGGGAGGAGGCCAGCGCGAGCGCCCGACGGCCCCTTTGTCATGACCACCTTGCCCACGTTGCTACACGGCTGCCCTTTCTTTGCCGCTGCACCTTAGAACCTGCCATGACAGTCGCTGCGCTCACGTGATCTCGGCGGGGTCCATGCTGAGCAGCTTGTCCTTGGGACGCTGCACCACCCCAGTGCGCACGGTCTTGAACTTGCCCTCGCCGTCGCTCTCGCCGCTGCCGCGGCCCGCCTCGCTGCCTGCACAGCCACAGGGCCGCGACGGCGGCCACCAGCGTCAGCGCCCGCGCCCTTAAAGCGCGTGCGTGCATCGGCGCGCCAGGCATGCAGGAGGCCGGGGCGTTGGGAATGCCCGCCCCCTCCTCACCTTCAGACTCGCTCTCCGACCGCGCCTCCTCGCTCTCCGCCTCACTCTCACTGATGGGGTTGGCGCGAAAAGCCGCCATCTGCTCGGCGTACCTGTAGGGACAGGAAAAGGAAAGGGACACCAATTGGAACCAGCACGGGCTAGCACATCAGCCACATGGGTGGCAAAGTGCCCTGGAGGAGTGCCGCAGTTGCAACAGCACAGGCATGGCTGCGGTGAACAGAAGAAGAGCCAACGACAGAAAAGGGCCCCACGCACCCGGCATTGTGCTTTCGCAGGGTCTGCTTCATGCGGGTCAGGGCGCGCGTGTTTGTGGGCGACAGCTTCGGCTTCTCTGCAGGATGAAATGCCGATGGGAGGTGTGGCAGGGCGGCACGTGACTGCCATGCACATGGGCAAGGCTCGGGCACGTGGCAAGGCAGGCCACAGTTCTGCCAGCCAGCCAACACACACGTCGCCGCTCCCTGCTGCCTCACTGCTTAGCCCTTCCTCCTCCTCCCTGCTCATCCCTGCTCCCCTCCACCCGGAACACCACCGCCGCGCACCCGCCAGCGTTTTGTTCAGGAAGTCCTCCAGCTCGCAGAGCAGGCGCACGTAGACGCGCGGCGTGCCCAGCGCGCCGCCGCCCACGCCCGCCTTCTGCGCGCGATCCAGCTGCTTGCCCAGCTTGTCCCACAGCCCCTGGATCGCCGCCCAGTCATTGATGTGCATCTTGTTGCGGACCTGCATGAGTCGGGAGCAGACGCATGTGCGGTCAGTCGCCGAACCCAGCCGACAGCACGACAGCGGCAGGCGGCAGCACCAGGGTAAGCAGCGGCGGCGGACGTCGCCCACCTCATTGCAGGTGGCTGCCAGCTCTTCCTGCGCCTTGACCTTGGCAGAGCGCACCACGCGTCGCTCATCCTCGGACTCAGAATCTGAGGAGCCCATGAGGAACCTGGCGCAGAGAGTGAGGGGAATGGGAGGGCAGCGGTTGCACGGCGGCCTCACAGGCGCGCAGGTTGGCGCCTGGCGCCTGGCACCACCACGGCGTCGCGGCAGTTTCTAGCCCGCGGCATCAATCCTCACAAAGCAGCCCCAATGTTGCGCAGACGCAAGAGTCGCGTTTCGAAATCGAGGTGAAAGTGGCGGGCGGCGCCGGTGTGCAGCGGTCCACGCAGGAGTCCCATCGCTCGATCCTGCCGCTCTGGCGCGCCCCTGGCCGCGCCGCCTGCCTGGCCCCTGGCTGGCAGCCCCCAAAAGCGCTCCCAGCCTCCCATCATCATCACCTGCTGGCCCCTCCCTTCTTGGGCTTGTCATCGTCGGAGTCCGAGTCCGAGTCGGAGGAGGTGGAGGAGTCCTCGCTGCTGCTCTCCTCCTCGCTGCTGGACTCCTCCTCACTGCTCGTCACCTCCTCCTCGCTCTCCTCCTCGCTATCGCTGCCGCGCCCCCAGAACTTGGACGCCTGCGCAATCAGGGCAGGAGCTTGGTGCGCCGGCGGCCATCGCGTAGGGCAGCAGCGGCAGGCCCCCACCATCTTCGCGCAGGCGTCTGGTCTCGAGGAATGCGGGCGTTCAGCGATCGGCAGCCGGTCAGCAAAGTGAGAGTTGTGAACACCGCCAAGCACGCCCACAGGATTGGACAGAGCTGCTGTGCAATCGGGATAGGAAGAGCCAAGAGCCCGGAAAAGGCTGTCGCTACCGCCGCCTGTGATCCCGCCCAGCCGCCGCCCGAGGCGACGCCCGCGGGGCCCGTCCCCAACATCCAACATGCTGGCAATGTGCTCATCGCGCCGCCTGCTGGTCACCGCCGCCGCCACCAGCAGGCCGCCACCCAGGGCAAGGAGTCACTTTGTGGCGGTGCCTTTGGCCTGCTGCGGTACGTGCGGCCTCCGATAGCGTCTGGGACAGCGGCCGCGTGTCCAGGTGTGCTCGGCGCAGGACCAGCATGCTGCTGCCACGCCGCACGGCGCTCTGCAGGCGGCCACATCAGGTTCACGTGCCGCATCCGTTGGCGGTATTCAGGTGCCAGCAGCATCTGCATATACGGCGACTGCGGGTGCCACGGTGCCGGGCCCCCACACCCCCGCCGTGCTTCTCCCGCTCTTCAGCTTCAGCATGCACCAGCACAGCGGCGTGCCAACGGCAGCGGAAGTGGCATGCATAGCCGTGCAGGGTCTGGGGTGAGGAATCTGCTGTGGTGCTGACCTAATCGAGTTGCAGCACTCGAGGTGCACTGATTGTGGCTCAGCTCCCGTCCCCTCTCCCCTGATCCATGATTGCCCACAGCGGGCATGTGAGCTTTGCGATGGCGCCCCAGGTCACCTTCACGGCAGCCTCGGTGACCACGCCTCTGGGCGCAGCAGCCACACGCGTGATCCCGCGCATGCAAACCCATGACGTGGTGCTACCCTCTGCCGTACTCCCAGAGGTGCTGGCGCCGCCCGGCGGCCGTTGACGCCACTGCCCACCCTGGAGCCGCAGGTGGTGCTGCCCGAGCTGCGGTTCGCATCTCCACCGCGTGCGCTTCAGCACGCACGCCTTACCAACCGCTGCCGGCGTCCCCACCGGCGTCCCCACCGCTGGGCGAGCATGCCGGTCCTTGCCAGCACAGGCAGAATGCGGTCTGGGCGCAGCCGCTGCGGCAGAAGCGGCGCGGGCTGTTGTTGTTCACCCGCCGGCTGTTCTGGGCGACGTTGCGGCAGGCAGCGCTGCTCTGCATGGTTACTGATATCGGTGGCCACTGCCCCGTGGACAATTTTCCTGAGTCTGCTGCTGATTTGGCCGATCTACTTCGTGGTGTGTGTTGTGTGCGGGGTTCGGTGTGGGTGGGCGGTGAAGAGTGGCTCGGTGGCCACCCGCCTTCGAAGGAGCCAGTGGCGTGATCACGGACCTGATAAAAAAAAACACGATGCGCAAGGTGTATATGTTAAGTGTGCCGAGTAGCACATCAACCACTCTTATCTTCCTATCCATGCCTATGTTTTGAAGCCCCGCCCCGAAGCGGTGCATAAGTATCTTCTTCACAGGGTGTGTAGCTGCCTCATGCACCCATGCTCGATTGCAGCCCAGCAGCCTGGGCAGAGCAACGTGGAGGCAGGCAGCGAGTCACAGGCCAGGTGGGGTGAGGGGAGTGCAGATTGGGGCGGCGGTCAACTTGTTCCCCCAGCTGCGGCACGCCTGCCGCCCTGTTTGCTCCTGCGACTTGAGCTGGCGCTGTAGCGGCAGCTGCCCGAGGTGGGGCCGGAGGGGTGCATCGGCTACCAGCTGGAGGCAATGGGGCGGGGAAACGGGCACAGGGGAGAGGAGCAAAGAGGATGTGCCAGGCGATCGCCCCCTGCTTGCAAGCAGCCCCCCGTCACCCCGGGAGGTGCAAGCAGGGCCAGAGAGCTACACCACTGTGGAAGATGTGTCAGAACAGCTCCATGCCCATACACGCAAGATGAGGAGCACGCGTTGCATCTCTGACTGAAGGCCATTGACAGCAACCAATGATGCGCGATGGCAGCTCTCTCCCACTCCATCATTCCTCCTCCTCGTCGCTGCTCGCCTCCTCCTCGCTCTCCGCCTCCTTGAGCCAGTCGATAAAGGGCTGCGCCTGCAAGTGGGCACACATTGCCACACAGCCATGTGCAGCAGGGTCAACCGCCAGCCAACTGGCTAGGGCCGCCCCCCGCCCGGCGCAGCATGCAATCGCGACGGCCGGGCTTTGCCATCTGCCCTCACATCGCCTCACCTTGGCCAGGAAGTGCTTTTCCTCCTCCGACGCGTGCGCCTTCTCCTCTGCCCACTGCAGCAGCGCCTCCTCCCCAATGACGTCCAGGTCGTATAGCGCTTTGAGCGCCTGTAGGTGGTGAGGGAGGGTGGCGTATTGAACTAGGATCCGGCAGAAGTCGACACCTGAGGACACTCTTGCGCACATAAGCAGGCAATAATTAGGCTCGCTTGCCTGCGGGAAGACGCCTGCGAACGCCGCGCCCGCCTCGCCCGCGCCCTCAAAGTCGCCCTCCTCCCCGCACCACTCCTCAAACGTCAGCAGCACCTCCACCTGCGCACAGGGAATGTCCTCCCACGAGGAGGACGTGCATGCGCTCAAAACAGGCAGGCGATGCTAAAGAACCATGGAATGAGAAGGTGGCACCCATGCGCGGCTGCTATTGTTGCGCGCCCTCTTCTCCGTCTGCAGCACCTCCTCACGCACCTGGTCGTCCTCTGACCGCAGAAATTTGTGCAGCAGCGTGCGCCAACGCTTGAGCTGGGTCACCATGCGCTTCAGCAGCTCCAGGCGTCCCTCCCGGCTCGTCATGTCTGCGGCGGCAGCGCAGCAGGGCATGAGGCAGGTGGTGGCTCGAATGATGCAGCTGCAAGTGGTGAAAAACTGACGGCAGGCCAAAAACACTGGGGGGCACTGCAACTGAGCAGCATAGTGGCATGCGCACGGAGCAGCCCAGGCGCCCACCCAGGCCATGCTCGGGGTACAAGGCACGGTACTCGGGGCGGGTGGCTGGCGGGTGGGGCAGGCACAGGCCCAGCATCGTGGTCAGCATGAACCTGCGAGGCAGTGGCAGTGCGAGGGAGGCCTTCAAGCCCTGTGTGTGGCTCCATATTCGTCGGGCATTGCTCTCACAGCGCCACACGCCCCATGCCACACCACCCTGCCGCTTCACCGCGCGCAGTCGGCAAACGTCTTGTCCTCGGCGATCTTCAGTCCATTGAGCTCAATCAGGACATTCTCCTGCAAGCGGGCCAGCACCAGGGGGACTGGTGCTTGCACAGGACAAGCTCGCCAATGCCTCCTCCCTCCACCCACTTGCTTTCAGGCGTGCAGTTACACAACCAACCCATTGCCTACCAGCTTCCCCTTCGCTCACCTGCGCGATGCCCTCCTTGACGCAGCGCAAGAAGGTCTCCGCCACCTCCTGGCGAAACATCGCATCCACAGCGCCCGGCACGGCACCTGCTGCCGCTGCAGTGGGCGTGCACAAGGCCGAGGCAGGCACGCCGCTCGCGATGGCAGTCGAGTCCTGCATGGCAGCAATCATGCAAGCATCCGCATGAACAGCATGTGGGCGCTATGCAGGCAGACTGCGCCTTAAACTACCGCACTCACGAGCCGCACCTCTGCTGTCGGCAACTCGCCCCCATCGCTCCAGCCGTCTCCCCACTCTGCTGCGACCGCGTCTGCTGAATCTGCTGCTGGAGGTACCGCCACTGCACAGTCAGACATGTCGTGTTTAGCAAGTTGCAGGCCTCACTTTTGTTTTTGCTGAGCAACTTGGCAGCAACGGCAGAGCAACAGCAGAACACGGGTACACCCCTCCAGGCAGCCCCGAACCTGACAGCAGCCGTGAGTCCACCTCCTTGGGTGGCAGCCACACAAAGCCGGCGCCCAGGGGCCCCACAATGCTCGTCTCAAACTCCACGCCTGGCAGGTCAGGAATGCCGCCGCCTGCACACGCAGCGCCAGTCACAGGGTCATCCACAAGGCCAGGGAGCGTAATTCCCTGGTGTCGCAATCAGGCAGTGTGTGGGCAGCAAACGAACGAACGTGCACGGCGCACCTGCCAGTGCTTCTGCCGCACGCAGCACTGCGGGCTCCACGCGCTCGCCCTCTTGCGCGTCCTCGTCACATGAGCTGCCAAATTCTGCGGGGGAAGCGGGGGAGCAAACGCGCAATATGGGCCTGCGCGTGCGTGTTGTCGATTGTCCCACACCCTTGTTCTTGTGCAGCTCACCCACGCCGCTAGTCCGCTGGTACTCCAGCTCCCCGTCGGACAGCGCCTCCTCATTCTCCGGCTGTTTGGCCAGCGAGAGGATGGTGTAGGCAGGGACGTGCTGACCGCGGTCAATTACGCAGCGGAACGACAGCACGCAGCCAGGCTGCAGGTCATGTTTGTGGCAGAGGGGGTTGGGCACAGGGAGTGAGCAGAGAGCATGATGGAGCAGGAGGTGAGTGCACAGCATCGAGCAGTCGTGCCTACCTCTATCTGTGCGTGGCTGCGGACCAGCACGCCCTCGCACAGTATCGACTCCTCGATGCTGCACTGCGGCTCCACCGTCACGTTGTCCAACAGGTAACAGCCACGCAGCGAGGCGCCGGTGCCGATGCGGCAGTTGCGCCCAACCACACAGTCCTGTGGCAAACACGCATCGGTGGAGGACGGGCACGCAAACACGTGCCCATCAAGCAAGCAGCTGCAGGCAGGCAGCAGCACGGGCAGCAGCACCACCAGGGGTCGCAGGACTTGCCTGCAGCGAGGCGCCGTCCCCCACCGTTGTGCCTCCGCCGATGCAGCAGCCGCTGCCCACGTGTGCAGTGCGGCTCAGCACCGCCTCGGCATCTCTGCAGAGGAACGAATCACAAGCCCTGCCTCGTTAGGCAGCCAGGACAGACAGAGGACACAGACACAAAAGGCACATTCTGCTTTCAGAGACTCACACATACGTCATGCCGCGCTGGTAGCGATAGCCGCTGCCAGTGCCCTGCATGGTGCGCAGAAGACGCAGACGTGTTGAGACGCCTGCCCAGCATTTTGCATGGACCTGCGCATGCGCACAAGCTCCACACCAGCACAGCATTCCCTGACTGACTGCCGACCTGTGACCGCAGGTTGGTGTCGGGGACGTAGGGGAAGGTCCAGCGATAGAGCACATCCCGGCTGCGTGGATAGATGTGCAACCAGCACAGCAGCAGTGATGGAGGAGAGCAAGTCGGGCAACACAGCTGTTGTTTGCGTGCATGCACAGCGCTGTGTTGTGGACGACTGGCTGCTTGCAGAGAATGGCAGGCGCAGGCACCTGATGGCTGCGTAAGTGCGCATGTTGTTCACACGGGCGATGTACTCCTGCAGCGCGGAGAGCAGTGGCGCAACAGATGGGGTTGAAGGGAGAGAAAAGTGAAGGCGGTTGCCTGTGCGCCAAGTTGGTTGCGTGCCGTGCCATGCACAGGCAGTGCGCATATCCGCAGGGTGCGTGACCCTCTACCCTTGCCTTGGTCACGGTGTGGACATAAAGTTTCTTTCCCAGCTCCTCCTCAGACAGCACGCCGCTGCAGCCCCGGGGTGGCCAGCACAATGTCACAGCAGCAGCAGCAGCGGCGGCGGCCACAGCAGACATGTTGGCACTCAAGGCATGAAGGCGACAGGTTTGAGCCAAAGGGAATAGGCATGATCGTAGATGTGTCGGGGGTTCCCACCTCACAAAGTCGCGGGCCACATTCTGGTAGTCAAAATTGTCACTGCAGGTGAGATTACAGAGCAATGGAGGCTGGGCTCAATGGAGGAAAACTTGCAGTGATACGGACACTCTATACAACTCACTCTCGCCCGCACGAGACCCCTTCATATGAACACACCTAAATAGCATCAGCACCTCTGGCGAGCAGATGTAGAGATGGCAGTCCATCAGGTCGGTGCGGACCTGCAGACGCAAGAGGAGGGTGCAGCGAGCAGTGTCGTGTTAAAACACATTGTGGCGATGGGCGAGAGCCGCTCCCACCCCCGAGCCCTGCTGCTGGACTGCGTCCTCTGCTCGCCTGCAGGGCATCGCGCTCTGAGAAGAGGTGGGTGTCCAGGTGAAGGCCGCTGCTGCGGCGGCGCGCCTGCTGCTGGGCCGCCGCTGTGGCCTGCTGCAGCAAGGGCTGGTCGTCCAGCTTCAGGAGCCGCTGCGAGGTAGCACGGGCAGGAAGAGTATAGGTGAGCAAGCAAGCTGCAACGTAAAGCTGGCACGGGAGGTTCGTCCACCGGCAGCAAGGACTTCCCATGTTGCTGCAAAAATGTTTGTTTCACCCGGCTAACTTGCCGCACGCACCTGTGTGTCGAGGTCGACCACCGCCGTCATGGGGCCCTCCCCCAATCGCCGCCTGCACTGGGAGTCAGATGATGGCCAGACAAGCCACGCCCTACACCACGATGCACGTGTCCGCGCCACCAATACTGCAAGCGACAGGCCAATCGTTCTGCGCACACACACCTGTGATCGGGCGTGATGCCGCTGCGCAGCACTAGCGTCATCAGCGCATCCTTATCAGCTGCCCGCCTGCAAACCAGTGACAAATGGCAAGGTGAGCAAGCAAGAGGACCCTGGCAGGTCTTGTCAGCCAGAGATGCATCCTCGACTTCATCGCACACAGACACACGACACAACACACCACCACATGCACTCTCATCACCTGCGCATGTGCCCCTCCAGCGCCTGCTTCAGTGGCATGTTGGTCACCACATCACCCGCGACTGCAGGCAGGAGAGAGAACATGATGAAAGAGATTTGTGAGCAAGTGGCACACCAAAACAGTCTGCAACGCAGCAGGCATGGCAGCCGCAGCTTGGCTGCACGCATCCTCTTCCAATTAGCAGGGCAGTTGCCCACATGCAAGCAGTCACGCACGCACCCAGCACAAAGTCGCCTTCAATCACGTGCCGCTGGTCCATGAGCCGCAGCGCCTCGCCCACTGACAGGCAGCTCATCGAAACGACAACATGCACCTGCGACAGCGGCAGCAACGGGGGTGCCCCTTGCACTGGGATGGCAGGCGCTGGCACACAATCCCAGCTGCGAATGAGAAACCACCACAGTGTTTGCGCTCAGCCCTGGGCCGCTGCACCTCTACCTCAGGGCAGCCAGCACCCACCTTCATCTTGCGCCGGCTCAGCCAGCCTGCCGACCTGAGGTATGCCTCAACCTGGTCGGCGTGTGCGCAGCACAGCACATGCACCTGCCGCAGCGGCCGGAGGGGACATTGCATGCAT
Source organism: Chlorella sp. A99 (assembly GCA_003063905.1). Taxonomy (NCBI): domain Eukaryota; kingdom Viridiplantae; phylum Chlorophyta; class Trebouxiophyceae; order Chlorellales; family Chlorellaceae; genus Chlorella; species Chlorella sp. A99. The sequence goes on along the minus strand of PCFQ01000006.1, from coordinate 1,041,190 downwards.
GTACGTTCTTGCACTCAATCAAACTGCAGGCGGCCATGTTTCCCTCGTGCGCACCTCCTCAACGCCATTGTTGGCAAGCCACTCGAGCGTATAATCAATGAGAGGTGTGTTGACCAGCGGCAGCAACGCCCGCGGCCGCTCGACGGTGATTGGGCGGAAGCTCTGCACGCGCAGGCGGTGGTGGCGGCGGTGCCAAAAGAGCTTGCTCTATCATCGCCGTCGCAGGCTCCCTCCATGCGTCCCAATGCTCTCATCTCGCACGGCCAGAGTGAAGCGGGAGGTGGCAGCCAGACAGCCGTCACCCACTCCCGATTGCCGCCTTCCCTCTCTCGCCTGAGTGAAGGAATCAGCCAGCAAAATCGCGGTGAGCGGCGGGGCCCGGCTCTCCTCTCCACCTACTCCCTTGCCCCTAGGCGGAGCCATTTGCTTTGTTGTGTGGCGCTGGATCGACGTCTCCAAATTACTTGCCAGACAAAAGCCAGCCCTGCCTTCACGACCCAGCCCTGCCTTTGCTCTTGTCCTGTCTCCAGGCACTTTCGGCACTTTCCCCGCAGCTCCAGCGCTTCTTTGCAGCACGACGATACGCCTCTGCAACAGCAAGAGCAAAACAGCGAGTCTGAGGTGAGCGAGAGGTGCGCTGAGGCAGGATCGGCTGCTCATATAGCCGCCGCCAGCCAGTCACCGCCCGCATGGTCGCCGCCCGCGCCCACCGCCCGCCGCCCGCCGCCCGCGCCGCGCCGCCCACCGCCCGCCGCACTGCGTGCCAACGGCGCCATGTGCAAGGCTGACCAGCAACGCCCCGCAGTTGCGCTCCGCGCTGACGAGTGTTACCTGCTGCTGCATTGCAGTGAGAGGAACGCGCGTGCAGGAGGCCAAAGAGCTTTCCTAAGGTGGCACGAAAAAAATTCACAATGGCGCGGCTGGAGAGCACGCTGGTGCAGCTCACGGGCAAGGGCAGCAACCCCAAGACGGCGCTGTATGTGGGCGGCCTGGAGGTGAGGAAGGGAAGGGAGGAGGTGCAGGTGGGAGTTGAGTTGGTGTCCAAGCTCGCTGGCGTCCACCGCGCAGCTCACATGGGAGGCCACACGTCACACACCCGTGCCTGCAGGAGAACGTGAACGAGGCCACCCTGCATGCCGCCTTCCTGCCCTTTGGGGACATCAAGGACGTGTCTGTGCCGCTGGACCACGCCACGGGTGTGCGCAAAGGCCCGGGGGGTGCTGCGCCTGCGTGCAGGGCTCAGGCCAAGTCTCGCAGCCTGCACATGCCTAGGCGGGGGCGTGCGGGCAAGGCCAAGGAGGCCAGGCAATCCCTCCATCCTGCCCTTCTGCTGGGATGGGGGCAGGCCACCCCATGGTTGTGCTTCTGCTCATTCAGCACATGTCCCACTCCATTCCCCCCTACTCAACCACGCATCCAGGCAAGCACCGCGGCTTTGGGTTTGTGGAGTTTGAGGACAAGGAGGATGCGGCGGCAGCGATGGACAACATGCACAACGCGGGTGCGCGGGCAGGCTGCGCCAGTGCATGACGGACACGCAGGCATCGATTGGCCATCGCGCCGCGGTTGTCAGCACACGTTCGCCCCTCAGCATGTGCCATGCCCACTCCCTCCCCCGAGCCACCTGACCATGCGCACACCCTGCCCTCACAGAGCTCTACGGCCGCGTGCTGCGCGTGAACTACGCCCAGCCCCAGAAGATCAAAGGCGGCGACAAGGGCTGGGCCAGCCAAGCCGTCTGGGCAGATGCGGATGACTGGTGGGCCCACACGCTGCCGCAAGCCCAGTTCTGTCCCATCGACCCTGCGCCTCGCTGGCCACACTGCACCATCCCTTGCATTGCTGGCTTGCTCTGCCATCAGTACTCTCCTGCTGTGCTTTGCCCCAACTCACTCTTCTCCGCGCATCTGTCGTGGCCCCCCAGGTTTGAGCGGCAGCAGGCAGAGCAGGAGCTTGAACGCTTGGAAGAGGAGCAGCGGAAGAAGCGCGAGGCGGCAGCGCTGCAGCAGCAGGTGGCGGCGGCCACGGGGGGTAGCGCAGCCGACCCGATGGCTGCAGCAGAGGCCGAGGCAGTGGCAGCGGTTGCCGGTAAGGCGGGCTGAGTGTCTGACTGCTGTGCCCATTTTGTTACACTCTCTCGGTGCACTGCCCAGTCCCACATATTGCCCACGGATGCAATGGCAACCCGCAAATTGACAGGCACAGACAACCACAGGCGGGACACAATGAAGGGAACAGGCTGAGATGATCGTCAAAACACATCCCTCGTAACACAGAGTGTATCATGTCAAGGTGCGCAGAGCGGTGAGGCAGTGGTTGCTGTTGAGCCACGTTCAAAATCCTCACGCGGGCGACCGCCGCACCAGTGCATATGGTGGGCTGGCAAGTGTGGGGTGTGCTAACCATGGAGCATGAAGAGCAGCAGCTGCAGTGTGATGGGCTGGAGTGGGTGGCCTGTGTGCCCATGGGGCCAGACCGCCTTGGCAGAGGAGATCGCTGTCAAACCTCCACCGGCAGACACAATACGATGAACGTCTTGGGTGGAGGCGGGCAGGCCAGAAGTGGCAGAATGCCCGCGGTGGGAGGCGTGGCTCGGTTTCCTCGTCGTGCTCACTCGTGCACGACGAGGAACCACGTGTGCACGACGAGGAACCGCTTGCGTTTGGTCGAGCGCCTGCGGCATGCGCACAGGGGCCAGTTGCGTGATCGTGGACTGCATTTGATGTTGGGCTGCAGCACGCATGCCTTCGAGTCGAGTGTGCTTACCGCCGCGTCTTGATCTGACGGCGTGGTGCCATGAGAGTTTCGCAGTTGGAGAAACGGAGGCGGGCTCAGAAGGGAGTGAAGGAAGGCCTCTTGTATTCGTCGGCCGTTCGTATTCCGGGAGACGAACGGTCACCATCCCATACTTGGCCATTCGCATGCAACTCCCTATCATTTCCGTTTGTGTGAAGATGGAATACGTTGCCGCTGCCGGTTACAGCGTGGCTGGTGTCGCCGGAGGGTACAATGCAGCACGGCTGGCTGCGGCCCGCAGCGCGCCAGAGGGGCCTCGCAAGCGCAAGGCAGTGCAGGCCTTCACCAAGCGCTTTGTCAAGAGCTCGGTGGCCATGATGGCGTCGATCTGGGCTGGTTCTCTGGCGGTCGCAGCCGCCAACAACAGCAACAGGAACCTGGCCACTGAGATGGGCATTGTAGCAGCAACGCTGGCAGTGGGCAGCGCCTCGCTCAAGGCATGGCAGTTGGTGGATGAGCTTGAAGCCGAGCGGGAGCTCGCAGAGCGCGAGAAAGCCGAGCTTGCAGGGCGCAAGCACGCAGCACCGTGGGCCAATCTTGTGCAGTCTGCACTGATGGCAGCGCCCGCCGCCCAGCGCTAAGCCTGCAGCGGCAGGCATGGAAGCAACATCTCAAGCCACAGCAGCTCTTCTCCTGCAGCAAAAGTTCTTTCAGCAGCAGCAGCAATGCCATGCCAATCCCATGCTTGTGCCTGCTGCCCAACCACATTCTCCCTCTCACTTCCAGAGCCAGCTGTAACGCTTGTGATCACACATCAGGGCGGGGCCGGCGCAGCGGTATCGGCGGCGTGGATGGGGGTGTGGGTGGTGTGGCGGGGTCGTGTGGCGGCTGCTGGGGGCACACAGCGCAGTAGCAGCCAGCTCACATGCACGTGCGCGCGGGGGGGGGGGGGGGNGGGGGGGGGGGGGGGGGGGGGGGGCACATTGATTGAATGAGGAACACTGGGGTCGAAGGGCACGTTGGTAGAATGAGGAGAACTGGAGCTGTTCCGCAGGGGGTAGCAACCTTGGTCCACAGAAGCAGCAGAACTGCCTGCTGCGACCGAGCCTCTGCTCAATCACCTCTCTTGCGCTCTCGCAGGTCATTGCGCTGACCAAGGAACTGATCGCGGATGCCCAGGCGGTGGAGCCTGCCCAGCCGGTCGCGCCTGCGGCTGCGCCCCAGCAGCAGCAGCAGCAGCAAGCGCCGCTGGTGGGAGCGGCCGTGCCGCCGCCGCTGGGCGCTGCAGCCATCACGCAGGCGCCCGAGGTGCGGCTGCCATCGGTGTTGCCGCCTCAGGTGGCGCAGCAGATCAAAGATGCGCAGCAGCGGGCAGCGCTGGCAGGGCAGGCACCGGCGGCCTGGGCTATTGGCGCACTCTGCCAGGCAGTGTACAGCGGGGACGGTCAGGTGTGTGTGGGGGGGGTGGGGGGGTGGGGGGGGCTGCTCCTGCACGTCGCCAAGTGTCTGTGAATGCGACGGAGAATAGCTGCGTAGACAGGACGGACTAGCTCACAGCTGGTTGCCACGCCTCTCCCCTTGCTCAGCCGCCGTCTGTGCACCACCCATCCTACTTCCGTTGCAGTGGTACGACGGTGTCGTGGAGGCAGTCAGCGCCAGCGGCAACTTTGTGGTGGCGTTTGAAGGGTGCGAGCGGCGCCCTTGGGCGTGGGCATCTGTGTCGAAGGGGGCGGGCCCGGGGATTCGACATCTGCGTGTGCGTTTGGCTTCTGGGAGCAGCACTATCCGCAGGATGTGGGAAGATTGAGCCTGCAGGCACACCGACAGCTGCGGCAGCGCAGGCTGACAGGCTGCAGACTCACACAAACCATGCAGGTACGACACGCGAGAGGAGGTGGAGCGGCAGTCCGTGCGCGCGCGACCGGCGGCCGAGTCAGGTGCATGTGCTGTCGGGTGAACGGAGCTGCCCTGCATTGCCTCCCCGGCTGGTGTGGCCCCTGCAACCTCTGGGCCTGCTTCAAGGCAGCCATTGGGACCCCGTCCCTCACGGTCCCTCCACCTGTTGTTTGCCACAGTGGATGAGGGGTACCGGCCGGTGTCGGCGCCGCGCCGCCACCGTGTCGCAGACGAGGTGCAGTTGCAGGAGATGCCCAAGTGGCTGGAGATCAAGGAGACTGGTGGGCGGGTGTGGGGGATGAAGGAGTGGAGGGGCCGTGTGTATCATAAAGTGCAGGGAGTGGCCGCCCCTCCAGCTGTGCAATGAGCATCTGCTCGTGCGCAGCAGGGCGTTGCGCAGCATGTGGCGGAGCACGCCAAGCTATCGACCTGCTTCACTGCACCCTTTTCCTGTGCGCGCACGCACGCCCCCCCCCCCCCCCCCCCCCCCCCCCCC
>PCFQ01000006.1:975419-1027355 GCA_003063905.1 Chlorella sp. A99 | reverse complement strand
GCCTCCTCTACCTGCGGCGATGCAGTCACAGGGCAGCAGCACGGTCAGTGGTTTGTGCCTCCATCCACTCAGCGAAAGCAGGAGCAGCAATGGCCGGTCAGCTATTTCCTCCACAACCTGCCCACCTGGCGCCGCGGAATGCCTTTGTACTCGCCGTACACCACGGCATGCTCCAGCAGCTCCCCCGCTGCCACCCAGTCCTCAAACTGCTGCCTGCAGGCGGCCATGGCGGGGCAGACAGAAGGGCACGTCTGGCAGAGCCTGGGCTTCAGGCAAAGTCCGGGGTTAGCGGCAGCCAGCCTCTCTTCCCCCTGCCTATTCCTGTCCACACTCCATGCAGGGTATTTTTTTCTGGCGATAATCGCCACCTCTGGCGACAGGGAGCCTAGAGGCGCACTTTTGGTCGCCAGGGGCGAGGGGGGCATCGCCAGACGAGTGGCGACAGAAGTGCGCGCAAAGAGCGCAGCCTTCGCCATTTTTTTGGCCATTTCCTGGCAGATTTTGGCGTTTCTGCGCTGTTTAGGCCCCTGGGAGCCTCGATAGTGCTGCTAGGAGCGCGATCGACGCACAGGGAGCTCAAGGGAGCCCTGCAACGGCCAACTGCCAACAAAATCCTGGCTGTTTCGGCTGCCTAGACCCGGTTTTCCTGCTGCCCATCGCCAGATCCGTCGCCAATTTGGGGGCAGGCATCGCCAGGGGCATCGCCAGTTGGCCAGGGAGACCTCTGGAAAAAATACACCCTGACTCCATGCCATCCATCCCTCTGACATTCTGCACTCTACTCGCCCCACACCTGCTGCTCACCTGCTGACAAAGAAGTAGTCGATGCCATGGACCTCGCCCGGCCGCATGGGCCTGCACCACGGTGCGGCGGAGCAGCAGGCATTGCAGAGTTCCCGAGTAAGAATCAGCGGGGCTGGCAGCACCATGCATGGCGTGTGAACAGCCTAGCCTGCTGCCTCACCGCGAGGTGGCTGTGACCACAAAGTGGAGGTCTGGCCGCTGCTCCTGCAGGCGCCCTGCGATGGAGGCATGCCGGCAGGGAGGGTTGTCACGGATTGGCCATGTCCGCGCGCCTCATTGGCCCACAGCATGCGGACTCACGAATGACTGCATCTTTGCCCACCCCGCTGGGCCCGCTGACCACTAGTACCAGTGGCAGTGCTGGCGGCACCTGCAGCAAATGCAGCAGGTGTCACGCAGAGCATTCATGGTGCAAGCCGACTTGTCGAGCGAGCGCGCCCCTACGTGCCGTGGGCGCGGTGCTCAGCCGTGGGCGCGCCGCCGCAGCTTCCTCGGTTGCAACACTGCCGCTAGCGCTGCTGCTCTGGGCTCGCGTCTGAAAGGCCGGAGCGCGGACCTCCCCCTGGGCACCGGCCAGGCAATGCCCCAGCGGGCCTTCGCGCGATGCGGCCCTGGCAACAGCTGTGTGCGCGCGTCGCTGCCACTGGAGCAGGCTGGAGGCCAGAAAAGCCCCTCCTCCAGGGAGGGCCAGTCTGAGCATCGCACAGCCCTCAATGCAGCATTGGCTATGGTGGGACGAGGGTTGCGAACAATGCAGTGCAAAGGCTTTCATCTAATTTCACAAATGCGAGGTGTGTGTGTGGGTGGTGGTGGGGGGGGGGGGGGGCGGCGGGCACAACAAGACGACATCGACGCACGACGGTTGCGTTGCTGTTTCAGTGCGCACCCCCTTGGACAATGGGGGTGTGTTTTGGTGATTGGGGTGCACGTGGTGTGCATCGTGTGTGTGTTGTGATTGGTATTACTGGTACAATGGTGGTGGTGGAGGGGGGCCCCGCCATGCTCGCCAGCCCTCGTCTGCCAGGGCGCTGACCGTCTTGCGTTGTTCCAGGCCAGGTGTCCAGGGGCACTTATATTGATGCCCTGCGCCGAGGACGCTTGCTTGGGGCAGTTTGAGTGCCCAGCTTGAGTGGGAACTGATGTGGCCGCAAATGTGCGTGCCAATTTCAACATGACCCCTGCTCAAACGCAGACTGATCGCCTGCAAGCACCTTCGCACGGAGTTGTTGAGTGTCTGCGCCGGGCACAGTGAGTAGAACATGGGGGCTTCAGGAATGGCACCCCCGGGCGGACCGGGCGGCGGCGGCGGTGACGGCGGACACACTATTTTGCTAGCCTTGTCTTCCACCGATGCTCGAGCACCTTTCCGCTTTGCTCCAGGTTGCCCGCCTCCTCGTTTGTGAAGTAGAGGCGTGTGAGCATCCGATTTTCACTCGCCGCTCGTCAGCGCCTGGCTTCAATCGCAGGTAGGTGCCCGATTGCAGAGGGGAGGGGGAAGGGAGCTCGCCTGGGCTTGTGCTGAACGCTGAAACAAACTGCGATCGTCGCAGAGAGAGCAGTGAGCAGAGTCGACCAAGCACGGCAGCTGAGCGCCAGAAGCGCCTGCGCACGGCAGGCCCCTCGGCGCCCGCCCGCTGGCGGGAGGCAGGCAGGCGTAGACGGTGCAGGGACGCCTCGGTCGCACACATGCAGCAGGCGTGCAGCGAGGAGGAGGCGCAGCCACGTGCCAGCAGCAGCAGCGACGCCAGCATAGCAACGAGTGGTATCGTGCGTGTCGCACATGGCGGCGCTCAGCGGCTGCAGCAAGCGCTGGACCAGGCCGACGCTTCGCCTGCGGCCCTTTTGCCAGCGCTGCGCACGCTAGTTGATGCGGGCTGTGGCGAACTTACACTGCAGCAAGCCGTTGCTGCGCTTGAGCAGCTGGCCGGCAAGGGCAGCGCCGAAACCGGCAGCAGCGAGCAACCCGAGGCTGCAAGCGAGGGAGGACCTGCCCCCTCGTCTTGTGTTGCAGCAGGGTCTAGTGCTGCGGCAGGAGTGGTCGAAGCTGCCAAGCCGACGCCTGCGCAGCTTTTTGGCCGTGCCGCCCGCGCCACGCACCTCAGCTACACCGAGCTGCTCAACACGTTTGCAGCTAGCGCATCAGGTGAGCTCATGGCCGTGTCCTGCCACCCTACTCTTGCACTGTCCCAGCACTGCAGTTCAAGGACAATGGTTGGGGGGTGGGAGGCGCACTGGTGGCGGGAGGGGCCTGGTGAAGGACGGTCGCGGGCCGCGCTTGCATGTGTTTGTTCTTCTCCATCGGCCACGACGCAAGGCAAGTGGGCACACCCATGCCCACGCATCCTCCCCGTTCACAGGCCTGGACTCTGAGTCGCTGGCTGACTACCTGTTCAACCTGCAGGTGCTCTGCGCGGAGGCTCCAGACGATGGTGAGCTTGCCAGCGGGCGTGCAGCGCCACTGCTGAACCTTGTCCTGCTGCTTTGAGCAAGGCAGGCTGGCGCGAGGGGAGGGTTTCTCCAAATCAAGGACGGGCAACGCCCATGCACCCCTGAGAGATGCGCTGGCCAGCCTGCCCCTCCACCCTGCTGCAGAGCTGGTCATCCGTCCCGTCGTCTCTCTTCCGTCCCATCACCCTCATCAGCAGCAGGCAGGGGGCAGACATGGTGGCGATGCGGGCCCAGGCTTCCACCCCCCGCAGCAGCAGCAGCAGCGGTCCCTCACAGCTCAGGCTGTGTGGCAGCAGATCATAGGTGCACAGCAACAGCAGCATGAGGGTGCCAGGCAGACAGCTGGGACAGACGGGCTACTGGTATCCTCTCCGCCGCGTCAGCCCCTCTACCAACAGCATCAGTTCCCTGGCCTGCACCGGCCCACGAGGTCGATCTCGGACCCAGTGGCATTACAACAAGCACTCGAGGAGGCGCAGGTGGGAGATGCCTGTGGCCGTCGTTCTGCTGCTGCCATTGCAGGTGCTGTGGAAGCGAGTCTCCATGAGTGCTTCGCAAGGTGCCTCCTCCTCTGCATGCGCGTATTGCATTGATTTGACGGTCTACCGCTGCCTCCTGCCGCAGTCCTTACGGCAACTTCAGATGGGGCAATCTCAGGGTGGATTATTGGGCCCAGCAGCCTCGCACCATGCCCTACTGCCCGTGAGCCCCAGGTTTATAGGGCGGGGCACTGCTACTCCTGCTGCTCCTGGTGTGCCACAGCGCGCTATCAGCGCCCCTGCCAGCGAGCTGTGGACGTACGCTGCAGAGCTGGCGGCTGAGGTGGGAGCGCCGCCCACACATCAGCGGGGTGGTGAGGAGTTCAGCTTCCAGCAGCTGTGGTCATCGGCAGCACCATCCCCCATCCGCGCGGCAGGCCTGTCAGCACAACAGCAGCAGCAACAACAACAGCATTATTGGCAGCAGCCACGTGAAGATGGGGGCTTTTAAAGGTGCTGTGCGGAGAAACGCTTGTTGACACAGGATCACCAGTCATACATCCTGTTATGTTAGCTTGACATTCAGGCAACAAGCCATGCCTAACCATTTGCAGCCCACCAGCATTGCATGTTTGAGAGGCGCGCGGGCGGGCGGGCCAGACGCCCACACCCGTTGCAGTGTCGGGTCGATGTGGCGCTCCCGCCGCCCCGCCCGCCCGCCACGGCGAGGCGACGCCCACCCCCAGCGCCTGGTAATTTTCACAGGGGCCTCCCCTGTCGTGCTCTGCAGCCCGCCAGCATGTGTGAGAGGCACGCGGGCGGGTGGGCCAGACGCCCGCACCCGTTGCAGTGTCGGGTCGATGCGGCACTCCCGCCGCCCCGCCCGCCCGCCACGGCGAGGCGACGCCCACAAGCCAGCGAAGGCTCAGTTTCACAGGGGCCTCCCCTGTCGTGCTCTGCAGCCCGCCAGCATGTGTGAGAGGTGCGCGGGCGGGCGGGCCAGACTCCTGCAGAGTCTTCAGCTTCAGAGAAGAAGATTCTCCCGCGTCTTGCCCCTGGCACGGCAACCAGTCCTGTCCTACGTGGGACTGCTGAAGCGCACAGTAGGGACGCACCCTGCCTCCACCAGGCCTCCTTGTGACATGGTAGCATGGCATGCTAGTGGAATGCCGATTGGTCTGGTAACGGCGGGTGGAATGCTGCGGGGTGCGGTACTGAGTCTACCGCCTCTGTGGTGGTTGCCGTGTATGAGTCGACATCCGGGAACAGCAGCGAGCTGCCCGAGGGACGCGAGCCATCGCCAATGCTGACATCGGGAAAGAGTGGCTGCGAGCTGGTGGCCTGCGCTCCGAAACTGCTGCTGTTGAAGTTGGGCATGGGCCGTGGCTGTGACGGCGCTGGGCGGGGCAGCGAGTCTCCTGTCGCAGCGACCATGGCCTGGTACCTGCAGGGGGATCGGGGCACATCCGCGATGAATCGATGCAACTGCATTCAAACATGCACCGTGCACACCAAGTGTACTGACCTCTGCAGATCCATCCCTGGCATGAGCGTGAGGTCGTCCTTGCCGCCTGGCTTTGAGGTCTGGAAGGAAGTCCGACACACGCGGACGTTGAGGAGGCACCTCACATGAGGAGCGAGCCCCACGGAAGCAGAACAGCAATTCCTCACCTCTGCAGCCTTCTTGTCACCTACGGTGGCCATCTCTCCTGCTCCTGCACCAGGTGCAGCCTTGCCATAAACAGATTGAAGCAGCCATGAGTTTTGCTAAGGCAACACCCACCCGAATCGGGGATGACATCGTGAAAGTGTGCCCATCGCACACGGGGCTTCAGATCCCTGTCAGCAAGGAGCCACAGATGGGGCCACAATGGCAATGTCACATGCAGCGGGGCACAGACAGGTAGGAGACAGGTAGGGTCGTTCTGTCAATTGCTCGTTAAAACAACACAAATGCCTCGCCTCCAAAGCCCACCTCGACTGCTGCGGGTGCTTGACTATGGGGGCAAAGCGGTAGCCGAAACGCACGTGGCTGCCGACGCGGTAGGTGCGCTGGCGCAGCCGGTTCTGGCTGTTGACCAGCATGTAGCCGTTGATGACCACGACAACCTGCTATCAGCAGGACACGTTGGAAAAATTGCGACGGTACACTGGAAAGGCAGCGGGCCTGTTGAATTGCCACGTTGTGCCATCACACTACCCCACCTCGCTGTTGCGGTCCTCTGGTGGCACGCCACTATCCACGCTCCACCTGTGAGGCCATGCTCGGGCAGTTGTTGAGGCCGCATGCATGCACACACATGCACATGCCAACAGGTGCAGCACCAGGCAAGTGACTACGACTAGAGTGCCTGCAGGGAGCTCAACACCTGCACAGAGGCGACTGCTCGTCAATGACGTGCTCCACCTCTGCCGGCAGCCGCAAGAACAGGCGGTCGCTGCCATCAAAGTAGCCCACCTGTAGAAGGTGCAGCGAGGGAGGCGGCACACGAGATTCTGCGGGCTGGCAGCACTAACCCCCCTCCCTCGGACCCCCCCATGTGCCATCTGGCAGCCGCCATGTGAGGCGGCTCCCATTTACCCACCTCGAGTGGGTGCAGCGTGAACGACTGTTGCGCGTCCTTCTCAGTGCTCCAGCGATAGAGGTAGGCTCGCACTGTCATCTCCACCATCTGTGCACCAGGATGGGAGGTGCGTAGGAATGTGGTGCAAGGGACGCACATGATGGGCGGACAGGTGCGGGGGGCATAGCCAGCCAGGTTGCATGGCAGAGGGATTGCAGAATGATGCGCCACCGCCGACAACAGCACACGTGCCGACAGCAGCACTGGGCAGAGGCAGCCAGGCATGTGCAGCTCCAGGCTGCGAGCAGCCTAACATGCCGGCCAGCTGGAGCCGTACCTGGTTGGGGTAGGTGTCCGCCACTCTGGATGGGGGACATCGAGAGGGATGGCAGGGAAGTGCATTGACAGAGGCAGCGCGCACGCGGCGGCGCGAGGCAACAATACGTGCAATCGCAGTGAGGTGCCCACCTGCATCGCAGTGACAGCTTGCCCTGCGCGTTGGGTGACACGCACAGTACATCCGACAGCACCAGCGTGTTCTCCCCAAGCAGTGGGTAGGGCACGGTCCGCTGCGGGGAGGGCACCCAAGAGGGCTCGTCTGCCGCTTCAGCAGCGATTGCAACAGCAATACACCCAGTTGGAACAACGGGCAAAGGCAACAGCACCTGCAACTCCAGATAGGGCAGTTGAGCGCCGGCTACCCCCCCCCCCCCACCCCCCCCCACCCCACCCCACCCCACCCACACACTGCAGTCTGATGTGGTAGGAGGGGCAGCAGGGCTGCCACCGCCTTGCCTTGGCGCGGTTGACAATGAGCTGGGAGAGTGGGCCGGGCGGCAGCTTGGGCAGCCCTGCTTGCGGCTCAACCACGTGGAAGCGGTTGAGGTCGACGCTGTACTGCGTGTCGCCATGGCGCGCAGGCTTGGCGATGATGTCAGCAAACTGGCGGCCCCAGTGGATGTCGGCCGGCGTAAAGGAGCGCCGCGCCATGAAGGGGTTGCCAAACTCGGTGGTGCCCTCAAACGTCACCACAATCTCCTGAAGGTGGGCGGACGTGTGCACGAACAGACAGGGCGAAGATCAGCAGAGAGGAATAACGAGGCGAGCAAGAACTTGGTCAGTGCCACTAGTGAGAGGCATGAGGGATGAGAATGGAGAGGCAGGGCTGCACAGGAAGGCGTACCCACCGCGTTGAGGGCCGACAATGAGTCGTGCGTGTGCCCGCACAGCGGTGATCGCTCATCGATGGTGTGCTCGATGACTGCAAATTAATTGACGAAGCGTGGGCTCAGGCAGTTCACAGGCAGGCAAGAAGTACGCTAACAGGCAGGCGCAAAGCATGGAAGAGGCAGGTATGTAGGCAGGCAGCTCACTGAGAGGGAGGAGTAGCATGCCGTCGATGTAGCCTGCGCTGAAATGGCTGAAGTGTCGGCCCTGCCCTGTCTCAGCCAGCCAGCCAACACAAGCAACCCACATGCCACCAGGCAATAACATGCTTCCAGTACAGGGCTTGCTTGAACGGGCACAAGGCGACCGCTGCACGCACCTAGCTCGAGGGCCTCGCAGCGCACTGCAGGGCCGAGGGCGCCGCAAGTCAAGTTGGCGCTGTGCAACCAAAACCAAATATGCTGTTCTGAGCATGGAGACCAGCAGCGACCTCTCGCCTGGAATCTTCTCCCCTTCGGCGGTAATCCTGCCCCCCCCCCAGGCTGCAGCCAACAGGGGTGCCGGCGGCGCACGTGAGCACCCCAAGAGACAGCACAGCCATCTCAGGAGGCAGCAGCAGGGCTTTCCTCCCGCTTCCGAAACGTAGCATCCCCTGTTGCGGCATGCTCACTGTACATGAAGGCCTTGATTTTTGGGTCCACTACCTGCAGGGGCACGGAAATGGGGGGTTAGGGGGCGGGCGGGTGGGTGTGGGGTGCGGGGGGGTAAGGGGCGCACGCGCACGCGTAAGAGGGAAGGAGTGGGCCTGGATGGGGACAAGCGAGGCGGCGCGACTTGAAGAGGCCACTGTCGCTCAGCTTCCTGGCACACACGTGCCTGGGTAGAGCGGATGTCTGCTACACGGAACATGAACTTGAGGATGCCGTCCCTCCTGGCCACGATCGCACTCTCCGAGATGAAGATGGAGCGGCCGCGCTGCTTGGGGTGCGAGATACGGCTGCGCAGCATACGCAAACATCGAATATTGAGGGGCGCGGCACAGCGTGAGCAAGTGTGTGTGCTGGCGGGGAGGGAGTGACACTAGGTGGAGGGTGGCCGCGGCTGGAAACAGCAGGATACGAATGCCGATTCGGCTTGTGCGAGTGTCCAAGCCCGCATGAGGCGCCACACAAATGCAGACAGAAGTCACGCCCCACGGCAATAAAACATGCGAGAAGAGGTGTTGCAGGCTAGACCTGAAGATGATGCCGATCGTGATCGACTCGAGCAGCAGGCCGGTGATGGCCTGTAGCGTGATCAGCCAAGCGGCGGCCCAGCATGCCTGCAACGGGGGCGTCCAACCGCGGTGGAGCTTGGGCAGGTGCTCGGGCCGCTGGCACGTGGGCGTGCAATGCGGCATGCTGGCTGAACACAGCAGGTGGGGCACATGCCCTGCATACGCGGCACACGCCCTGCATACGCGCACCTGTGGCCCGGTGTTGCCATAGCCGATGGTCATCTGCGTCACGACTGCTAACAGGAAAGGGAGAAGGAGGAATGGGCAGCCGCTCTCGCTCTTGGCTCCCGTTCATGCAATGCAGCTGCTGCAATGCGACCTGCTTGCCATTCATGCCATCCAAGACATTAGTTATTCAAGTTCATCCCACCTGAGAAGGTGAACACCTCGACATAAGTGGTGGCGCCGTACAGGCAGCCTGGGTAAAACCTGTGGCGGGGGCAGCAGCAGAGCAGCCAGCACTTCAGACACAACTGGTGGGGGCAAACTTGTGGTTCGAAAATCTTGGCTGTTCAACTCCAACCTGCCGTAGCACTTCAATCTTGGCACCCCACCCTGCACGCACCTCATAACCAGCCACCACCACGTTGCCCAAAAGAAGAAGGAGGCTAGATATACGGCAAACACGACAGCGATGAGAAGCAGGGGGTTGACTGAGAGCGAAGTGATGAAAAAGTCTGTGGGGGGGACGACGGCTCATGAAAGGTGTAAGGTGGAGGGCGCTGCCGTGGCAGCAGTCTGTGGCATGCACCTGGCCGAGCTGCATGGCTGGGGTGGGCCCGCCTTGCAGTCGGCTACCGCAGCTGCTGTGGCAGGCTCGTATGCTCGTCAGTTCCACCTCACCTCGCGTGATCAAGTGCAGCAGGATGCGCCGCCCCTGGAAGCGCACCAGGCTGCTGCCGGCATGCAGCCCGCCCTTGGCGACCAGCAGCGCGCCTTGATTGCCTGCAAATGCTGTGGGGAGAGGCCCGATGTGGTGCAATGCATAATGCCGCAAAGAGGCAATGCGGTGCGGGGGCCGATGTCTTGCCTGTCCCTCCAGTCTGCCCGTCCATCACCGCACTCTCTCAAGCTCCGTCGTTGCTTTCAGTCCCGCTTGCCCTATGTTCAAGTCCTGCGCCGAGACAAGCGGGCAGCCGTGTCGCGGCGATCTGGAGCCGCGCGGGGGCGGGGGTGGGGGGCGGACACGGCAGGGCGATGGGCGGGGTGGCTCCTGAACCGCACCGTCTCCTCTCGCGCCGACACGCTTACAACATCACCCTTCCCTCGCCTGTTGCCAAAACAAGTGATCTCAAGAGGGTTTTTCTGGCGCGATGGCTAGCCAACGGGCACCGCTGGCAGCTAGCAAGCACGCAAAAGGCCACACAAGAAGAAACGTCAGGTGCTGCGCCTTTTTAGGAAATCCAACTTGCCACCCACCTCGTAATACACGTCCTGGCTCTTCTCTGGGGCGGCCAGCCGAGCTGATCGGCGGGGGCAGATCGGCGTGAGACGGCTTTTCTGAAAAGACCCTTGAGGAGGACGTGCTAGAGAGAGAGAGCCTGTGCCGCCGCCAGCCATACACGTCGCAGGAAACCTGATCAGCCAGCTGCAGGGGCAGGCGCCCGGCGGCGTGCGGCGGAAGTCTGGACCGCGCGAGGCTGGCCGCCACACATGGAGCGGGTGCGCCTCCACTGCTCATGGCTCTGGTTGCTTACCTTGCACTGGCCAGTGCTGCACTTGGCCACATTTGCAGCCCGCCGAGGCGCGCATGCCGCGGCTTCCTGCTCTGGTGCGCTGTTCCCACTCCCGCGCAGTACGAACGCGTGAGCAAGATAGGGGAGGGGACATATGGTGTGGTGTACAAGGCCTGTGATCGCACAAATGGCCGCATGCTGGCCCTCAAGCAGATCAGGTGAGGCCGCGCGGGAGCCGCGCCGCGTGCCGCTGCCGTCCCTCGAGCTGCGTCAACTTCCCGCCTTGCTGACGCCAGGTTGGAGCAAGAGGAGGAGGGCGTGCCGTCTACCGCGATCCGTGAGATCTCGCTGCTCAAGGAGCTCAACCATGAGAACATAGTGAGGTGAGGTACGGGGGGCATGGATGATGCTGTTCACAAGGGCCAGGTGGCAGCTTCCTTTGCCATCAATGACTTTCTGACTGCTTGCTGGTTCGTATTCCCGCCCTTTCTGCCTGGCCCCCTGCCCTCCTGAGCCATCACATTGGTCTCGCCTGCACCTCTCTTCTGTGCCCTCTGCCCCTCACCCCCGCCATCAACGCTGCGAGCGCCTCCTATTCTGCGCGCAGCCTGGAGGACGTGATCCACGAGGAGAAGAAGCTTTACCTCGTGTTTGAGTTCCTCGACCTCGACCTCAAGAAGCACATGGACGCCAACTCCCAGGCGTACCGCGACCCCCTGCTCATCAAGGCGCGTTGGAAAGACAGGCCCCGATGCCAGCAAGGATAAAGGGATAAAGAGAGACCTGCAGGTGGATGCAATCGGGCATTGCACTGCGATCGCGCACCCCTCTCCCTCTGCAGAAGTACCTCTTCCAAATGCTGGAGGGCATCGCATACTGCCACTCGCACAGGTGTGTGGCCAAGGGTGTGGAGGCCAAAGAAAAGGTGTGGATACAGCTGACGGGCAAAAAGGGTAATTTAATAGGAAATGTTGAGCCCCTCTCCCAGGATACTGCATCGTGACCTCAAGCCACAGAACCTGCTGATTGACCGGGCAACTAACACGCTGAAGCTGGCCGACTTTGGGCTGGCACGCGCATTTGGCATCCCCGTGCGGCAGTACACCCACGAGGTGGGTGGGTGGGGCAGGGCATAGAGGCATTTAGCAGGTGGATGCTGAGGGAGCTGGCCCTCTTGCAAGATGCTGGGAAAAAACGCAGGTAGGGCTGCCACGTCCCAGTGGAATGGGAGTGGGAGAGGAATTACGACAACCGTCCTGCGTCACCTGATGCCCATGTTCTCGTTCCACTGGTGACCACTGGTGACAGGTTTGTTACCAATGCACACCCCCTGCAGGTCATCACGCTGTGGTACCGCGCCCCTGAGATCCTGCTCGGCTCCAAGCACTACTCCACGCCCGTCGATCTCTGGAGCATTGGCTGCATCTTTGCGGAGATGGTCAACCAGAAGCCCCTGTTTGCGGGCGATTCGGTGGGCCAGTGGTGCTGGTGCTGCCCTGCGCCTGCGTGTGGAGGTTGCTCTTGTTGTCCACATGCTCTGTCGGCTGCCCACTATACTTGCATGTGCTCTGCC
Organism: Chlorella sp. A99; assembly: GCA_003063905.1. Taxonomy (NCBI): domain Eukaryota; kingdom Viridiplantae; phylum Chlorophyta; class Trebouxiophyceae; order Chlorellales; family Chlorellaceae; genus Chlorella; species Chlorella sp. A99. The sequence goes on along the minus strand of PCFQ01000006.1, from coordinate 1,015,368 downwards.
ACAGGAGATCGATGAGCTGTTTAAGATCTTCCAGGTGCTGGGCACGCCGGACGAGGAAAGCTGGCCCAGCGTCACACAGCTGCCCGAGTACAACGTGCGTTCGTTTGTGTGTGTGTCAATGAGCGGGGACTGGGGCACATGACAACCTGTGGATGGTGCACCTCGCCTGCTGGCTGCTGCGCCATTGCCTGCCTCGAACGAGCATGAGATCAAGCTGCTGCCAGCCCTCTGCCTGCCTCCCCCTCCCATGCCATGCAGCCCGTGTTTCCCAAGTGGGGCCGGCAGAACCTGGCTGCCTTTGTGCCCACTCTGGAGCCGGCAGGTGTGGACCTGCTGAGCCGCATGCTTGAGTACGTGCCGGCCAAGCGCATCACCGCCAAGACGGCCCTCCAACATCCCTACTTTGCCGGCCTTTTCTCGTGACCTGCTCGGCAGCGACCACCACCAAGTGGCATGCCGTAACACCCGTGCCCAAGAGACTCCTACTGCACCTTTCCTCCTTTCCTCCTGTATATAGGCTGAATCCTCGCCTGCTCTTCTGCCATGCATTCCTTCCGCCCGCCGCCCCGCACGCATGTGGAAGGTCAGGGCTCGGAGCGAAGGCAAGAGTGGAGGTGTCGGCGGCAGGTCGCAGCACCGTCACAGCGCGCTTGCTTCCGCAGTGGGGCGCTGACTTCCTCGCCCTGACGGCACCGGGTTTGGAAAGCCGCCCTGCCACATGCCGACCTGTGAGCTTGCCATCGGCTCACCCCTGCCCGCCCCGCCACCCTCAGTGGAGCGAAGGTTTGCTGCACTGGTTCGCCCTTCAACCCTCCTCCACCACTGAGAGTCGCAGCACAGCAAAGGGCAACAATGGGTGCGAAGTTGACATGATCGTCGCGATCGGACAAAGCACTGAAATACTTGCCCCCCGGTCTGCGACCGCCTGAACGATTGGCCGTGACTATGATCGCAGGCGGAAAGGTGATCGCCGTTCACAACAAGGCGGAGTGGGACGCGCAGTTGGCGGCCAACGCTGGCAAGGCGGTGAGGCATAGACAGAGGCGCGTGCGGCGACATGAGTGCGCCCGACAAGCGGCGTTGGGTCCTCTGTCGGTGACCCGCCCACCGCCTCTGTTGCGTGCCCACAGGTGGTGGTGGACTTCACCGCTGCCTGGTGCGGGCCGTGCCGCATGATTGGCCCCTACTTCGAGGAGCTGTCTGGCCAGGTGCGGGCGGAGGGGCTTTTGTGGGCTGCCGTAGCCTGTGCTGGGAATGCTCGGGGCTGGCGGCATGCATGCAGCGCTGCGGGACCCTCTCCCGATGGCCCTCTCCACGCACGGCATGTCCGCACGTCCCAATGCAGTACGAGTCGCTCGTCTTCCTCAAGGTGGACGTTGACGAGGTGGAGGTGCGTGGGAAGGCTCGATGGAACGTGTGCTCTTGGGCGTAGAGCCGGACTGAGCCGGACTGCGCCGGCAGCAGCGCCGGCAGCACGTCGAACCGTGCCGAATGCTGGCTGTGCCTGCGCGCAGGCTGTTGCTGCTGCTGCGGGCATCAGCGCGATGCCCACGTTCCAGGTGTACAAGGACGGCAAGAAGGTAGGTGGGACGGCTGGGTCAGAGCAGCATTAGACTGCCTGCCTAAATTATGTTGCTGCCTGCCTCTCTCTGGGCCGCAGATGGAGGAGCTGGTGGGTGCGTCGAAGGACCGCCTGAAGGCGCTGGTGGAGAAGTACGCATAGAGGGAGCGAGGGGGCCTTCCGCTTGCTCTGCTGCACTGTTGCTGCTCGCCAATTGCCCACGTGTCTAAGTCGCCGTTGCTGCTCGCCGATCAAGTCTCTGTTGCGGGCGTGTGGGGAGTGGTATGGGCATTGGTAAAGTGTGGGCATATGTGCCCAGGGAATTGTGCTCTTTCAGTCAAGATTAAAAGTCAAAGAGCCTTCCGCGGACGGCTGGGCCGCCACCGACGCTCCGACCATGCGGACGGCCGCCACCATGTTCTCAAGAGAGGGTCATTCGCCTCTCCCGCCTTGCTACGCTGATTATCTCCCCGATCGTCTCTCCAACAGCAACCACAGGGTTGTTGAGGTCCGGCGCTTGTGTTTAGCGAGTCAATTGTGGCTTGCGCTTCAAACTGACTCCCGGCGTCTGATCGGTCGCATAGGCTCGCGTTTGTGTGTTAGGCCGCGATTTTGGGCTTCTAGGCCTCTTTGTTCTGACACCGTTCTTGGCTTCGACGGCTTCATGAGCTGGCAGGTGGGAACGCCCGTTTGGTCAAGATGGGCGCTGGAGCGTGCCTGCGGGCTACGCCCGCGGCACCCACCCGCCACCACCGCCGCCCACCACTGCGGCGCCCACGTCGCAGGCCTACATCGATGACCACCTGCTGGCGCCGCTGCCTGGCGGTGGCCACCTCGCGCATGCGGCTATCATTGGCCTGGACGGCGGCGTGTGGGCGCAGAGCCCCAAGTTCCCAGAGATGAGCGAGGCCGAGATCAACGCCACCGTCAAGTGCGCACCTCCAGCCCAATGCATGGCATTCTTGTCTGGCAGCCCGCCAGCCCAGCCGCTCAGGCATTACCTGCTGGCCACCAGCATGGGTGGTAGTAGGCCGTGTCCTCCCTGTCATCAGTCGAAGTAAGGGCCATTGTTCCTTCTCCGTGTCGCAGGGGCTTTCATGATGCGGGCGCGCTGGCAGCGGCGGGTCTGCGGATCGGAGGGGAGAAGTACATGGTGGTGGCGGGAGAACCGGGGGAGGTTATCCGCGGGAAGAAGGGTCCCGGTGAGCAGTGGCGGCGCTTGGTTCCATCCATCTGTATGCTGCACGATGTCTGCCTTAGTAGCACGCAGGCCTACACGCCACACGCCCTGGGCTCTGGGCTTGCCGCCTTCTCCTGCCCATGCCTCTTGTCTGTGCTGGTCTGTGCAGGCGGTGTGACGGTGAAGAAGACGGCCAGCGCCATGGTGGTTGGCATCTATGGGGAGGGTGTTACGCCCGGCGAGTGCAACGTGGTTGTGGAGAACCTGGTGGGTGGGCACTTACATTCACAGAAATCTCGGCGAGCTCGGTATCAACCGGTGGAGAACTTTGCTGACGGGCCTTTGTGGGGCAGCATGTTCTAGGCAACGTGCTGCAGCATGCCACCTCCTTCGCCATTGCAGGGCGACTACCTTAAGGAGCAGGGCCTCTGAGTGGGAGCAGGAGGGCCGGCAAGGCGGTTGTTGCGAGTGACATGGGCTGCAGCGAGTGAGCGCCCCTGGGCGCCAGTAGTGTGATGCAATAGTGAGACAGCAGTGCTGTGTTGTAATGCTGACGCGTGGCGGTCTCCAGGAGGAGACGTAGAGGGCTTGAATCGCACTCAACTGCACTCATCACAGCAGCCTGGAGGCTGGCGCAAGCGGGATCAAGTGACAATGTTGCTGCTGAGTGCAGGCATGGCGTGGCACCGGGTGCTACAGCAGTCTGTCTAACGCCAGGCCGTCTGCCGCGTGGGTCCGCTCAAGCGACAGACTGGGATGGGTGGATGGGCCTGCACAGCAAAAAAACAGCAATGTGAAAAGGACCCATATGCTTCATCCAGCTGTCCCTGCTGTTTGGATCTTACGTGCAGCACCTGCAAGCCTTCCCACCAGAGCTGATACCCCAAAGCTTGCCCCACCAGCCTTGGCAGCGCGGCGAACCACACCTGACATGGGTGCGCAGGGAGCGCGAGAGGGAGTTGGGCAACGAGAAAGCTGAAAAAGTTGCCATATTCATTGTGCTCTTGAGGGAGCCAGCCACAGCGATGGGCATGCTGGTGGTCGCTGCCACACCCAACAGGCTGGGCACTGCGCAATGGTAGAACAAGCGGCCAAGGGCACGGCGGGTGGTCGGCGGTTGGCAGGGAACAGGAGATTGAACATTCTACCCAGGGCAAGTGGGCACGTAGACAACTCGAGGTCACATGTAAAGAGGCAGCCACGCAGGCTGCAGCGCAAACACGCGGTGTGCCAACCTGTGGGCGGCACGCCAGGCAGCTGAGCCTCGCTCTCCTCGCCGGCTGCAAGGTCGGCATCAAACATCCCGCCGGCAATCTCCTCGGCAATCTCCTTTTCGTCGCCCTTGCCATAGATGATGGTGCCACTGACCAGAACGGCAAATCTGTGAGAGGGGCAAGTGGATGCAGTGGAGCGGGCGGCAGGAGACCTCAGAGAACGACCGCGTTAAAAAGAGGTGACTAAATAAGAGGTCGAAGCGCGCTCTTGACAACAGGCAGAGCTGGCCCAGCTCAGCAGCGGCAGGCACGGCAGCACAGTCCGCACCCTGCGGCCTGGAGCAAGGAGTAGGAGCTCCACGACTCGCCCAGCTTGCCCATGCCCAGGGGCGTGTAGTAGAGCACCAGGTCAACCAGCCACACAAACAGAGTGCGCGTCGTTTCCAGCACCGTGCTGCAGGCGGATGCACGCGCATATAGACGAGGGTGGATGAGACACTTGGAAACCGCGCCCCAGCTAGCTGTGAGAGCCTGATGCCAAGCGCCAGCGCCAATACTTACCGGAAGACGGCGCCCAGGTGGCCGGTGACGCACATGCCGCTGACATTGTACATGAGCAGAGCCAACATGTCAGCCAACAGCACCATTGCAATGGTGCTGCTGTGCGTGACCATCTGGAGGAGGAGCGAGAATGACCTAATTGTCAAAGAACAGTTTGTGCCAGCCCAGAGTGCTTCACACAGAGGAGCCCGCAGGTGCCAATCCCCTGGCCCTCCGTGCAGTGCTCACATGCCAGGTGTCCACCGAGTCCTCGTGGATGCCCTCGCCATCCTTGCCGGGCAGGCGCTGTACGATGGGCAGCAGGACCAGCAGCATCGTGGCTGCACCAAACAGGCCCTCGTACCCCACGATCTTAAGGGGGGGCACTGCCATGTCCGCCTGCGTGGCGCAGAGCATTTCAAGCGCAGGTCAGCTATACAAGGGCCAGCATGATATGGGAAATTGATATAGCAGGTGTGGGCCGCAGTTGGTGGAGTTGACAAATGAACATTGATGGGCCAGCTACAGAAGATGTCTGCGCACAGACCCCGTCCCATCCAACAACTTGCCATGAAGAAGTCCTCAAACGTGACCTGCGCTGCCTGGACGCACTGGCTAGAGATGATGAGGGCCATGCCAGTGATCATGGCCTGCCGACTCACTTGATGGCTGCAGTGATCAGCCGTGAGCGAAGTGAGCAGGAGGAGTGGCACAGCTCGCACAGAGCGTTGGAGGAGGGGGAAGGGAGTACAACAGCAGGGTGGGCGGTGCACACCTGGCGCTGCCTTCGCCGGCAAGAGTGCTCGACAGGCCGACCAGGCAGATGCCCACAACGCAGCAGGCGATGCCAGCAAAGTGATAGGTGTTTAGCCTGCGAAGGCGGACGAGTCCATATGGGGAGCATCAGGAGCGAGCAAAGCACAACAGGGAAGCTCGCTCGAGCGCGGCAGCCAGCGTCTGTCTGCTCGCTGCGACACGGCGCCCACCCGCCTCCAGGATTACGGGACACTGGCCATCCCTTGCACTCCTCCCATTCAGAGAGGGGACGGCTGTAAAAAGCCGTTGCCAATCCCAGATCCCTCCCAGCGCTCCTCCCTTCTGCAGCACACCTGCGGCCTAGGAAGACGACTGCGAACAGTGCAGCGAAGAGCATCTCTGCGCCCCTCATCATCTGGTAGACAGAGGCGGTGACTGCGCGTGCATCATACGTGGATGGGGTGGCACGTTGGCGACACGGGGGCAAATGATGCCATGTGCCCTCCTCAGCCACTCCCCTCTGCACAGAAGTGCATGCCTTCTCACCCGACAGCAGACCGACATTCATCAGCACCGTGGCCACGAGATCGAAGAAGGTGGGGATGGACAGAAGCAGCACCTGCTTGAGCTCGCTGTGAGCGGGCTTGGCAGGTGGCAGGTTGCCGCCGAGCAGCGGCTCGGTCGCGGCGCTGGCAGCGGCTGCAACCCTGCGCTTCTGCTGCCACTCGTTGTAGTAGGACAGGGGCAGGCAGAAGGTCATGCCCAGGAACATGACTGCAGAAGGGGTAAGCTGGCGATAGCCAGTGTTCATGCCTTGAGAGCGCAGAGCACCAGGGTGATGTCCCGGGGAGCAGAGACACGCAGCCGGCGGCGCCCGCCCTGGCCCGCCCTGTCCACACACCTGTGGTCATCGCCCACGGCTTCTCAAAGTTCTTGACCTGCCCTGCGCGACCCACTCCATCCAGCTCATAGACTGCATGAAAAAGAGCACAGAGGAGGCCAGTGCTTGTTGATAGAACCCGGCGACTGGATGCCAGCGATTGTACTGCACATCATGTGCGCCGCATCTGCACCGCATGCCCATGCAGGGCCTCCTGTACTGCTCACCGATCTTGGCAGCCAGGCTGGTGAAAGTGCCAAACAGGATGAGGCCGCCGACAGCTGGTGCGCCCTTGGAGAGCCCCATGGCTGCATGCGCGACGTGAAGAGAGGGCCGGCGTGGTCGCCCACTAGGGCGGCGAGACGGCGGCGCCCGTCTGCACATGCACTCAACTCGCTGCTCCGCTGCCTCACCTGATGTGGATCGCCTGTGTCAAGGTACAGTCACAGCACGTTTGGAACACAGGGCCCGCGGTGCTGGCTACGCGTGCTGCTGACGCCCGAAGAGCCCGAAGAGCTCACGGACGCCTACCAACGCAGATTCAGCGCGGGGCTTAGCTCTTGGAATGCTGGTCCGCCGCATTTGCCGCCAGGCGCCGCGCCCCTGGGTGAGGACGGGCGTGACGCATGGTCTACTTGCAAGTTATTTCTTTTGCGAATGCGCAGCCCGGGGCAGGGGTGGCCCCGGACGGCCAACAGCCACAACCCAGCCGCGCACACATGCTTGTAGGGGGGAGGGGGGGGGAGGGCGGCGGCGGCGGTGGCTCCAGCGATGGCAGCGGCGATGGCAGGCGCCAGCCACGCGGCCCAGCAGGGGAGAGGAGCCCGCCGCAGGAGGTGGCAGCCGGCGAGAGGGAGGCGCGGCGGAGCCGCAGCAGCCCATTGCCGACGGGGGCGCAGCGCAGTGAGCCCCACGGCCCTGAGCAGTGGGACATTTCAGCCGACACCGGCCGCCGGCTGATTGCTTGCGATCTTGCTCCTGAGGCTGGGCCACGCTGGCCCTTCCCCTGTGCATGGGCGCGCCCCTGCACGAAGTCACCCTCGTTGGTTCCTTCTATTCCATTCTTGGTTGCTGTTGCAGGAGCAGTGTGTAGCAGGGTAGTGCAGCAGACAGACGGGTGTGCACTGGACAGACAGATCTCAGGCACCGCAGCAGTTGCTTGCTCGGCGCAGACTACGATTGCTTGGCAAATGTGACTTGCATCGCGTGCTGCGGCGTGATCTTGAAGTTTTGCAGCCCTGCCAGGGCCACGCTCGCCTGCAAGCAGCCATTGTACAGGCGCATTCAGGCACCGGGGATGGGGGTCGGCAGGTCGGCGAGCCAGGAAAGCACACATGCGCTCCCACAAAACCGGCGCACCTGCGCCTCGTTCTCAAAGTCGACAAACCCGATGCCTGGCCGGCCCGGAACCAGCCGCGCCTCTCGGTAGCCTGGACCAGCAAAGCAGCAAGGAATTGACAAAAGCGGGCACAATGAGTGCAGCACTTGCGTAGAGGCCTGCCGGCGCTGGCCTCTGCTCTCTCCCAACCGTCACCGCCAGCAACGCAGCGTGACCTGCCGCGCACCGGGAAACTGCTCAAACAGCAGCGCCAGCATCGTGTCCGTGGTCGCCTCTGGCAGGTTCTCCACAAACAGCACGCGGTTGGGGGCGCCGGCCTCCACACGCGCGCCTGCCGCCGCCACCACCGGTGCAGCAGCCTTTGGCGGCGCGCCTGGCTCGACCAGAGCAACTTTACCCGCTGGCCGCTTCTTCTGCCGCTTGCCCTCGCCTTCGAGCCGTGCCACAGCATCCGACTTGGTGCGTGCATACGCTACGGCCTGGCCATGAGGGCAGAGGGGCCAAGAACAGGAGGGGCACGTGTGCGTGAAAGCGTGAACAGCGCTCCACACCCTCAGGCCCGCTCCCATTTGGCCCCACCATCCACCACGCCATCCCGTTTCACAACAAACACTGCCCCATCCTACCAGCTGCTTGTCGAAGAAGGGGAACCCCTGCATCGCGCGTAGCGCGTTGGTCGCTGCCGTAATGTCTGCGAACACGACCCAGGCCTGCCCCCTCAGCTGCTCCGTCTTCATCACCACCACGTCGATGACCTTGCCAAACTGGCCGAACAGCGCGTAGAGCAGCTTCTTGGCCTCTGGGGTGGTGGGAAGGCGCGCAGGGGTGGGGGCACGATACGCACACGGGAAGAGAGAGAAGATGAACAGGGGCTGGACCCTCAGCGGCATGCGCCAAATGCCGCAATCACCACAATTATGTCTCCTGCCTGCACAGCACCTGCTCCCACTGGGGCATACAATGTTTGCCCTCACCGTCCTTTTTCAGCTTGTCGGCCACATTGCGCACATAGATTGTCTGGTTGGGCGCTGCCTCCATCCCCCTCTGCTTCCCTGCCTGATGCTGCTGCGCGCTACCGCTCTTGCTGTCGTGGGTGGCTGCCTGCGCAGCGAGGGAGTGGGGATGTTGCACAGGTTGGCGGGCTCCGCCGGGGCAGCGGCAGAGTCCAATGATGGCCACCCACGCGCTGCCGCGCGCACGCCCAGGCCGGCGCGGCACGCGCCTGCCAGTCTCAGTGGCCTGGTTCGAGCAACGACACACAATGATGATGAGTGCCTTTTTCGCTGCCTGCTGGGCAGGAGGCTGCCTGCAGGAGGGCTGGCAAGTGCGACGTGTGTGGGGGGCAAGAGCCTGAAACACCCTGTCGGCCCAGGGCACACCTTCTCAAGTGCAGCCGCCTGCGCCTCTCTCGCCCTCTTCCGCGCCTGGCCGGCCCAACATGGCGTCCCAGATCAGCAAGAAGCGCAAGGCAGGCGCCCTGGCGGAGGCTGCATTGCATGATGCCGCTGCTGTGGTTGGCGCTGTCCAGCCTCATGTCCGGGGAGAACGCAGGCACTCGCACGCAGCGGCAGGGCCGCCCTGTGGCTCTTGGCGGAGTGCAAGAGGGCAGGCCCCCTGGCGCTGCGTGGATGGTGCTGCAGCGCGTCAGCGAGGGCATGCTGCGCGCAGGAGGGGCCGCTGGGCCGCTCCAGCTGTCAGAAGCGGACCCGCCCGCCTGAGCCGCCACCCCACCGCCCTGCTCTCCTCGATCGTCTCTCTTGCAGTTTGTGGCCGACGGCGTCTTCTACGCCGAGTTGAATGAGCTGCTGACCCGGGAGCTCGCGGCCGATGGCTACAGCGGCGTGGAGGTCCGCGTGACCCCCCTGCGCACGGAGATCATCATCCGCGCCACCCGCACCCAGAACGTGCTGGGTGAGCCGCGATTGAGGCGCTGTGGCTGTTGTGCGGCGCTTGCGCCGAAGAGGAGGCTGGGGGGAGTCGCTGACACGCTGTGGAGTGGTGCGCTCTCAGTCGCCTATTTCTGCACGTGCTCCTTCCTCCTCCTGCCCACCCGCCCCCTCCCTGTGCTTCTGCCGCCGCAGGCGTGAAGGGCCGCCGCATCCGCGAGCTGACGAGCGTGGTGCAGAAGCGCTTCAAGTTCCCCGAGGGTGCGACGCGCCTGCTGGATCAGCTCGGTCTGCTGCGCCACGTCGTCCGGCCTGATGCAAAGCTTAGTCGATGCAGATCGGCGGCATGTGCTGTCGCGGCACTGCAGCATTATCCCTCACTCACCCGTCTCCCCTCGCCATCCGCCTGCTGACTTGTCTGCGCAGGCTCGGTGGAGCTGTATGCCGAGAAGGTGGCCAACCGCGGCCTCTGCGCGGTGGCGCAGGCCGAGTCCCTGCGCTACAAGCTGCTGGGCGGCCTGGCAGTGCGCCGCGCCTGCTACGGCGTGCTGCGCTTCGTGATGGAGAGCGGCGCCAAGGGCTGCGAGGTCATCGTGTCGGGCAAGCTGCGGGCGCAGGTGCGACTCAGGCTGAAGGGGGGGAGAGGGCAGCAGAGAGATATGGTGCTGGAGAGGGCCGCGGCAGAGTGGCGCTGGCATCAACAGCAGGGGCAGGGCTGGGAGACCGTTGCTGCCCACCGCCCGCCGGTCTGCTGCAGCACACCGGTCCGCTTCCGTCCGTGCCCCGAGAGGCCTCGACCATCTAGCCTTCCCGTCCCTTGCCCCCACCCCCACCCCACCCCCCCTCGCCCTGCCCGCAGCGCGCCAAGAGCATGAAGTTCAAGGACGGCTACATGGTGTCCAGTGGCCACCCGGTGAATGAATACATCGACGCGGCGACGCGCCACGTGCTGCTGCGCCAGGGCACGCTCGGCATCAAGGTGAAGATCATGAAGGAGTGGGACCCCACCGGCAAGGCCGGCCCCCGCACCCCGCTGCCTGACGTCGTCACCGTGCTCACGCCCAAGGAGGAGGAGTTTGTCTCCGACAAGCCCGCCACCAAGGAGGGCCTGGAGGTCTGAGGCCCGCGTGGATGGCGGCGGCGGCGGGGCACGCTGCGGCGGCAGCACGTGCTGCCCCCCTTGTGCCGACTCCTTGGCCTGTCTTGCACAAGCAGACTGCAACATGATCCATTGGGCACAGTGAGCCGCACCACTGGACAGCTGGCAGGACGCCGTGCCCGCCTTGCCGTGCACAACTCCCGCCGCTCAACTGTGGGGTGTCACACCTGAGAAGAGTTGACAGGAAAGGAGCAGAGCCAAATAGCAGGAGAAGCAACAACAGTGCTTTCATGCTACTCGTGCGCTGGCTGCCTCACCAGCCAACTTTGTGTGCGGCAAGCTGCATGAGTGGGTGGCACAGATAGGCGCCAACGCAGAAGGGGATGAGCACGAGGTAGGGCCCTCGAAGGAACTCCTTGTAGTAATCGGCCGGCAGCTGCTGGCGGCCATCCAGGATCGCAGCGAATGGCAGCACGCTTGTGCGGGAGATGACGAGCTGCGCTGCCTCGCCGTACTTGTCCCGCAAGCGCAGGTCGCCGTGCCAGCAGCCAAATGCGTGGTGCGCCATCAGACCAAGGCTTGTCGCCACCATGAAGCTGCTCCCGATCCAGAGGCTGTGCGCTGCGCACCACATGAGCTGGCCCCAGGCCTGCAGAGCATTCAATCGTGGCAGTCGGCGCACGGTTGCTGAGCAGCTTGCAGGGCCCTAGTCCGCGATGTGTAGGATTCTGCGCCGCTGACATCCCCCTCTGCCGCCGGCGCCGCTCGTGCACTCTGCCGTATTGTCCGCCCTCCATCAGCACCTGGGGATGGCGCGTGATGCGCATGATGCCCGTCTCCCAGAGATGCAGCTTGGGCTCGTCCACCGCCGCTACCTCGAGCAGGTTGAAGGTGGAGGGATACAAAAAGTAGAAGGAGACAAATGACAGCCCCCACACCAGGGAGTGGATGCCTGTCACGCAGAGGGGCGGGGGGAGCAGGCGTGAGCACAAACGGATGCAATCCCTTGCAACCAGCGCTCCGTGAGCAGCACACCCTCACCAGCGAGCCACTCAGCTCAACAGCCCATGCAAGCTGCTGTGCTGTCACGCAGCACCACGCGTGCCTTCCCTCAGCCCCACCCGGCACGCCGCGCAGGTTCCACAGCTGAACTCCGTCATAGCGATGGTTGATGAAGTAGACCACGGCGCAGACCGCCAGCGGCAGGCTGGCAAGCGCAAAGACGACCCGGTAGGCGCGCGCCCCGATGGCGCGCTCGCCTGCGGAGGGGCAGCACAGCGCGCGGCAGTGGCGCAAGTAGGCAGGTGTGCCCTGCGGCTGGCCAGTCAGCGGCGCGTGGGCCCTGGGGGGTCCCATCGTCTCGGCGCATAGTGAGCTGGCAGCGTCCGGGGCACCCAAGTGGCAGTGCACCCATGCCGACACCACCCGTGGCCTAGCCACTCACCATAGGGGCGCAGGTAGGCCAGGCCGCTGTGCACGACCGCAAACACGCCCAGGATTGCCAGGATCGTGGCTTCCGAGCTGCCGCCGGTCAAGGCCTCGATCGCCGTCATGAAATCGCTGCCGAGGCCCAGGCCCTGGCCGGCTGGAGCTATCCACACCTGCATGGCGCAAGAGGGCCGAGACCAGCGGCGTTGCTACTCCAGCAGCGACGCCCAGCACCCCAGGCAGCCATGCTGTGCATTACAGCTGCGCCGCACCACGCGGCAGCGCCCGTGCGCCCCGCCGCGTTGCTGCGCACCTCGTACAGCGCCGCGCCAACCACTGCCAGCAACACCGAGAAGATGGCCCAGCTGCGAGGGCTCTGCCGCTCTAGCTCAAACACCGCAGCGTCCTCGCCGTCCACGGGTGGGGCTGCCACCACCTCGGCCTCATCAGCCGCGGCCTCGGTGCGGACCAGAAGGGCACGCCTGTGGGCGCACCGTGCAGCAGGGCAGCGGGCGGCAAGGCGGGCGGCAGCCGGCCTTGCCTTAGCCGCTGCGAGAGCGGGCAGGCGCGCCTGATGCCTGCTGGCGGGCAGCTGGGCTGCAGCACGCTGCGTGGCTGGCCCTAGAGCGAGTGTACGCCCCATCAAGGATAGCCGGAACGCAACAAATTAGGCTATCCCCCGGATTAGATAACAGGAGCTCTCATACATTGCATCGTGAGGATGCTTATGATGGCTTGTTTCTTGCTTTGTCCTTGGGGGCCCAGAGCTTCTCCTTCCAGAGTTTACACCACTCCGACGCTCCATCGGGCCATCCCTACCCTAACTTTCGTCTCCGTCCTGCTGCGAGCGAGTTGACAATCTATAAAGTCTCTGGTGGATTGCCCTTTGCCTCCCTCGGCATCCAGCAGCAGAGACGCCCGTCTCGGCCTCGCAGCAATCCACCAGCAACTGCTCTTACGGAGGGGCAGAAACGTCTCGTGCTTCCAGCGCACGCAACCGGTGCCCCTGATGAGCGGGAGGCACGCAGGGGAAGATGCCCAGGCGAGATGCGGGGTGGGGCAAGCGCGGAGGCAGGAGATGGCACTCCGGGTGAACGTGTCTCTGCAGGTTCTCCAGAGGGCCCTGCGCCGAACAAGCGAGCTCCAGCTTGCCTGCGCGCTCCGCTGACGCTCTGCGTGCCACCTGCAGGCCGGAGGGCGGCCGGCCACGTCAGCCTCGACACGCTCCCTTCCACCAGGTGGCACACACGTCCTGGCTGTTGGAAACAGCTTGCATGCACCTGCATTGCATGCACATGGCTCTCAAGATCCGTTAACACGCTACCCCGCGCTGCAGTGCTGCCGCGACCGGGAGCAGGCATGCCAGCTGCGCCAGTGCCGCCCGCGCTGGGCACCCGCCCAACTGTCGTGCCGCGACCGGGGGCAGGCTTCCCAGTCGGGCCGCAGCAGCCTGCAGGTGAGATAAATCTACTCTGGGTGCCGGGCAGCAGAGCCAATTAGCAGGGCCTCAGACACAGGCATGCTCCGGCGACCGTCATCGTCGCCAAAGCCTTAGCTGCACCGATCCCCTGCCCTCCCCTGTAGGCACCACACCACGGCCGCAAGCATCCAAGTACAGCGGGGTGACGCCACGACCCGGAGCGGGCTTCCCAGTGGGCCCGCAGCAGCCGGTGGGGCACGGCGGCGCGGCGCGGCCGCTCACGCTCACCCCACAGCAACTCGTCGCCATCCAGCAGCTCCGCCCTGGCATGCCGTTCCCGCCGCAGCTTCTGCGTGCGCCCATGCCGGGCTTGCCCGGGGTGCCGCCGCAGCTGCGCCCCGGCCTCCCCCCAAACTTTGTGGCGCGGCCAGGCCTACCCACGCAGCCCGTGCAGCTGTGCCCGCCGGCGCAGCAGCCACAGCCGTTGCAGGTGCAGGCGCAGCCCGTGCGGCCAGGCCTGCCATCTGGCGGCGCTGCCAGCACTGCATCTGGTGCCAGCTCCAGCCCGCGGCAGGGGGCACTGTCTGCAGAGCTGCGCAGCTCGCCGAGCCGTGACGACGTCCTGCCCGACAGCGCGGCCAGCCCGCTTATTGGCGCGGGCTCCGTGCCTGCAGGGGTGAGGCACTTTGGGGGGGGTTCGCGCTAGGCCACGCAGGGAAGGGCCAACCACATGCAGAGCGGTGCCTGATTGGCGTGCTCATACTCCCACCCTCTGCTCTTCAGCCTTCGCGGATGGTGCCCCAGCGGCCTACACAGTCCGTGGAGCCACCGCTGCCGGCCCCCGCACCGCCGCCAGAGCGCGCGGCACCTCCGCCCGCGCCTGTGGTGTCAAAGGGCAAGAACAAGACATACAGGTGCACAGAGTTTGGCGCTGGTGCAGGCATGCTGGCAATCCTGCTGCCCTTCACCACACACTCTGCTCGCCGCCGGACGCAGGGGTGTGCGGCAGCGGCCCTGGGGCAAGTGGGCAGCCGAGATTCGCGACCCCACGGTCGGTGCGCGGCGCTGGCTGGGCACCTTCGACACGGCAGAAGAGGCGGCGCGCGCGTACGACCAGGCGGCGCGCGCCATCCGCGGCGCACATGCCAAGTGCAATTTCCCACTCCCCGAGGAGGAAGAGTTTCAGGCAGCACAGGCAGCGGCGGAGGCAGAGGCGGTGGCGGCGGCGGCGGCAGCAGCGACTGCCAAGGCAGAGGCGGCCGGCTACGAGGAGGAGGAGGAGGCCGTGCCGCACCACCACCGGCGCCACCATCACCACCTCAGTCACGACCATGAGGTGACCGAGGTGCCGGTCGAGCCGCCAGACGAGGAGGAGCTGCTGCACACCAACCCGTTGGCTGCTAGCGCAGTGGCCGCTGCGAGCGAGGCGGTGAGCATCCCCAGCGGGCTGGCCGTGGAAGGGGCAGTCGCCAACGCTGGCGACAAGCGTGCAGGCGTGCCGCCGCCAGCCAAGGTCGGCCCCTGGGGCGGCCCCGAGTGGATGGCGGGCAGCCTAGGCCGCGGCGCCGGCGCTGGCGGCTTCTCGCTCGGCACCTCGCCCTTTGGCAAGAGCATCGACATGGGGGAGATGGCGTCGGCGCTCATGGCCGAGGGCAATCAGTTTGACTCGCTCTCCGACATGGGCTCGCTCCGCCAGCAGCTGGAGCTGCAGCAGTACGCCGAGGGTGAGGAGGTTGCGCATGGGGGGCCTTGGGGTAAATAGAGTGCGCAGGTGGGACTGCAGCAGCTGCATGAGCTGGCTGCGCAATGTGTGCAGTGTGCGCGGGGTTGCCGATGCACGAACACTGGCACTAGTCTTCGCTGCATCGACTCACAAACTCAACCCTCCTCTCCCTTTCTCGTGTGACTGACTCCAGACTGCGATGACCTGGACGATGACGTTATGATACTTGGGACCACGCCCCAGTTTGGCAGCACGCCGGGCAGCGCCCGGTACGGCATGCACCACGGGGCGGTACCACACCTCCACCATGGCGGCAGCGGCGAGGCGCACGGCGGCCGGGGGCACAGCCGGCCAGTGCACCCTGGAGAGCAGCTGCAGCGCCAGCAGTCTGATGATGACTCATCAGGCGATGATGCCGTGATGGGCATGAGCCCAGGTGGGATAGGTAGCCGTTGCCTGTCAGTGAGGGCCGCTTGCTGCGATGCGCACCAGGCGGCGAGCCACGGTCCCCCACTTGACCCTGTGCAGACATTGGTGTGAGCCCCGGCGGCGGCCTCGCACGCTACATGCAGCAGAGCGCCGCGCAGCCCACCAACCCCTGGAGCCACCGATAGCCGGCATGCTTTTTCTGCTGACGGTCCACATAAACCTTGCACTACACTAGTTGCTTTGTATGCCCCCTGTACTTGTTCCCTGTTGGTTCACCTTTGCTATTGCATGCATGCTTGCCCTTGACCCTCTCTTCGTCCGTTGCTTCCATTCCCACCCGTCGTGGCGCTTTTGCCCTCTGCACCCCTGCGCACATTGCGCTGCCCCTGTGTTTGCTCAGGGGGCGCTTCGTTGCCTGTAAGAGCGGCCCCCACGCACAATGGATCTGCTGCCATGCAGCTGGACGAGGCCAGAGGGCACACATGCAATACACATCACTCCGCTCTATTTAGGAGGCCGAGGTGTAGGCAAAGTACTGCTGGAAACCACTGAGGATCTCCACTGCCTTGGAGCTCAACCCGCCCAGCAGTGGCACCCAGCCAACGGCGGCCTGCCAGCGCGCGAGTGCGGGGCCCACGTGCCGCGTGAACAGCGGGTCACGCAGCAGGTAGTAGGCCAGCTGCAGCCGGCGACGAAACAGTTCATCTTTCTCAGCGCTGCTCCACCTGCACGTCGTGCACAGAGGCAGGGGATGTCAGGGCATGAAGGATGGGTCACGGAGTCGACGCACGCACAGGCCCACGTGAAGCATACACACCTGGTGGCCTGCAGCACGAATAGCAGTGCGAGGCTGGAGCCCCTAGCGGCGGGGTCCATCGCGCCTCCCAGGGCCCAGCGTCGGCTGGCACGTGCGCCTTCGACGCTGAGCCGCCTGCTGGCCAGGTCGAGTGTGAGTGCGAGCAGCCAGGGTCGCCAGGTTTGTGTGCCCCATCTGCAGCCACCGCAGTGCCGTGACTGTCAGGGCCACACTCTGACACGGCAGGCTTGCACAGGGGCAAGGCAGAAGTTGAGGGATGCAGCTGGCATGGGCGCACCTGCGGAGCGCCAGCGCATGCACCACCGGCCGCAAGATGTGCAGTACCTCGCCGGTGACAACCAGGCGCGCAGCAAAGGCCTGGTGTGCCGCAAACTGCGCCTCCAGCGCCTGCAACGCAGCGTCCCTCGCAGACGGAGGGTGCGCTGCAAGGGCCTGTGGAGACGGCAAATCCCACCACAGTGGTGGTTCTGCTGATGCCTGCAGCTGCTTGCCCTTTTCCCCGAGGCTACCAGGCGCACCACCCGCTGCGCGGCGCTGTGTTCTGAACTTGGAAAAGGCATGCAGCGCCGCCGTGCTGGTGTTGCTGCCAGAGGGCGTGTCTTGCCACGGCCCCGCACGGTTGCCGTGCCCGCCATGCAGTAAAAGCCGGTCACCCGAGGCCCGCAGAACTGCCAGGCGCACCAGCGCCCTGTGAGGAGGACAAGGGTGGCAATGGTCAGAAGCAGGCAGGGCGGAAGCCGGGCAGGGAGGCGCAAAGATGACTGGGGGCAGGGAGGCACTGCCAGGACATACAAAGGCATGCTGTGCAAGGCCTCTCGCAGGGCCTGATACAAAACACCCGTGCATCTCCATTTGCCTACTTGAGTGCCTCCACCAGTGCGATCACGGTGTAACGGCTGCCAATCCTGCCCCGGTGTTCCGCTGAGATGGCGCCCAGTTCCACCAAGACAGTGACCTGGCCATGACACGGCGATGGGCTGGTCGGGCGCGCTCCCCCTGCCAGCAGCCAAGGGCAGCAGCGCAAAGCTGGCAGCCTTGCATCGGCTGGCGTTCCCCTGCAATGCCGCCCGCCTCCCTTGCCTGCTCCAGGGCTCCTAGCAGCAGCGCGAGGTCAGGGCCCAGGGCTTCAGCCTGCCCTGCTGCGCTTTGGCGTGCAATCGAGTCATGAAAGGTTGCCAGCAGGTTGAGCGCGGTGTGGACGAGCTCCAGCGACAGCTCCGATTCAGCAAAGCGATCGGGCAGCACCCAGGTGACACAGGACAAGCCTGTATATGGGAAGTGGGTGCAAGCGTCACCGGCCCGCAGCCTGGGCATCAGAGCAGAAGCAGGTGCCGGCCGCACTGCTGGTGCCGCACCATTCTCGATGGCGAAGAGCAGGTCACTGTGGGCAGCAGCCCACGCCTTGTAGCGCTGCAGGAGTCCCGCCATGGTGACTGCCTGCGGCAGGGGCAGCACGACAAGGAGGAAAGAGGTTGGAAAAGAAGCACGTTTGCCACCCGCCGCCCCATGTCGCCGCCGGCGGGCTTGGCCGCGGCGCGGCCATCGGCGACCCGCCGAACGCCGCCGCTGTCGGCGCACAGGCGGGCGGGCGCGCGGGTGCCGCCCCCACAGTCCATCTACCCGCGCCTGCACCGTGCCCCATTGCCCGTGCACCTCGACGCGCCTATCGCGGGGCCCGCAGCGGCTCCTTCTCGGCCTCCTCTTCCTCCTCCAAAGTGGCAGAGCTCTTCTTGCCAGCAGCGCGGGGAAGACAGGACAACAAAACAGTTTCAACTCGAACTGCAGCACCCCACACGCATGCCAGCAGCACCTATAATGTAGGCTACACCTGAATGGCAGCCCCCACCCTCATTCCTCACATTTCTGCTGTCTTCCAACGTCACACCGAAGCCACAAGCAGAGCCACCTGCAATGGGGGGTGACTGCTGTGGCCCGTCTGCCGCAGCCGCAGAGGGGATTGCCCAGATCGCCCTGGAGGCGTCTATCCAGTCCAAGGACGAGCGCCCTTGGTCAGAGGTGGTGGCGGAGAAGGCGCCGTTCTATGAGAAGCGGGTGCAGCTGTTCGAGCGCTACAAGGCGCGCGAGCTGGAGCGGGTGGAGGCTGCCAAAGCCGCCAACGAGCCCATCACCATCATCCTGCCAGGTGGGGCAGCGCGCCCGTGCCCGGCGGCTGCCCGCCAAACTCGCGCCCGTGCGATGTCCCCGCCCACCGCGGTCGGCTCCTGAGTGTTTGCAGACGGCTCTCAGCGCCCTGGCGTGCGCGGCGTGACCACACCCATGGACATTGCATCGGACATCTCCAAGGGCCTGGCCAAAAAGGCGGTGGTGGCCAAGGTGCGGCGGCGGGTGCTCCGAGGGCTGCGGCGGTTGTTGGGGTGCTGAGAGAACGATAGGGTTTGGGGGAAGGGGCACAGGCGTGCAAGGACAGTCGGCTCTTGCGTAGGCACAGGGCCGATGAATGTTGCCCTGCGCCCTAACGGCAGGTGGACGGCGATGCGTGGGACATGTTTCGGCCGCTGGAGGGCAACTGCGCGCTGCAAATCCTGTCATTTGATGACACTGACGGCAAGGATGTGAGCCTTTAATGGGCAAGCAAGGGCGGGGAGGGTGCGGCTGGTAAAAGAGAAGAGCAGAGTGGCGGCCAGCAGGGCGCGTGCTTACTCCCTGCCGCTGCACTCGCTTGCTCGTGTGCTAACATGGTTGCCTCCCCCATGCGTTCGGGCAGGCCTTCTGGCACTCGTCTGCCCATGTGCTGGGGCTGTCACTGGAGCTGGAGTTTGGCGCTGATCTGACGATCGGGCCCAGCTTGGAGGAGGGTTTCTACTATGACTGCTACCTGGGCAGCAAGAACCTGGGCGATGCGGTGAGTGGGTTAGAAAAGAGTCAGCTGCGGGTGGAGAGGATGGCTGCTGGTGCGTGCTGGTGCCTGGAGCTGCAACGCGGGCAGCAGAGCACAACGCGGGAGGTGGAGGTGAAGTAGAGAATAGAGGAGGCCTGAACGGCGGGGGCATGGTTGGATGATGACCAGCACTTTGAAGCACAACAGTGGCAGGTGGAGTTGCAGAGGCCTGGCTTACGCGGTGCATCTGGTGGGTGCTAACGCCCGTTCCTCTGGCGCCCACCCTATTCGTGTCTGCCTGCTGCAGGACAAGGACAACCTGCTAGCGCGCATGCATGCAGCAGTGCAGGCGCGGCACCCCTTTGAGCGCGTGGTTGTCGGCCGGGAGGAGGCGCTGGAGATGTTTGCTGAAAACAAGTTCAAGGTGCTGTTCTGTTCTGCTGCAGTCCATGCAGCTCTGTGCCGTCCCGCTGCCCTTGCCGCGCCCTGCACCTGATCGCCCAGTTTCCGGTTATTCTGTCGTGCTTTGTTGATCTTCGTCGCAGGTGGAGATCATCAAAGACCTGCCTGAGGATGCCGTGATCAGGTACTTTGGAGCCAGGAGTGGCAACCAGATGGAGCTGAGGGTTTGCAGCACCCCCCCTGCTTGACGCTTCCTTGCCCTGCCTCGCATCTTCGCTGGTTTGACTACCTTGTACTGCATGCAGCCTGTACCGCTGCGGCCCCATGGTGGACCTGTGCCATGGGCCCCACGTGCCCAACACCGGCCTGTTGCGCGCGGTGGGCATCAACGCCATGTCCCGCGCCTTCTGGCGGGCCGACGTCAACCGCGAGCCCCTGCAGGCATGGAGAGGGACGGCCACAGGCGACGGTGGCAAGCGCCTCATTGCTTCTTGGGATGCGCCATTGGGGCGGCACAGCTGCGTGCGGCACAAGAGCTGCTTGCGAGAGGTGTCCTCGCTGCAACCCAGCTGATGATGATGAATGGTATGATGCGTGATGCATTCACTTCCCCCTGCCCGTCTTGTGTCGTGCAGCGCGTGTATGGCATCACCTTCCCCGACGAGAAGGTGCGGGGACGCGCGCCTTCTCAGAGGTTGTAGGCAGTCCTGGCGATAACAAGCATACATGCTGCAGGCATGGACACATTTCGCGCTGCTCAGCTTCCGCCGTGCCTTCCCCTGTCCTGATTTCTAGCAGGAGCTCAAGGAGTACCAGCGGCGGATCGAGGAAGCGAAGAAGCGGGACCATCGCAACCTGGGCGTTCAGCAGGAGCTCTTCTTCTTCCACCCCCTCAGGTGTGGCGCGCTCGTCTCGGCGAGGACAGAAGGAAGCTCGCAAGCAAGCCACGTTTACTTTGATGCTGCTGTGCGGTGCTGAATGAAAAAGAATGCATGACAGCAGTTTGTGTTTGAGGGTCCGGCCCATTGCTGTGCCATGCTCTTCTTTCCCCTCTGGCTAAGCCCCCTCAATGAAGTAACCAAGCTCATTATTGGGCTCTGCAGTCCCGGCTCCTGCTTCTTCCTGCCCCATGGCACCCGCATCTACAATGCACTTACAGAGGTGCGCATGGCCATGTGCATAGCCTGGTTCTTCGGTGCTGACCTGCCACTCCCCCGCCTCCTGCCTCCCTGCCTGCTACACCAAGCATTGCTGTTGCACACTCAGTCCAGCCCCCTCCCTGCCTCCCTGCCTGCCCGCTCTGCCCCAGTTTGTGCGAGAGAAGTACTGGTCATTCGAGTATGAGGAAGTGATCACGCCCAACATCTACAACTTTGACTTGTGGAAGACGAGCGGCCATGCAGACCACTACCGCGAGAACATGTTTGGCTTCTTGGTGCGCAAGCCGACCACGCATCAGTATGCGGCGCCTGCCGTTGTCTCAGTTGGAACTTTGTGCACGGCGAATGTGGGGGACATGCCGAGCGCACCAGCAAGTGGCCTCCACTTTGGCCCACCGCAGGTCGAGAAGGCCGAATACGGCCTCAAGCCGATGAACTGCCCTGGCCACTGCCTCATGTTTGCCAACCGCTCCCGGTCCTACCGCGAGCTGCCGCTGAGGTGGGCTGCTGTTGTAGCTTTCGGGTGTCCGCCACGCTCAGCTGCGACTTTTCGACCTGGTTGTGGAGTCCGCATGAGTTGCTGAGGCAGGTGCTATCTAATCTATATTGCGGCACTAACAGCATCGCTTTTCACGTGCAGGCTGGCCGACTTTGGCGTGCTACACCGCAATGAGTTCAGGTGTGGCATGGGGCTTCCCATTCATTTGCGACAAGCTCCCCGCTGGCGCCCCTTTTTTTTCTGAGTGCCACTCGGTCGCTCTGCTGGCCAGCTGTCTGACACCTTTGATCCCCCGCCCCTTCCTCTCCCCACTCGCAGCGGCGCGCTGACCGGGCTGACCCGCGTGCGCCGCTTCCAGCAGGACGACGCCCACATCTTCTGCCGCCCCGACCAAGTGCGTGCGCTGCGTCTGATCACGTTGCCTCTCGTCTTTGCTGATTGCCTGCACACAATCTCGACATGTGTCTGTCCATGCCCTCCCCTGTTGGCAAATACAGGTGAAGGAGGAGATCATGAGCTACCTGCAGATGATGAGCGAGATGTACGAGGTGTTTGGCCTGGAGTTCAAGATGGCGCTGTCCACGCGGCCTGGTGGGTGGTCCACGCTGCACCGGGCGTCTACAGCGCTGCTGCCTGCTCACTGCGTGCTCTGCTGCAGGCATTCTGCCTGCTCCTGGTTTCCTTGGCGCAGCTGCACAGCAGACCCTCCCGTGTGTGCATCCCTTGTGTGTGATGCCTGCAGAGGGGTACCTCGGGGAGCTGCAGGTGTGGGAGCGCGCTGAGGAGGCGCTGATGGAAGCGCTCGACGCCAGCGGCCGCCCCTGGGAGGTGCGGCGCGCCATTGCTGCCTGTCCCATCCAATGTGCTCCGATGCAATGACCCACTCTGTGATGCTGCACCTGGCAGCCCTTTCCAGGCATCCAGCCATCAACTCCCCAACCTGCTCACGTTCCTTGTCTCCTCTTCACTTGGAACTTCGTCCTCCCAGCTCAACCCCGGCGACGGCGCCTTCTACGGCCCTAAGATTGACATCACCGTGTTTGACGCCATCAAGCGCAAGTTCCAGTGCGCCACGGTGCAGCTCGATTTCCAGGTGGGCAGGGTAGGAGGGTGCTGGGGTATGGGGGCGAGGGTATGCAAGCATGTGCCATTTTGTTTTAGGGAGATGATGTATTGCAGTGGATGCGGAGGGGAGGCAAGGGAGGCCGCTGTCGCCGTCGGATCTGCCGTGTTGCTCAGAAAGCCCCGTCTTCTTTCCTCCCAGCTGCCCATCCGCTTCAACCTGGAGTATGTGGCGGATGACGGTTCCTATGTGCGCCCCGTGATCGTGCATCGCGCAATCCTGGGCAGGTGGGCGGCTGCGCCCAGTTGGGGGGCTGGGGATGTGAGGCTGTCCGCGAACACGCCCTCCAACCAAATAGTTGCTGCTGCTGTGTTGCCCCTTGAGCAGTGTGGAGCGCATGTTTGCGATTTTGACAGAGCACTACGCGGGCAAGTGGCCTCTGTGGCTTAGCCCGCGTCAGGTCATGGTCATTCCGATTTCGGGTGAGCGTCATTCCCTTTCTAGCGGGATGGGCGCCGGTCCTCAACGGCTTGGCAAGGCGAGCAATCCATGCGAGGCATAGCCCCTTCCCTCCCTGCATGCCTGTGCTCCCTCGTCGGCCGATCTCTGGTGTGCGCCACTGTGTGCCAGCGCTCACGTTCTTCCCTCCTCCATGTTTCGCACCATCCACCTCTCGATCGACAGAGAGCAGCTACGAGTACGCGGCTGAGGTGCGGGGACGGCTGCATGCCGCCGGCCTGTACGCCGATAGCGATGCGAGCGACCGCAAGATGCAGAAGAAAGTGCGGGATGCGCAGCTGGCGCAGTACAACTACATCCTGGTGAGAGATGGAGGCGGCAAGGGAGTCTCCCTGCTGGGAGAGTAAGGAGGAAAAGAGAAGTGTGCGCCAACCATCCCCCAGCCCTGCTCTTGCCCTTGCAACGTCGCGATGCCGGTGCACTGACCCTCTCCTCTTCCCCTCCCCACCCACCATTGTCGAGCAGGTGGTTGGCGAGCAGGAGCGTGTCAACGGCACTGTCAACGTGCGCACGCGCGACAACCAAGTGCATGGCATGCACACGTGAGGGGGCGGGCCCTGGTAGAAATGCTGTGCGCCCGCACCAACAGCCCACAGCGAGGACGGCGCTGGTTTGGGAGCAAGGTGCCTGCGGGCTACCTGTTGAACCCGTGGAACAGCCTGTAACCCCTCGTGCCAGCGTCTCTGTTCCCGCCGCGCAGGATAGAGGCTGTGATGGAGGTGCTAGTAACGGAGAAACGCAGCCGCAGCCTGGTCTCCATGTTCGAAAAGGCCCAGCGCGAGCCGGCCGGCGAGGCGGTGCAGGGCTGATGGCTAGGCCAGCGAGGCGGTTCAGGGCTGATGGCTGGGCCGGCGAGGCGGTGCAGGGCTGATGGCTGGGCCGGCGAGGCGGTGCAGGGTTGATGGCTGGGCCTTCCCTTGGTCCCCCGCTCTTTCGCGAGCGGTTACACCTCAGCTCAGACACAGTGGGGGGGATGCACTGGCACGACAGGCAGCGCCAGGGCCCCGGGTGCTCCATTATTTTCTTTCAGCGGGGTAGCGGCCTAGCGGGTGGGGCTGGGGCGGTGACCTGGGGGAGCATGGGGCCGACAGGCTTTTGCCTGCCGATTCCTCGTGCTTCTCCTGTGTACTTCACAAGCCTGCTCGATCAGGCTATTGCTCTGTGCTTGCTTGAATTGTCGAACCGATCGAAAGTCCATACCTGGAGTGCACCCTCATCGCTGCACCGTGTCCCACCGAGCGTACACCCTGATCGCAATAGCCTGATCGAAGGCAGCGGGGCGCTGCTTCAAGCTATTTTGTCTTGCGGAGTCGAGGTGCGCAGCGCTCGGCAGCGCTCGGCGTGCTCTGAGATCAGGAGACGTGCTGGGGGCGATACCACACACGAAACTGGGAGCCGCCACTGCCCGCCGCCCGCCCCCTCGCCTGAGGCCCCTTCCCCTGTGCCAAACGTTTGCGGCCGACGCAGAAGCCATGGCGGACGGAGCAGAGGCCGAGCTGCCCAAGGCACAGCTCAAGCGGCTGATCAAGGCCAAGCTGTCAGAGGCAGATGTGGCACGCGGGGGTGATGGCTCACGCGATTATCAGGTTTGCGCTGGTGGCATGCAGTGGGGCGCTGCCTGTTTCGAAGCAATCTCATGAGCAAAGCTGGGGCACAGGGATCTGGCTGCTGCCATGGATGCGCCGCATAACGACCGCCACAGCCCTCCTTCCTCCGCAGGTGCAGAAGGACGCACTGCTGGCATGCGCGGAGGCGGGCAAGCTGTTTGTGCACTACCTGACCGCGACAGCCAACGAGCTGGCCAAGGAGGCAAAGCGACAGACTATCAGGTGGGGTGGAGGGGGCTTGCTCTGCGCTGTGTTGCATCACTCTGCCAATTCTGCATTTGTGTTGCTGAGGCCGAGCGTCGCCCTGCATGGCGCAGTGCCGACGACGTCCTGACTGCGCTTGCGGACCTGGAGTTTGGGCAGTTTGTGGAGCCGCTGCGGGCGGCGCTCGACGGTACGATGGGCGGGGTGGGTCGAGACGGGGGATGGAGGCTGCGCGGCCCTGCTGTGGCGCTGCAGTGCACCTGAACACCGCGGTCCACGCGTGCTTGCTGATGGATTGCCCATCTCCCTCTGCCTCAGGTTACCGTGCTGAGCAGAAGGACAAGAACAAGAAGCGATCAGAGGCAGCCAAGAAGCGGCGGGCCAGCGACGGCGGCGGCAGCGCGGCACCGGCGGCAGCAGCAGAGGCGGTGGAGGAGAAGCGGCAGCGAGCGGCGGAAGACGACGCGGCGGCGGAGTGATCTCTGCGCTTGTAATAACACGCGCGCATTCAAAGCATTCGCGACAATTAGGGTTCAGCCGACATTGGAGCCAGGGAGACCTGCCGGACCCATGCAGTTGGCTCTTCGGGCAGGGCTTCCGGCAGGGGCTTCCGGCAGGCAATTTTCCGCTCAGAACGTGATTCCTGGGGGCTCTGGGCCCCTGCTGGGCCCTTCCTGAGCCCGCAGGGGGGCCCTCTCACACTTCTCCTCCGCCAGCCCCTCCCGATCGCTCTTCTGGCCCCTATATTCGCATGATACGTCTTCTTGGAGCTCGTGAGAGGGGGCGCAGGGCCGGAGGCTCGCCACAGAGGGCCCGCCGCCCCCCTGCAGGGGGCCGCCCNGCCCCAGCCAGCAGCAGGCATGGGCCTGGGGCCTGCCACACAGCTAGCCTGTATATTGGGGCATTTGGGGGAATGGCACCTGTAAATGAGCACAGTTTCTGGAGAGGCACGATGCAGCCGGCTTCTTCCAGGCTTACCACGGCCCACGCGGACCGCTGCCCGACTGCATCGCGCGCAACCCAGAGGTGTTGTGGCAGCACTTCAGTGACCTGCTCGCGCCCCCGGCCGGCGCCCCGCCTGTGTCGCCGCTGTCGCCGCCTGCGCCCGCCCCCGGGGTGGTGGGGCCGGCGCGTGACGCCGCGCCAGCGGCGGGCAGTCGGGGCATGCCAGGTGGCGGTGGCGCGCCTGCGGCTGAGGGTCGGGCGACTGGGCCTGAACCTCACCCACTCGCGCACACACTCCCTGAGGCGCCGTGGGAGGGCCTGGGCGGTGTGGCCTTGGCGGAGGTGGGGCCGGAGGAGGCCCGCCCGCCGCCAGAGCCCCCGCCAGCGCACCTGGCAGCGTTGCGCGAACAGATGGACGCACCGTTCACAGCAGATGAGGTAGCGGCAGTGCTCCGCCGCACCCCTCTCCGCAAATCAGTCGTGCGGCAGCGTGCCAGTGCGCGCATTGACGTCACCGGCCACCATGGGCACCCATCCCATCCCCACCGCTGCCATCCAGTCGGCGGCCAGCCGCTCCAGCCAATCGGCCGCCGCCTCCCTTCTCCACGCCCGCGTGCTCGGGGGCGGGAGATAGCATAGCGCGACGACCAACGTGTGGCCATCCGCCAGCAGGCCAGGGAATTCCACCCAAATCGCTCCGTCCTCCGCGCGCATGCGCCACAGCCGCGCCACTACTCCATTGCGGACCAGCACCGCCACACCGCCACCACGCCCCCGTGGGCGGGGAGCCTCAAGGACATACCAGCCAGGGGGCCACGGCACCGGTGATCTGTGGGGCTCGGTCAGGAGCATCACGTCAGGCCGGAGCCTGCGCAGCTCCCGCACCGCGTCACAGGCCCAGCCATTGCAGTTCAGCATGACGAACCGCTCGGCCCCTGCCGGGCCTGCTGGTCCGCCCTATAGGCTGGGCGCCGGCGGCACTGGCGCCTCCGCGCCGTCGCGCGCCCGGGATGCGCTCCGCGTCCGCATCGACTGGCGCTGCGACTACGCTGTGGCTAGGCGCCAGCGAGGGCCCTGGCCCTCCTGCTCCACAGTTTTCTGCCGCGCTGCGATGGCAACCAGGTCAGTTGCATCGCCCGCCTGCGCCAGGCGCTGCTGGTATGCTGGTAGCACCGGGCCCTCGCCCAGCATCTCCACCGGCAGCCAGCTGGATGCCCATGCCATCAGCGCGTAGTGCACTCCCTCGTGCTCTGCGTGGGCCAGGATCTCGTCCACCACGTTCCCCTGCGCCGCCCACTGCTCCGTGTCGAGCTCGCCGGGCATCTGGGACGGGCGGGGGCCTGGCAGCCCGCTGCGCGCATATGCCAAGCGCACCGGCGAGCCGGGCAGCTCTCTCTGCAACGCGGCGGTCGCGGCCGCCTCTCCCCCTTGGTCCGCCGAGCCCGTCACCGAAGTGCCGGCGCCGGGGCTGCCAGCCAGCAGCCACGGCTCGGTGCGGTAGGGGAAAGGGTTGGGATGGCGGGGGCTGCCAGCGTCCGTGCCTCCCCGGCCTGAGGACGCACCAACGCTGTGGCCCCCGACCTCCGTGCCCTCCCCGGGCTGCGTGAGTGGTGCGGCCGGCTTGCCCTCCGCCAGCTCGCCCTCCGCTGGCTGCATGGGCGGCGCGATCGGCACGACCTCCGCCGGCTGCATGGGCAGCACGGTCGACGCATCCCCCGCCGGCTCTCCCTCCACCGGCTCGCAACCCGCCGGCTGCGTGGGCGGCATGGCCGGCGGCGAGGCAGTAGGGCCCCCCGTCAGCGCGGGTGCCGCCGGCGCCGAGGCCTCCCCCGGAGCCTTCTTCTTCTCCGCCTTGCGCCGCTGCCTCTCAGCTGTCGCCGCTGCCGCGGCTCACTCCACGCCAAGACCCTGGCAGCGGCACTTGAGCAGCGCGTCACCCGGCACGCCGAGGAGGCCGGCGCCCATGCCGAGGGGCAGTTTGGGTTCCGGCGGCACCGGGGCACCGAGCATGCTGTCTTGGCGCTGCGCGTGGCCACCGAGACATACCGGCACCAGCACCGCAGCTGGCAGCAGCGGCGCAGCGGCCGCAACGTGCTGGCGGGCGCGCCGCTGCCTCCCCTGCTGTATGCCGACGACATGGTGTTGCTGGCCACCTCGGTCGTGGGCCTGCAGGCGCAGCTGCGCATGCTGGAGCAGTTCTGCGCGGAGCGGGGCCTCACTGTCAACGTCGAGAAACGGAGGCGATGCAGCTGGCCGGCGCCACCTCCAAGGAGGAGGCGGTGTCGGCGGTGCGTGCAGCGTGCAGCGTGCGGCCTCAGTCCTGTCCGCCGAGGAGTATTGCCTGCCTGCGTATGCGGAGGCTGTGTNTGAGCGGAAAATTGCCTGCCGGAAGCCCCTGCCGGAAGCCCTACCCGAAGAGCCAACTGCATGGGTCCGGCAGGTCTCCCTGGCTCGACATTGAGGCGCCTTCATAAATCATAATAATTCATGTGAGTGGCGCCCTCTTGACATCTGCTCTCGCCAGCAGTGGGTGGTCACAGATCGACGGCGCAAGCCGCTACCCAGATTAAACGTTTAATCCCCCAAGGCAAGCGCCGCTCCCATCCTAAGCCCCAGCGCGAGGTGTGTTTTGCTAGCTGAATTGGCACGTCGGCATGTAGGCGGGCGGGGTGGGCAGGCGGCGGGAGGCCGGCGGGAGGCTGGCGGGCGGACGCGACTTCTGAGCGTGTGGGCGAGCTGGGCTTTGCACCGCTCCTGTGCTGGCAGACCCTTCCCCTGCAGACACTGTGCTGGCCAGCGGCCCAATGGGGGGCCGCGGGCATGTGGCTGCAGCCCTGGTCGTCGCTTGCGCTGCGCTCAAGCTGCTGCTGGTGCCGGCCTACCGGTCCACAGACTTTGAGGTGCACCGCAACTGGCTGGCCATCACGGCCTCGCTGTCGCTGCGAGAGTGGTGAGCGGCGTGCATGCACGTGTGGGGCACTACAGGGAGCTGCCGCGTGTGCAGGTGGCACAGCCTTCTTGCCGTCTGCCGTCGGGAATGCCGTGCCATGTGCTGCAGTCTCCGCCTGGCCCTGCCCCTGTCAGGTACTGGGATGCCACTTCAGAGTGGACTCTGGACTACCCCCCTTTTTTCGCGTGGTTTGAATGGCTCCTGGCTCAGGCGGCCCACCTCTTCGACCCCAACATGCTGGTAGGCTGTGCTTGCTGGCACGTTGCGGATCTCTCAAGCTGGGCTGCTGCTCATGGGTATACGTGTTTACTAAATGCGCTCTAACTGACTCTGAGACCACATTCTGTCCATCGTTGTCTGACCCGTCCCCTTGGTTGCTGTCGATAGAGAGTGCAAGCAGAGGCATACTCCAGCCCCGCCACCGTGCTCTTCCAGCGCCTCACAGTCATTGCCACCGAGGCGGTGCTACTTGTTGCCGCCTGGTTCGCCACCAGGCGCGCGCTCCCTTCTGTGTTCCTCGGCATGGCGGAGAGCCCAGTGACCTTGGACCGACCTTCACCCCCTGCCACTGCCGTCATGTGCCCTCTGTCCCACAGGCGGCGGACGCATGGCCAGCGCCTAGCAGCACTGTTCCTGGTGGCTGCGCACCCCGGCCTGCTAATGGTGGACCACATTCACTTTCAGTACAACGGCTTACTGCTTGGTGAGGCGCACACGATTGACCCGCAACCATTGATAAGAGCCGAGGATGTGGCTCAGGAAAAGAGGAAGCAGGCATGAATGCACGTGAATGGATCAAGAATCGATGAGCCTTAGCGCTTGAAGTGCAACGCCTGCTCCATCCACGTCTTGTCCGCAGGTATCTTCCTGCTCTCGATTACGGCGGTGTCTGAGGGACATGACCTGGCTGGTGCCGCGTTGTTCGCCGTCCTGCTCAACCTGAAGCACATCTTTCTGTATGCGGCCCCAGTCTACTTTGTGCACCTGCTGCGCCACTACTGCAGGCGAGGCTGACATTGGAAGGGTGGGAATGCGTGCGGAGACGTGGTGATGTGAAAAACAATTGTGGTTGCATGGGCAACCCAGCTCCCTGCGCCACTGGCCACTGACTCGGCGGCAGAGTCACATGCAGGGGGCGCAGCGCTGTGCTCCACTTTTTTGCACTGGGCGCTATTGTGGCAGTCGTTGTTGGCATCTCACTCGGGCCCTTCGTGCTCACGGGCCAGGGCTCTCAGCTGCTACTGTGAGTGTGCCACGCCACCCCGATGTTCTTGTTCCCGCTGGTCGGCTGGCCTGTTAACACTAGTTGCTGCCACCGCAGGCGCCTATTCCCTTTTGCCCGGGGACTCTGCCATGCATACTGGGCGCCAAACGTGTGGGCGTTGTATTCCAGCGCTGACAAGGCGCTGGCGATGCTGGCGCGGCTGCTGGGCGCGCCACTGAACCTCCCAGCTGCGAGCATGACAGGTGTGGCCGCTAGGCAAGCGCTGCCAACCCGACTTGTGCTGAGGTCGCATTGATTGCATTACCAGTGTGTTGCTTTGCAGGTGGGCTGGTGGGCACAGCGCAGTTTGCAGTGCTTCCCCAGATTGGGTCGGCTGCCACTGCGGCGGCCACGCTCGCGGCGATGCTGCCCTGCCTGGTGGCAGTGTGGCGCCGGCCTGCGCCCGAGGCCTTTCCTGCCGCGGTGCTCTACACCACGACCTGCAGCTTCATGTTGGGGTGAGCAGGAAGATGTGTCCAGCTTGGTGGCTCAGCTTGCTCATGGTGCCTTTATGTGTCTCTCCCTCTCCCTCTTGGCAGCTGTACGTTCATAGTTCCCCGTCTTTGACGTCTTTTCTCTGCATGCTCTGCTCTGCTGCAGGTACCATGTTCACGAAAAGGCAGTCCTCATGGTCATTCTGCCAGCTGCTGCCATGGCAGTCGGCTCCTGCGCGGCCGCTGCCGACTTTCTGTTTCTCTCCACCCTGGGCACCTACTCCCTCTTCCCTCTGCTGTTCCGGCCGGAAGAGTATGCCATCAAGGCAAGAAAGGGAGGATTGCTCCAAGTGGATGCGTGGCTGAGGAGTGCACAAGTATGGCCGTTCTGGCCAGCGTCGGGCAGTTCTACTTTCTGGGGCAACTGTACAAAGAATGCATTCACAACCTGCCCAACCTGCGCTCAGGTGCTGCTGCTGCTGACTTACACTCTGGTGGCCAGCGTCTGGCTGTCGCGGCTACTAGCGCCCCGCAACCGCCGCGGCAGCTTGCTGTCTCGCTGGGAACGCACATACCTTTGGGGCCTGGCAGCGCTGGACCTGGTAGCCATTGTGTTGCACCCCTCGCTGTTTGGGCTGGCACGCCTGCCCTTCCTGCCCCTGATGGCGACGTCATTGTATTGCAGGCAAGCGGAGCGGCTGGGCGACACAGTGCATGGCATTGGTCTTTGCCCTCTCCCTCAATTATTGCGGCTTATTGTGAGCACGACATGTGCTGACTAATATTTGGTGTGTGCTGCGCCGTGCAGTCTGGGTATGGTCAAGTATTGGCTCAGCTTGGCCCAAACAGCCATCGGCAGCGATCAGTTGAACGAGCGAGGAGCTGAGAAGTAGCACTGCGCTTGTGCTGACTGGGCCGCTCGTCATGGAATTGAACCCACCAGTAGGACAGAGTGTACCAGGGCTGGGCTCGGTGCCATGCATGAGGCTGTCTTGCTCGCTCTCTGCTTGTTATGCTGCACCACCCCTTTCAGCTGCATGTGTGCTGTTACAGTCACAAACAATGGGGGTCAAGTCAAGTGCAGTCAGCAGTCATTGTGCGGCCTACGCCCTAGCCTGCGAGGAACTACCTAGGAGCTGCTAAGGCAAAATTTCAGAGTCCGCATGTTCATGTGAATCAGTAACGTAAATGCCTTTGCCAAAGGGCCAACCGTGTGAGTGATGCATCTTTCTGCCTCGGCCACTAGCCAGGCCTGCTGCGACGCTGCTAGCACCTAGGTGGGAGAGGAGTGGGGGGTGGATGGGAGAAGGGTCACACTACACCTGCCCTGGAAATGCTGCTGAGCCCTCCTGCAACTGCCAAGCCTCCTACTGTCCACCGCTCCAGATGGACCGCAGGGAACCATAGTTGTTGACAGACATGGCACTCAGCAGGTCATAGCCCTGCACGGGATGTCGGAGTGGGGATGGGTACAGATCAGCAAGCAGAGCAAGCCATTGCGGGAGGGAGGGGGGGGGGGAGGGCGCGACGATGCGGCACCCAAAGCGCCCTAAGCAGGGGCAAACCAGCTCACCGAGGGCAGCTGGCTTGCAGGAGGGTCGCCGGGGGCAACGCCCGTCTGTTTTGCCGCCAACTGCTGCTGCTGCTGCTGCTGGAGCTGCGATGCCAGCATTGTCTGCCGCAGCACACCATCATGCAGCTGCTCCTGGCCGCCTACATGCTGGCCCCATGATGCGCCGATGGTCGGTGAGTCGGTGTCCCGCGCACCGCCCAGCGGCGTTTCGGCATTGCCCGCCTTGGCCACGAGCCCGTGGAACACCGGCATGACGGCATCCTTGGGCTTGGTGGCAATAGGGCCGGGCGGAGGCACAGAGAGCGCGTCACAGAAGGGGGTAGGCACGGCGGCGGCCGCGGCGGTGGGTGTGGGCCCCGCTGAGAGGGCGTCAGCCGCCATACTCGAGGCCGCAGGCACCTGCGAGTAGTGGCCGGCGCCCTGGGGGGCGGAGGCCGCCTGCAGGATGTTGACCAGGCTGGGCAGTGTCGCGGTGTCCTGCATGCTGGGGCCAAACGCCGGCGACACGCCGGTGCCGCTGTTGAGCAGCGCAGACAGCGCAGCTGCTGTGCCACTGTTAGCTGGGCCACCCGGCAGCGTGGGCGACAGCACGTCCACCAGACTGGCATGCTGCATCTGCTCCAGGAGCGCTGCATAAGCATCGGGCCCCTGCTGCAAGCTGCCCGGCCAGGCGCCGATGCTGTCGGGTGCTGCGGGCAGTGGGGCCAGCCCCGTTAGCAGCAGTGCCGCCTGCGCCTGCAAGCCTGCTGCCTGGCCTGAGGCCGGGTCCATTGCCCCTGCACGAATGTGGCAACACAGGGCAGCAGCATCAGCACCTAGCGGGATCCCAGCAACACATCCCCTCTGGCACTGACATTGGCCAGGGAACATAACATGCAGGCATGCACCTACCGTGCAGTGCCCCTGGCGATGGCATGCCCACACCCGACGTGGCCACCAGTGCCGCACCCAGGCCTGCCGCCAGGAGCGTCGGGTCGACAGGGCTGGCAGCCAGGAGACGCGGGTCGACGTGGGAGTAGCGGCAGGACGCCCCCCTACTGCACTTGCCCCTGCATTGGCAGGAGGGGAGGGGAGCAGCGGGCCTCAGCATCTGCACTTTCTGGAGAGAGACACTGCAGACTGTCAGCATCACACAGGCTTCCTCCTCCACTTTCGTGTGCGATGCACTGGTAGCACCAGACACGCACCGTGTGAAGTCGACGCAGATGACATAGGGGTCCTTGCCGGGGGCGCGGGGGCCATACAGGATGGAAGAGTAGTCATGGCTGTACTTGCAGTCCTCCCCCCGCGTGCACTGGTTCTTCACAAAGTCGTAGCAGATCGGCGCAAACCGCTTCTTGGCCGACATGGACTGCAGGAGAGGGAAGCAGGCCGGTAGAGAAGAGGAGGCACAATTGGGCGGGGGGCATGAGCCAGGGCGGCGGCTCAGCAATGCAGGCGCAGTGATGCACAGCGCTGGGCCCCCCACATGCGTGCCAGCCCAAGTCAGCGCGCACCGTCATCTGCTGCGCCTGCAGATTGCGGAGGTCGTGCGAGAAGCGGCAGAGCAGCCCGCGGGTGCACAGGCCCTTGAGAAAGTCGAAACAGATGCCCTTCTCCTGGCTGTTAACCCGGATGATCAGGTCGACGTTGTGGGAGAATTTGCAGGCATTGCCGCGGCTGCACTGGTTCTTTGTGAAGTCGAAGCAGATTTGTCGCTTGGGGTCGGGCGCCCCCGGCTGCTCTGCGGCCGCAGTCGCCGCGGCGACCGTCACCGCTGGAGGCGGCAGCAGACCCTCTTCCCCTGCCTCAGGCTGCGGGCCCAGGTTGGGCTCGCCCAACTCCGGAGGCGGGGGCCCTGCTGCAGAGCCAGGGGCAGGGAGCAGCATACCATTGGCATGTAAGTTGAACAGTAGGTGCAACAACTGGCAGCACGGAACTGGTTGACGGCACGCACATGCAGAGAACTCCCACCTGCTGCTGCTGCTGCATCGTCTAGCTGACTACACCGGCCATCGCTGCTGGGAGCGGTCGCTACATCGCCAGATGCGCAGGCGCTAGATGCCACCTGTGTGCGGAACGCCGGGCGGGGGGGGGGGGGGGGGGGGGGGGGGGGCGTGCTGNGGTGGGGAGGGTGGGGTGGGGGGGGGCGGGGGGGGGGGGGGGGGGGGGGGGGGGCGGTGTCGTCATCAACAGCTGCACCCTCCAAGCCACCCGAAACCCAGCGCGATAGCCACAACGCCTGCAACCTCCCCCGCGCCAATAGGATCGCCAAGCAGTTTGAACCATGCGGCCCACTGCCAGGCCCCCCCTTCTCCCCACCCCCCGATCGCGAGCTGGTAGCTCGGCGAGACTCAAGGGAGCCCCACCCGTCCCGCTGCGCGCAAGCAGTTGACTTGTGGGCGTTGGGCGTTACCTGCTGCTCCTGCACCGGCCGCTGTTCCGCCTCGCACGCCTCTCTGCAGGCCTGTTGCTGGCCAGCCGAGCCACCGGAACCCGAGGAGGGCAATGCCAACTCCGCCATGGCCCAAGAGACAGCTGCACGATCCGGCCTGCGGTGCTACGCGCGCATCATGCGGCAGATAGGGCGGGCTGTGCGTCGAGGGAATGGCCATGGCAGGCAGCTCCTTTATCAAGCTTTGGCAGCTGGCACGCTGCTTTCTTTGCGATAGTTTGAAGCCGCGCCGACAGGTGTCGCCTTCAGCCCCCAACAACAGCAGATACGTGCTGAAGGTGTGACACCTCTCCAGACAGTAGCAGTGGCATAGCATTGGCATGCGCTCTGCACTCCAGAGACATCTCCGACCACGCAGCTTACACGCACGAATTGTGACAAAAGAAGTTTCAGCTCCCCAAAGGAGTGCAAGGTCGATGGGTGGATAGCTCCCCTGCCGCTACCCTTCACAGTCCCAGCTCCTGCTGCAGCTCGGCCACCACCTCGCAGAGTGTGGCAAAGAAAGGCTCGCCTGCAGCGGGTGACAATCCACGGGAGCCTCCTCAACAGTGCACATCAAAAAATGCATTTAAAAAATTGCTTCCACAATCTCTGTGTGCACCGCATGCATTCCGGAGTCATGGTGTTGGCTTCATGGCACGTACCAGAGTTGAGAGACAGATAGCTGCGCAGCAGCGCGCGCAGGCGGTCTCCCTGCAGCCGACAGGCAGTGCATTGTCTCGGAGCCGACGCCATCAATCGGCCAGGCGTGGGCAACACCTTCCCTCTGGCCCCCTCTCCGCGTCCCTCTCTCACCTCGTATATCCTGCGCTCGACTACCTCGGCAAGGATGGCCGCGCGCATGGCAGAGCGCGAGCACTTGATGCGGCGCTCAAGAAAGCGGGTGGCTGGCCGCTCAATGTAGCGAGCTGGCTGCGCCGGAGGGCAAGCACAGGGAGCGGCGCAGGGCAGCGGGCAGGCCGGAGGGTCGCAGGATCGCGGCGTCAGCGTCATGTCGCGCCCGCTGTCCTCCACCATGCCCACGCTGCGTTGCGGCTTGGTGGGCAGCAACCCCGCCCGCGCCCACATCTCAGTGACACGCCTGCAAATTGAGCAACGGCGGGGCGGGGATGGCACAACTGTGGGGGGAGCAGCTCCAGCGGGCCGTGGGACCAACCCCCGCCCCCAGGTCACCTGTTCATGTGGAATAGGTTCTGGCGGTGTTGTGCAGCTGTGAGGTCGGCAACAGCTCGCTTGGCCGCTCGGTTGCGAGACAGCTGCCGCGCGGTTGGTAGCTGTGAGCTCCTTGGTGCTGTACTGGGTCGGGGCGGTGCCGCCTGGAAGCGGACGTACAGCTGCTGCAGCAGAGGGGGAGCCGGGCGGGCACAGGCGGGCGAGCGGGGGCGCTGAGGGGGCCAAGCCGCTCGGCCCTTGGTTGGCTTGCGCCACTCGAGAGCATGCTGTGCTCGAGAGCAGCACGCTGCAAATCGAATGGCATGCGTGGAGGGGGGGTGCGAAAGTAACCGCTCACCTCCTCGCTCGTAAACTCGTCATCCGCCGCGCCCTCCGACAGCGAGTTCCAGTCCATGGCGGCCGTGCCAGCCGGAGCGAAGAGCTTCAAGCGATGACCGCCTCCCAATTCCACGAAACGCAGAAACTGTTTGGTGCAACCAGCCAGTAATAATTAATGCTGGGCTCGAACCAAGGTGCAATGCTGGGCTCGAACTCGGGAGCTTGACAGGAGAGCTCGTCTTCTTGGATGGTGGCGCCAACTGTGTGTCGGCAGTGGGCGCCGCCCAGGGCGGTTCCCTCATCCCTGACAGCCTTTGCCTAGCCCCCACATGCTGCGGGACGCCTGCAGCACTCAAATTGTTGCAACTCGCCGAACCTGCGCGAGTGGGCCCCCCGCCGGACAGCCGTTTGGTCATGCCCCCTTGTGGCCTGGTCCCTCTGCAGACCTTTTACGCCGACGACTGCCGCTTCGGCGCGGCGCCCGCATGGCCCGCCGCCCTGCGTTCGTGAATCCCCTGCTCAATCTCCCTGCTCCTCCGCCATTTGGGACGGTGTCGGTGGTTCCGCCCGCCCCTGCCCTGCCGTCTGGTCTCCAGATCCGCCCCGCGCGGAGCACTATTTCTCTCGGCGTCGTAGGTCCCCCGGCGCGGGCGATGTGCTTGTGGCTCTGCATGTAAACCCCTCAGTCAGCAACATAGCAATTAACATGGTGCATCAGCACCGCCCGTCCGTCGCCCGCCCACCCAGCAGCTCTGGCACCAGGTGTGGTGCCATTCGGCAGTCGGTGCGACGCTGGTGGAACAACTGCGTGCTCCCTGTTCATGCGCGCAATGCATTGAACTCTGTGCTTGCCAGCTGCCCTCTGCCAACTGAGTGAGGCACCAGTTTTGCCACCTGTCTGGCCCGACTCAGGCCTATTCGCGGCGGCGGCGGCGGCGGCGGGGAGACAGCAAGGGTGGCGCTCCTTTGCGCGATCGCAGTATTCCCTGCCCTATGCGCTTCGCAACAGGACCAACGAGCGGAGCAGCCATTCAGGCGCCCCACCTGGGGCAAGGAGGTTGCCAAGAGACCCCTGCCGCCCGACTCTGCCTCTTTTCGAGACTTGGACGTGCGTGCGGAAGACCAGGCACCATGGGAAGGCGTGAGTTGCTCGCCGCGGCGGCTGCTTGCACTGCTGCTGCTGCTGCAGCTGCGAGCCCGGGAGCACGCACAGCAATCCGCTGGACTGCGGACTTGCGCCGCGGCTGGCTGCCTGATGGAGGATGGAGCTTGCATGTCTCTTGTCCGCGCCGTTCGCAGCGCCGGGGCCATATCGAAAGCGCCAGGCGGCAGGCGGGCCGTTAGGCGGGGCGCGGGCCGGCGCCGGGGGGCGCCGGCGGGCGGCGGCGTTCTGCCGAGCCTGCGTGAGGCCGCTGCCGCGCTCTCCCTGCCCCGCTGCAGGCCCGGCCCGCTGCTACCGGCAGATCAAGGGCAAGCCGTACCCCAAGTCCCGCTTCTGCCGCGGTGTGCCCGA
Organism: Chlorella sp. A99; assembly: GCA_003063905.1. Taxonomy (NCBI): domain Eukaryota; kingdom Viridiplantae; phylum Chlorophyta; class Trebouxiophyceae; order Chlorellales; family Chlorellaceae; genus Chlorella; species Chlorella sp. A99. Next base: position 978,199 of record PCFQ01000006.1, on the reverse strand, counting down.
CCCCAAGATCCGCATCTACGATGTGGGCGCCAAGAAGGCCAGCGTGGACTTCTTCCCGCACTGCGTGCACCTCGTGAGGTGAGGAAGAGGGGAGGCGATGCGAGTGCAAGGCTGAAATACCGCAGAGTCGCAGCGGCAGAAGGGAGAGGGGTGGCGCCCGTTGCCCGTCGCAGCTGATTGGCTGCGGTGGCCTCGAGAGGGCGGTGCTTGCCTGTTCACTGTGGGCGGCCGAGGCGCGCGGAGACTTGGGACAAGAAGCCAGCGGCGCAGGTGGCGCGGAAGATGGAGGCAAAAAAAATGCATGCGTTGTGCGTGTGGTGGTGGCGGCAGGGCTGAGCCTGCCTGTGCCATTCTCCTCTTGCCCGCAGCTGGGAGAAGGAGAACATCGGCTCGGAGGCCCTGGAGGCGGCGCGCATTGCCGCCAACAAGTACATGGTGCGCGGCGGGAGCAGGGCATGCACATGCTGTGTTTCGCTGCTGCAGGCACACTGCAGCGCCAGCCTGGAATCGTCGTTTCTGGGGTTGCTGCTACCGCATGAACATGCAATGCTTTTTCAATGCTGCGGAGAGGAGGTCAACCTTGCAGAAAAGCGCCGTTCCCCACCTGGCATGTCCTCACTATCTGCGCCTCGTACCTGCCCGGCCCGGAGTGCAGGTGAAGAATGCTGGCAAGGACGCGTTCCACCTGCGCGTGCGCGTGCACCCCTTCCATGTGCTGCGCATCAACAAGATGCTTTCGTGCGCCGGCGCGGATCGGCTGCAGACGGGTGGGTGATGTGGCGGGAGGGCGGAGCTCTGTGGATTAGTGGGGCGGGCTGCTCGTGGCAGGAAGGTCCTGTCGCCTGCCGCGTGGGGGTGCCTGGCTGCTTTCTGCCTCCATCAAGGCCCACCCTGCTGCTGACCCGCTGCGCCGGCCGCCACCACCCCCTCGGCCCCGCCGCTGCAGGCATGCGAGGCGCGTTCGGCAAGCCGTTTGCCGTGTGTGCGCGCGTGGCCATTGGCCAGATCCTGCTCTCCATCCGCTGCAAGGACAACCACGCAGCGGTGGCCGAGGAGGCGCTGCGCCGCGCCAAGTTCAAGTTCCCTGGCCGTCAGAAGATTGTGGCCAGCCGCAACTGGCGAGCGCTGTGGTTGTGTGTATGTGTGGATGTGTGCAGGACACGGGGCTTGGAGCAGTGGGCGTCGCGGTGCAGGGGGAAGCTCGGAGGGGCGCTGCAGGTGGCAGCAAGTGCTGGCGGGTGGAGCTGGGGCAAGCCGCGCTGCGTGCGCTTGCTTGCGCCTCCGGCCTGCAGGGGCTTTACCTCCTTCCTGCGGGACGATTATGTCGAGTGGAAGCGCGAGGGCCGTCTGGTGAACGACGGCGTGAACGCCAAGGTGGGTGTGGGATGGGTGGGGTGGTAGGTGCAGCCAGAAGGCCAGCTGCACGCACAGTCCATGCACCAGATGCCGCTGCACCACAGCGGCAGGCTTCAGGTGCCCCATTTGTGCAGTGCAGCGCTGCGCCAGCCTTCTGGCTGGTGAGCGATCTTGAACACTATTCTCCTCCCCCGCTCTGCAGCTGCTGGGCAACCACGGCCCGCTTGACGCGCGTGACCCAGGCCAGGTGATGACCGGCCCCGCGGCCATCTACCGCACGCCGGTGCACGCCTCCGACTGAGATGCCAGCTGGGGTGCTGAGCTGCCAGCACTCTGCGCAGAAGGTATGTAACCGATGCGGACGCTAAGTTCCAGGAGAGGGAGGAAGAGTGCACAGGGGCAAGAAGAGTGAAGTCTGGCACACATTACTAGCGGTTGCCACCTATGTACACCTAGCCAGCGCGCCAGACGGCCTCCTGGCAGCGTGGGCCTCCGCCTGGCAGGAACGTGGCCTCCCCCCAGCACCTGCAGCTCTCCAGAGATAGCGCCAGTCGGTTCCAATGCCGCCATCTGTCCGCTTCGCTCTCTATTGCATGGCCGAAGTGCGGGCATGCTGTTAGATGGAGCGGCAGCAGCAAGCAGCAGGCAACACTTGAGGTGCATGGTGGGCAGGGGTGCTGCCAAAGGGGGCTACAAGTCCTCTGACGCCTCCTCCTCCACCGCTAGCCGGATGTACTCTGCCCGCGCAAACCGGTCCCAGTCACTGCCACCGTCCTCACGCTCCTGCGAGCGGCCAGGGTAGCGGGAGTCAGCCTCCACACACATCCCGCATTCCGACGCACAATGCACATACGTCAGCCTCCTTCCCATTCCAATCTATGTCAGTTGAAGGCATCAACGTAAACATTGCGCACGCACCCACACAAACGCACATGCCTCAAACTCACATGCCGCATGACAAAGGGGTCCCGGGTCTCAAATGCGATGAACTTGTTCAGGTTGAACATAATGTTGAAGAGCGTGCCCGCCAGCAACCGACAGCGCTTGAGGTCGCGCAGCGTAAAGGCCGCCGCATCCTGCAAGGGCACGCACTGTACTGTGACTAACAGGCTGTTGCATGACTGCTGCTGGAAACTCGCAGGGGGTCATCGGCGGGTGGCAATAAAAGGCACATGGTGTTTCGGGCACACATGTGGCGCAGGCCCTGTCCTGCCATCGCACCTCTGGCTCCAGCATGTCGCGCAGCTGTGACATCACATCGTCAAAGCTCACGCTCTCCTGCGACAGGCACTCCATGCGGTGCAGCTGCTCCTCGTAAAAATACTGCGGGATCGGAAGCACCAGAGGCCGGGCGGGGTGTGAGGACTGGAGTGGGATTGCAGAGGTGGCCTGTTTTTCTTTGGGGGGGGGGGGGGGGGGCGCGG
>PCFQ01000006.1:913331-971546 GCA_003063905.1 Chlorella sp. A99 | reverse complement strand
CCCCCCCCCCATGCCTTCCTGCAGGCCGTGTTTGCAGCGCTGTACCTTGCCACCCAGGCGGTCGTCATGCTGATCTACGCTCGCACAAGGGCGGTGCCACCCTGGGGCCTGATGCTGTTGTGTGCCTCGCGCCGCCTGCACTCCATCTACCTCCTCCGCCTCTTCAACGACTGCTGGGCCATGTTCTTTGCATACTGTGGCACCGCAGTGCTGCAGGTGGGTAGGTCTGCCAGCCCAGGGCGTTGGGCGGGAGAGCGGATGGCAGACTGCGAAAGCCATTGTGGCACTGGGAAGCAGCAATTGAGCCAGTGCGGTGGGTGTCTTCCGCGTTGCTGGCCTGCCTCTCGACTGCGCGCAATGCATGCAGGCTGGCCGCTGGATCCCGGCCGTCATGCTGTTCAGCCTGGCAGTGTCAGTGAAGATGAATGTCCTCCTCATGGCGCCTGGTGTGCTGGCTGTGATCCTCAAGGCAAGTGTAGGCGGAGGGCAGGAAGCCATCGCCCCTCGTAAAGGCGGACACCTCCATTCTCATCACAACCCCCATGTGGCGGGTCGTCCTCATGCAGGCGGGCACGCCGGGTGATCTGGCGGTCGCAGTCGCCGCGGGCGGCTTGCTGCAAGCGGCAGTGGGGGCGCCCTTCATTGCGCACAACGCGGCTTCGTACGTCTCCAAGGCTTTTGAGTTCTCGAGGGTGCGGCCAGGACTGGCCACGCACCAGCAGCAGGAACCGCTTGTGTGCTGTTTGCATCCGCTTGCCTTTGTGGCTACCGAAATGCCACGCCTCATTCCGCGCCCCTCTGTTCGCGCTCAGGTTTTCCTGTACAAGTGGACGGTGAACTGGGCTTTCCTGCCAGAGCCGGTCTTTTTGTCCCCCCGCTTTGGCCTGGCGCTCATGGTTATCCACCTGCGCATACTGTGGTCGCTGGCCACCAAGCAGTGGTGCGTGTGGTGCAGTGGTGCGTGCCCCCTTCTGCGCATGCATTCCCTCGCCCCTTGCCGTGCTCTATCGCTCGCCATGCCCATCCTGCGACATTCCGTCCGCTGCAGGTTTGCCGGCAAGTCGCTGTCAGTGGTGCTGCGCGAGTTCTGGGCACGCAGGTGGAAGCGGGGCGGCGTACCTGCGCCTGGCTCCTTCTCCCCGGATGTAGCAGTGTACCTTGTTTTCACTGCAAACATGGCGGGCATCCTTTGCTCTCGCACTCTCCATTATCAGTTTTACAGCTGGTGGGTTGTTAGTGGTGTTGCATGAGTTGCGGTGCTGCAGGAAGCGAGGAAGAAAGGAGCGCAGTTGGGCATGCCCACGCAATAACAACTATGCTTGCCCTGCAGGTATTTCTACACGCTCCCCTACTTGCTGCTGCGGAGGGTACGGCCGCAGTGGCTTGCAGTGCCGATGGTGCTGGCGGTCGAGGTGGGCAGGGCGGACCACGTAACCTGCGCAGCGGGAGAAGCGAGGCAGCACAGAACTGTCGGCTGCCACAGCGTGGCCGCTCTGTGCTTTTCTGCCAAGTGGCATCCCCCTCGCATGCAGGTCATCTGGAACCTGTATCCGCCCTCCACTGAATCATCCATTCTGCTGCTGCTGCTACATGTCTTGGTGGCGCTCGCCATTCTGCGGCCCGAGTCGCCCGCAACAGCCTCTGCCGAGTGACCTGTCGCGCCGGTTTGCTCTATACAACATGGCATTGCACGACATTGCAAGCAATGCAACACAACCCCCCGGCCTCCCTCAGATCTCGTGACTGCAGTTGTGAACGCCAGCTCCAGGTGGCCTTCAGAGATGCTGGGCTGCGAGCGGGTTGGCCAACATGCCGGTCGTCGTCGACCAGCTGTCGCCCTGGGGCATCACCATGGGCGCGCCGACCGCAGAGGCAACAGCCCCATGTGTGCCCTGTGGCACTGCTGCTGCATGACGCTGCTGCTCCTGTGAGGTCCACGAGGCAGGGACAACACAGGATGTGGGCACTCTTAAAGCAGGCGTTGGATCTGATCGATCGCTCATGCATCCAAGCACAAGCCCTGCCCGCCTTCCCAATTGGAGTCAGTCCCTCAACTCCATGCACTAACCGCAATCTTTAATCCTAGCACGCGCGCAATGAACTGGCGGCGGCACACTGCCCGCACTTGCCGCAGGTACGCCTCGGGCGCCACTGTACGGAGAGAGAGAGCAGGGCAGGTGGCACAGCACGGGGTTCGAGGGGCACCTCGCACATCCCACTGCCCACTGGGATGTGGGCTGCACATGCCGCCATGTTCCCTTTGGGCTCCCCTCCCCCGCGGCTCACCCCTGCCAGCCTGCAGTGCCTTATCCAGTTCGTAAAGACAATCCTCGAGTGCAAGGTCCTCGGCCTGCAGAGGCGGGTGTGCGGGAGAGGGGAAGGAAGGCAGGGCATGCGCGGGAGGGGGAGGGAGGGGGGGCATGGGGCAGAGGTGGAGGGAACATGAAGAGAACCAGCCACCAGTCCAGACGAGTCTGGGATACAAGAGGGGAAGCATGCTGTCGAAAGACGAGGAGAGTACATAGCGCGGTCTGCCACGCGCGGCCCCCCACCTTCACCCCCAGCGCCTGCTGTGACAGAGGGTCTGCTGCTGTTAGCATGCTATCTGCAGAGACATGGCAGGTGCACAGTGAGACCCATGCACAGCAGCTTCCCATCCAGCTTAGATTGCTGCGGGCAGTGTGAGCTGCGCACCCGGGTCGAGGCTGCCCTCCTTCAGCGCCGCTGCACGCGCCTCATTCTCTGCGAGCCATGCCTCCAGCTGCAGAGAATTAGGAGGGCCCAGTTCTCCTGCTCATACTTCATAACAAACGTCTGGAGCAGACTGTGAGCTCAAACGTATCGGGATGGCAATGCACGCGCATGGCACCTGTTGGTTGCTGGCAGAAAGATCATGAGCCTTCTTGTCCAGGGCGAGACGCTCTGCCTGTGCAAGGAGTGACCATAGCATCATGCTTCAGCTATCGAATAGTTGCCCTCTGTCATGTATCGGTGGCTGGCTGAGCGCAGCCCCTGCATGCATGCACACCTGCAGCGCCTGCACCTCCTGCTGCAGTGTTGCTTCTCGCCGCCGCAGCTCAGCCTGCTGGTCCATTTGTTTATGCGCCTCGGCTGCTGCCTTGCCGGTGGCCACCGCTAGCGAAGCTTGCAGCCGTGCGGTCAATTCTGCCACCGCCGCAGTCCGGAACGCAGACAGCAAGCTCTCTGCAAGTGAGCACAGCAGCGGCATCATGAATAATCAAGAAGAGGGAAGTCGAATTTTTGACTCGAACAGTTTATTTTTCACACACGCACTCAAAGAGTTTATTTCACACACATGGCTGACGGTGCACTGGACATGAGCGCACCTTGCGTGTGCTTGGGTGGTGGGGCTGGCGGTGTCGTCTCAGTTGTGGAAGGCTTCTGCTGCTGTTTCTGCGGAGAGGGCTGCACAGCGCTGGGCGTGCCTGCTTGGAAAGCGTCCACAGCTGCGCCCCAGATCCCGCTCCCGTGGCCAGTGCTGCTGGATGTGCCGAAGGGCCCACCGAGTGTGGCAAATGGGCTGCTCGTGGACCCCTGCTGCACCTGCTGCATCGGATTCACAAACGCATGCCCGCTGCTAGTCGGCGATGGTCTGCCGCTGCTGCCGCTGCCATCGGCGCTGCCAGCAGTGCTGCCGCCTGGCCTGGTGGCTGTCCCGCCTCCACCACCAGCTCCAAATGAACTGGGCGGGGGTGCTGCCGAAGGGTGGGTGGGCTTTGAGAAGAGTGGCGGGTCAGAACCAAACAACATGGCCATGTCCTGCAGGGGTGTGGTTGTTGGATGCCTGGCTCAGTTGGATGCCTGACTCAGAAGTTTGTAAGTGCGCATGGTGGCACGGGGGCCCCTGCAACCACAGGATGCAATCTATCTCGCCTGTGCCATGTCATGCAGCGTGCTGCGGGGGTAGGCCCAGTTGTTGAGGTAAGGCGTGGCCACAAGGCCGCAGGCATCGACAAACGAGTGCCTGCTTCGCACCAGGAGGGGGGGAAGTGGGCGATCTAGTGTGGCCGTCCACCAAACGGATGCAGATCGCACCGCATAGTGTCCTTACCTGGGCTTGATGATCATGTTGTGTGTGGGCACCACATACACGATCGGGCGCTGCAGTGGATACTTTTCGGGCAGCCAGATGGCAACCTGTTGAGCGGCACACAGGGGAGAAGATGAATTCAGCCACAGCTGGCCTGCTGACATGCATGAACAGCCCAGCTGGTTAACGCAGCTCGCGCGCCCTGGCGAGGTGATCAACCTACGCACTGGAATGTTGTATTTGTTTCCTCCATAGTGCATGGGCACTGTGCCTTCGGCACACAGCAGGATTGACGTCCTGCAGCGTGCAGGTGACAGGATAACGCTGGTGGCACCGTGCGTGCGTCGTCAGCAATGCAGGCAGGCGACATGTGCAGCCACCTGCAATGCGATTCGCCGCACCTGCCATCTGGATGTGTGAACGGCTGGGCCTTCAGGCGCAGCGCGGGAAAGTCCTGTGGCACGCCCATGTCCACCGTGGAAGTGAGCGGCGCTGTGCAGAGCACTGCTATGTGCTGTGCGCAAAACCACCCCTGGGCCCCCTCCAGTCCCCCGCTCTGCACACACTCACCCCCACCAGCTCCAGCAGCTGCTGATGCGCCACAAACGCGAATTCGGCGTTATAAGGCAGGGCATTGGGCCCTGTGCGAGACAGCGCCTCTGCGCGGGGAGGAGGAAATGGCAAGGTATTTATGGGGGTTGCCGACTTCATTCATGTCTGCTTCCTCTCTCCTTCCCTGACGGACCTGTCAGGAAGGCATCAGCATTCGGCGGCGCCATGTCTGCTCAGCGCGGGGCGTGCGCTTAGGACCGGGGCGGGAGCTGCCTGCAATGTGCGGCTGGTGCGGCGGGCGGGCGCTTGGCACCTCGGCTGGCGGGCTCCGCTTGGGACAACCTCCTCTCAGCGTCGTGCCCCAGATCGCCCTGGGAGTTTGGGTGGCTTGCTGCCCGGCCGGCAACTCGGTGCTGCCCGGCCAGCAAATGAGGACTGGCCTGGTGCCGCTGCGATCTACCCTACCTTCGCGCTCGAGGCGACCGTTGCCAGGCTCTGCGGGTTGATGAGGGCGCAAAAATCGGTGCTGTGATGCTGTCGTCCTGGGCCGGCAGTCGACTCGACAGCGACAGGTAGCGCAGATCAAAAGGAACGAACAGAAAGAAGGGGAGCCTAGGAGGCCAATTGCAAAATGCAGCCGATTGCACTTCTCCTTGGCTACAAATTGTGCGCGCAATACATCGTGCGCGATCGCACGTGTCTCAAGAGTCTGGAAAGGGGAAGGAGGTCGGCTGAGGAGGGAGGAGCAGTCTCGATGGTGCGGTCAAACTGCGCATGGCTGCTGTCTTGCGCCCCTGCTGCACCTGCTATGCTATGCTATGATGCCCAGGCAGATTGCTGCACGGGGTTCTTGCGCTCGTGCTCCCGCCATCCACGGCTTGCCAACAGGTGCAAGTGCTGGTCACCGTGCGCCCAGGACGGGGCCACACATCGCACGAGCTGCTGGAGTGCACGATGGAGACCAGCATAGCAGAGGTCAAGCGCCGCGCGCTGGCAGGGGCTGCCGGGTTCAAAGACGAGGCGGCGGCGGCAGAGGCGGCGCTCCGCCATGACCTCACCTTTCTAGGGCAGCAGTGCCAAGACGATAAGCGCCTGGCAGGTAGGGTGCTGCGTGGCAGCTCTGCCGCCACCTGCAAGCACGCCTTGCTCCTCTGTGGATGTCAGGATCGACAGCACACGTGCACCTGCCTGCAGATTATGGCGTGAACCAGGAGTGGATTGCCCAGGTGGCAGGGTTTGTACTCCAGCCCCGGCGGTGAGGCGTGGAGCCAGGGACGCCAGCACTGACGTTGGATACTTCCTCATTTGTGTCTCCAGGCAACGTCCCACATAGCCGGTAGCAGAGGTCAGCCGACGAATTTTTCTCTATGGCGCCGCTTTGTCATGCCACCTTAAGTGCACTGCCATTGCAAAGTTCCCATTTACAAAGCAGGAAGCGGCATAATGCTGGATCCAACACCAACGGCCAGCTACCAAGCTCAGACCGCATGCTTGTTGAGGGCAGCAAATGCTGCAACCAACCGCTGGAAGGCGAGCGTGGCATCTGGCACAGCACACTTGTCGGGGTGCAAGCTGACAGCAAGCTCCCGGTATCGCTTGCGAATGACGGTCGCGCTGGCGCCTGGCGCCACCTGCAGGCAGCACCAGGCCCAAGTTTGGCAGCCAGGGTGTTGCGCTCTACTCAGCCAGGCACCCACCGCATGCCCCATTATGGCCCCAACACCAAACCTAATTCAGGCAGGCCTTCTTCCCCACCTGCAGCACTTCATGGTCCGTGCGACTGCATAGCACGCGTTGCACCTCTTCCGTGTCCGCTACTGACGAGCTGGCCAGATCAGCGCTCTCAGCGGCGAGCCGAGCAGCCTCGGCAACAGCCTGCTGAAGGAGGAAGATGGGAAGTGCATTGCATGAACGGACAAGAGGCGACACAGCGTGTCGGCAAGGCAGAGCAGGCAAGCTCCTGCAGACACAAGCCCCACCTGCGAAAAGCCCGCCTCCAGTCGTGATCGCCGGGCGCGCCGCTCCTCGTTGCGCTCCTCTTGCTCGTTCCCAGCACGCAGGTGCTGCGCGAGCTCCCGCGCCTGCTGCAGCTCCCGCTCCTTGGCTGCAACCTGCTGGCGCAGCGCCTCCAACTCTGAAAGGTCTGGTTCTTTTGCCGTTGGTGCCTTGGGTGCTGGCGCTTCGCCTTGACCTATTGATCGCTGCAGCTGGTCAGGTGCGGACCCGCAGGCTGGCCGTGCCGGAGCAGCTGGTGCAGCGGGGGCAGCAGCGGCAGCAGTAGCAGGAGCGGAGGAGGCTCCAGCGCCGGCAGCTGGGGCCGCGGACACAGCACCTGCGCCTGCCTGTGACGCATCCTCTCGCTTCCACACCAGCTTCCGTCGCTTGTGTGGGTGTCGTTCTCGTCTGTCAGGCTGGTTGGTAGCCATCTGTAAGCCCGTGCTCCTTCCTGCAGCTGCCGTTACACCGTGGGGCGGGGCGGGGCGGGCGGCCCGTGAGGCGGTGCTAGTGACCAGGTGCTGACGGCTCTGGGCGATGCAAATTCGACAGCAGCTCACATCCCAGTCTGGTTTTGGGGTCTGCTCTAAAGCGCTCTGACGTCCTCGCTGCTCACGCTCCAAGCTGCGCACACCATCAACCGATCGGGCGCAGTGGTGTGACTTCAGGTGGTGACTTCAGGACTACGCCACGCGCAAAGTTGTCGGCTGAACAAGTTGTTCCTTGCGCTCCACGCCGCCTCGTGCAGATACAAGATGCAGAGGACGGGGCGGAGATAAAACAGCAAAAATGTGAAATGCAGGTTGGAAGGGGGCGGGCTAGGATGGGCGAGGGGCGGGCGGGCAAATTGCCCGGCAAACTTGTCCTTTTATGCACTTGTCCTTTTTCATGCACACCATGTCCAGCATCAGTGTCTTTGGTGCTCGGGCTGCCTTTGATTGAGCGTGCATTACGTCCGCTGTTGACATCAGACCCCCCCCCCTGTTGCTCTGAGGGTATGTGACCTGGAACTCACTTCATGGCCTCACAGGCCAGCAGGCCCTGCACTCATCGTCTTGTCTGAACGCTGCGCATCGATTTACACAGGGGTTGCTTGCTGTACACTCGACCGGTGCAGGATCAGTGTGCTTAGCGATGTACAGTGTCGTCAAGTTGCGAGGGCGCCCTGCACCAGCAGCCTACTGCCGCGTCATGCGCTCTGCCACATCACGCGGTGCCGCCCTGTCGGCGGCGGCCTGCTAGCCTGGCGTAACGCCTCGCCTGAGCTGGCCTCCGCTCTTGCTGCCAGCCGCTGCCGCTCCAGCCGCGCGCCTACGCCCTGCCCTGCCATTGCGCCCACCACCGTGAGTGCCAGCGCCCACTGCGGCATCAGCACCGCGCGGCGGAGCATCGCCACAAAGGGGATCGTGGCATGCACTGCTATGAACCACTGCAGGCTGAACTTGCGCGTGTGCTCACGCCACACGCCGCAGGGCACGTTGGCTGCAACCGCGACGGCCATCAGCGCCAGCGAGCGCACCGGCAGCGCATGCGGCCGCAGATTGCGCACCGGCTTGAGCGCTGCGACCGCCGCCCGCATTTTGACTATGAGCGGCGGGCACTGCAGCCTGCCGCTGGCCGACAGGGGCACCAGTGCAGCCAGGGACCCCAGCGATGCGCGCATGGGGCACTGCCCGCTGCCGGCCGGGTGGAGAGGCCGCGAGGCCCCTGCGCCCATGCCCGCGCCCGCTTCGGCGGCACGGGCAGGCCCGGTACCTCGCCCACTCTCTTGCTGCTTGCCCCGCTGCAGTTTGTCTTGCTGCTGCTGCCTGCGCTGGCGGCGGAGGAGCTCGCCTGGGTCGGGCTGCAGGTCAGGGCGGGCAGGCCAGCGGGGCAGACGTGAGCAGGGTGGCAGAAGCCGGGCAGATGTGAGCAGGGTGGCAGGACAGCCGCAGCACACGGTTCTGAGGGCATGCGCCAGTCTGGCATCTCGGCAGGCCCTCACCAGGAACCCAAAGCCGCCGCTGAAGCTGATGCAGGCCGCCGGTGCGGTCGGGCGTGCCGGCGAAGCCGGCCACGGCCCCCGCCCACTCGTGCGCTGCGCCATGCCTGACGGTACGCCGCCCCCTGCGTTGCCACCCACCGCGGCGCATGCCGGCGTGGCCGCAGCGACTGTTCCCGCAATGTCGTGCGTGGCAGGGCACGTGCCGTCGCTGTCCGTGGGCGGCGCGCCCACTGTCGGCGACCACCCGCCCGAAAAAGAGCAGCCCGCCGGCTGTCCCACCGCCTCCACCGCAAAGCGCGCGAGTGGCACGGCGCCGTTGGGTCCGTGGATGGCTTGAGCGGCGTCCAGAGCCTCTGGGCCCAGCACACTCGACGCGGTGAGCGCCCCCCTCTCCTGGAGGTTCCTCAGAAAGGGACACGCGGCTGACGTCATTGGGTTTTACTCTAGGAGGAGTTCATCTGAAGAACCTCTACTTCAGACATCAGGGCCTGTCTGAGCCAGGCGCCAAATAGAGTCGGAGCAACCAACACCTGCAGCTCACAAGGGGAGCGAGCAAAGGGAGCAACAGGTGCCCCCGGGGGCCGCGCACGGTGTCTTGCCAGAGTTGAGCACTGAACGCAGGAGCAGCACCGCGCTGAAGAGAGACGCCAACTGACAGGTTCGACAGAGCACATGTTCATCGCCGTCCTTGTCGTGTCCGTGCTGCTGGAGGCTGTCCAGCGCCTACTGGTGGCATGGAAGGCGAGGAAACTGCGTGGAAAAGCGATCGTGACGGGGGGGTGCGCTGTCGCAGGCGGCGGCGGGCGGTGGCGTGCGCCGCTTCGTTCTACATGCTCGCCGCCTCTGTTGACCCAGCGCAGGTGCCCAACACCCTGGAGCAGCAAGCCAGCATGCAGCAGGAGGTGGCACGCCTTAAACGCCAGGCCGTTGCACTCAGCACTCCCGAGACGTTCGCGCAGGTGGGTGGATGCCCCGGCCGCCGAGGAGCTGCTGGCACTTGCAGTACTTTCTGTCGCCTGAACCCCCGGGCACACCGTGCAGTCGGCCAAGACGGAGCGCAAAGCAATCGCGCTGGAGAAACAGCTGGCACGGCTGGCAGAGGAGCAGGCTATCGCGCGGTCCCACTACCTGCTGGGCCTGGCTCAACTGGGAAGGCTGGCGCTCGTGATGTTTGTGGTGGTTCACACTGCGGTTCACACCACGCTGACACTGGAGGCAGCCAGCCTGCCACCGCATGCCACATGGCCACTTGGGCGATGGTTGACGCTGGGTACAGGTGAGACGTGCTTCGCCCCTCGGTCTGATAGTGAGTGGAAGACTCTGCTGGGTGAGCCTGCTCGTTAGCCGGCCGTGCTCCGCCACACTGAGCAGGAGCCTTCCCCGCTCTCTGTTGCAGGCAAGCTGAGCAGCAAAGGTGCAGTGGGACTGCTGCCGTGGACGATTGTGTGCCAGCGAGTGGGAGCGGCACTGCTGGGGCGCTAGGCTGGGAGAACGGGGTTCATTGCACGTGCGGTCAAGCCTGAAAGCATGACAGATTATGTGCAGGGCAAGCTGTACAAGTGCACCACTCGCTCAGCAAGGGGGCCTCAGGGGTCATGCTCGTCCTCCTCGCAGCTGCTGCCGTTAAGGGGCGCAAGCGGGACAAATGGCTGCTTTCGGCCTGCATGGCAGGTGCAATTAGCCACTTCAGAAGATAAGGGCTGGACATGCACATGCCTCTTGCTGCCCAGCGCTCACCAAGTTGCGCCTGGAGCAAGGCTCGTCGCGTGGCGTCCGACTGGACCGGCACCAACCACAGATGGCGCTGCCTACCAAATACCTCCAGACAATTGTGGCGCCAGCCACGGTCGTAAGGCCATGGCCTGAGGTGGGCCAGAGAAGGAGGGGCAGGGGCTCAGTGAGCGACACCCAAGCCCCCCCCCCCCCCCCCCCCCCTCGGCCAGACTGCCTCGCCGCACAGTCCCCGCGCAGAGGGATTAACAATGGAGGCAAGGCAAGCTGGTCGCACTTGATGGGCCGCTTCTCATAGGCCTCAATTGTTGTCTGATTGAGTGCAATCAGGCGCAGGTGCATGATGACAAATCCCAGCAGCGCCAAGCTGCAAAGAGCAGCACCAGGATGCGGGCATGGCGCAGCGGAGACTACGCGGAGGAGAACGGCGCGTGCACAACGCTTTCGCCTCACCATGCGACTGCCCAAGTGTATGGGGGACGTTGCAAGCATGGCCTCACCTGAATGCTGTGCTAAACACCTCGGCGACGAATGCAAGCAGCAGGTCGGCCAGCGGAGGGTCCCGCGTGCGGAAGAAGCGCATGCACGGCCGCACCAGCAGTGCTGCGCTGCAGGAGGAGAAGCATATGGGCGTACTGCAATCAATTGCCGACATGCTGCCCTCATGCCCCGCCTCGCGATGTCCTCATGCCCCCCACCTTGCGATGCAGCCTAAGCATGCATAACACAGGAACAGAACAAATGCCTTGTAGTTGAGCAGGCCAACGCAGTTGAGGACCCAGCTGCGTGCGTGTGGGGGAGCCAGCAAGCGTGAGGAGAGATGTACATGCGCACTGTGCCGACCCTGCCAGACACAAGTTTTCTGCACCCGACTTTGTCGCCTCGCACACGCAGTAGTGATCCAGCTTCAGCACGCATCTCCCCGTCATTGAGTCGTGGTGAGCACGGGGGGGCTTCCAGGCCTGCGACCGCAAGCACAGCGGCATTAGCCAGCAAGCGGTTCAGCAGAAACTGTGGGCCTTCAAGGGCGCTGACACACAGCATCTGGGCGCACCTGACACTTGTTGCAGAACCGCGAGCGCTCCATGTAGATGCGCGACCCCTGCTGCGATGCCCAATGCTCGTGTTGTTGGGCCAGAACCTCAGCTGTGTGGCCTGTAGGTGGCTGTCGTGCCTCCTGCACCGTAATGGAAAAACCATAATGGGAAAATAGCCCAGGAGGATGTTTATCACACGCGAAACCAACCTCTTCATCAATAAAGGGGTGCCAGCCTGGTGGTACGTGTCCTGCAGGCGAGCAGGCGCGTGCTCAGGCGGTGTTCCTTAAGAGCGGCCAGGCCGGCTACGCAAGGCCAAACCAGGCCACGACAAGCCGAGATTGGGTGCCACATTCCAACTCTGCGCTGCAGGCTGCGCCAGCGTTGCCCACCTGGCTGCATCCAGAAGCAGGCCAGGTAGCACCACAGCAGCATGCCCACGTCAGCCGTGTACATAACCACACCACAGGCAGCGGCCGCCCATCTGGCTTCATTGCGTGCGGACCGCAGCGCCGGCAGCAGCTCCGTGGTCATCACTGCGTAGTAGATGGCCCCAACAATCGCCAGCACCACCACAAGCATGACCTAAATGCAGCAGACGGGGGCAAGATGAAGCAGCGAGTGACGATGAATACAGAGTGGACGAGACAAAGTGTCGGCACATGGTATAGCGTGCAGTTGCACATGCACGCCTACCCACCTTGCCAGCATGCCGCAAGCAGCGGCACAGCCGGAAGAGGTCCTGCAGCGCACGAGTGACCGAGTTACACCCAGCACATACGCACCAGCACTAACTGTACCACCACATACCAGTTCCGTGATGTTCATCTGTCCAGTCGCCAGGCACTGCAGCACAGAGTCTCCCCACACACAGCGCCGCTCGTTGCGGCCGCCCGCCACTAGTCGCCCGCGCCGACCCGCGCAGTTGCCGCCTGGACGTGCGCAACGTGCGTGACACTTCCTGCGACTAGGAGCCGGCTAACAGGCTCACTCCACTGTTGAGCACTGAAGTAACGCCCAATAAGCCAGCCAGCAGCGTTTTTGCCCTGCTTGCTGATCGGGGGAGTGTGGAGCGATGAATGATCTGAAAAAGACAGGGCGCTCGTTAATCTGAAGCCTCTGCCAACCCATCTCGCCTACCCGCCCCCCTGCAATCCCAAGGGCTGTTGTGCTCATGCTCACTCCACTCCTTCAGATACAAGCTTCATCACTAGGCAGGCGCGGCTAGATCAGTCGCTGTCCTCGGAAAACACGCGCTTGAGGCGTGGCGGCCGTCGCCGCAGCCGGTCCTGCCCCGCGTCCGCCTCCTGCACCCAGCCCTGGCCCTCCTCCTCCGCAGCCGCCGCTGCCTTGCGCTCTGCAGCACGCGGCAAAAATGCAGGGCGGTCAACTGGCCCGCGCATTGCCCCGTGCAGCCCATTCAGTGGATTGCTCCTGACCTGCAGCGCGCTCCTTGGCCCGCTCCTTGGCCTGCTGCATCGTCACGTCCTTGTGGCAGAGCACGCACAAGGTTCTTAGGTTGTCGACATCGCAGAGGCCTCCACCCTGCGCTTTCTCAGTAGTGGGGGCACGCCGCAGTCTGCACCGGGCAATGGCCTCGCGAGCGCTGCATGCATACCCTGCCTTTCTGCCTGAGGTCCAGTCCAAGCAGCAACAGAGAGCTTCTCCCACCTGGTACACCGGCTGGATGTGATCTGCATGCCAGGCATTGCCTTCCACCGCGCGCTTCACCAGCTGCTCAAGCTGGGCGGCATAGCCCCGCTTCAGAAAGCGCGGAGCTTCGTGCGCCACCAGCAGCCGGCGCCGCTCCGCCCACCGCAGCGTGCCGCGCTCGACAGTCTGCGCCGGAGGAGCCGTGTAGTTAGGCACAACTGCTCACCCGCCGCACATGCGCCCCACACATGCTCCCACCACGTGCTCGCCTGCAGCCGCTTGACCAACGCATGGCAGTCCAGGCCGCACAGCACGCAGCGCCCCCGCTCCAGCGCAAATAGAGCACGGCGGTAGGCAGCGCTGTTGGACTTCAGCCCAAAGCGCTGCTCACAGGGACCGCTGCAGAAGAGGTGGATGCTGCCAGGGAGCACTGTCTCAGCTGGCAGGGCCTCCGCCCCTGGCACGCGCTCGCCACAGTTGAGGCAGAGGCGGTGGCCTCCTTGTTCGATCGAGGCGAAAGGCTGCTGGTATGTGGCCTCCTTGTTCCATCGAGGGAAGCGCACGCAGACGGGCCGCCAAGTAGAACCCGGCGGCAGCACCAGGTCATGCCGCGCTGCACAGGAGAAGGAGCAGAGGAGCAGAATGTCGAGCGTTGCGCGTGAGCTTTTAGGCCTGCTCTGTGTTATGGCACACGCATTCACCCACCTCCGTCCACAAATCGGTCGGTGCTCTGGCCCAGCGCGCCCGCAGCTGCTGCCGCCTCCTCCACCGCTTCCACCGCTGCGTCCAGGGGTGGTCTCAGGACCTGGCCTGCTAACCGCGACTGGTGCACGCCCCGCAGCTCCCGCCACTCTGCTGCAAACTCCCGTGCATCTGCCAGCCAGGCGGCCAGCGACGCCACAGTCGTGCTGGAGGGCAGCGCCACCAGGCCGGCACTGGCCACCACCACCGATATGGAGTCACTGGGGGGCAAGCCCTGTGGCTGGCACGCTGCCGCCAGCGCCGCGAGCACCTCCTGTGGGGAGGCAGTGGGAGCGCAGTACTGGTCACGCGTCTCTTCGGCCAGCAGACAGGCAAGGGTATGCAGTCGCCACGCACCTGCAGCGTAGGCGAGTCATCCACGAGCAGAGCTTCGGCTGGCAGGCTGAGCCGGACTGGCTGGCTGCCATCAGCTGCACTGTGCAGATGTACGCGGCCCGTGTGCGGGCTGACCTCAAAATAAATAGTGGTGCGTAGGCCCTGCTGGTCTTGATCAACGTCCATGGCCGCGGCTGTGTCTGGCATAGGCTCGCTTGCCAGCCCCTGCTTGACGTCCCCGGCTCTGCGTTGGTCTGTGCCGGTGCCAGCGCCACGTCCTGCTTGGCCACCCTCCCGGCGGCCAACAGATGGCGCAGCGAGGGCACTGGCAACCCCTGGGCTGCTCGTGCGAGCCACATCCACAGGCCTGGGAGCTGCCGGCGCAGCCCAGGGCGATGCTGCTGCCGCTCCTGGGCTGAGTGTTAGTCGCCATGCTGCCTCTGGGCCCTGCTGCTCTAGGTCGCACACTCTCGCCACAACCAAGCCTGCCTGCGACGCCTGTGGCACGTTGCATTCTCCTGGTGCTTTGCCTGCCGGGGCGCCACCGCCGACCCCCGTGCCATCATGCACTGCCGACACTCGCGCCAACGAGCGATTGAGCGCCTGCATTGAGCAACGCTACGGTTCAGAGGCAAGGCCGCCCAGAGCAGCAGCAAGACCATTCGTAGAGAGAGGCCAGCATACCGCCTCATATGACTCTGCCTTATGAACTGTGCAATGGCAGGGAATGCACGTACCTGCCAGAGCCGGTCATCCGTGGTGCCCTTTGCGCACAAGAAGTAGACGTTGACAGGCATCCGCTGCCCGCGGCGGTGGGCACGGTCTTCTGCCTGTCGCACCAAGGCCACCTCCTCTGGCAGCTCTGCAGAACAGGCCAGCACAAGAAGCAGCAACCATTAATGAAGGAGACTCAACTCAGAAGCACGAGCCCGGGCAGCACAGGGGGGCCAGCAGGAGGAAGCCACAAAAGCTCTGCACCTGCCTGCAAACACGACGGAGCTGGCAGCGCTGAAGTCCAGCCCAACGCCTGCTGCAGTGACAGACAACAGCGCCACGCGCACGCCTGGGTTCTCCCGAAATGTCGCCACAGCCTGCTGCCTGTCGGCTGCGTGGGCAATGCAGCACCACATGAAGAGGCGATGGTCAACAGTTGGGGCTGACGGCAGGCTCAGCAGGGCAAGTGTCCAGTACGCGAGCACATGACCCCTTGCCCTGCTGAGTCTGTTGCACGCCCACCTGCATCAGTCATGCCGTCAATCTTCACATATCCCACGCGTGGGTAGCCGGTGGTGCCTTCCAGCGCAGCTGCCAGGCCCTGTGCCAGAAGATGCAGCAGGGGAGGGGGTCACCAGGAGTGCTCATGTCAGAATGGTTTTGTCTCTGTCTGTCGCAATACATGAACCAGCAACCCAGGACCAATGCAAGTGCTTACTGCCATCACATCTCTGTGATGCGCGAACACTAGGTGTTTGGGGTCTGCTAGATCGCCGCCCACTGGCACGCCCTCGTCCTGCCACACGGTGGACCGCAAACCGGAGACGGAGTTGTGCAGAGAGCAGTCTAGGGTTAACCCTAAACCCAGCCAATACGGGATGTGCCATGCACATCAATGCCCGCTCACACACCTGCTTGGCGCTCTGGTCCTTGATGCCTCCTAGGGCGTGCATGAGCCAATCCACGACGCTGGGCAGCTTGGCCAGGCCTGTGCGGTGCATGGCACTCATGCTACCCTCCTGCCCCTCTTCCTCCTCCTCCTCCTCTTCCTCCTCGTCCTCCGCCGCGGGGGCTCCCGTATTGGCAGGCTTTGCCTTGCTGCCCTTGCCCTTGGGTGCGCCGTGGGACGGCCAGTCAGAAGTTGAAGGCTTGGGCAGGCGCACAACCTGGCGACGCTTTGGCGGCAGCTGCGAGAGAACATCGCGCTTCAGCCGCCGTAGCATGACCGTGTTCCTGAGCAAGCCATGCAGCTCTCCTGCAGCAGCGCAGCACAGGAGGGCTGAAGCACTGCGATGCACAGCGTCTCACTCGTAACAAACTGTACAGCAGGCAACTATGCCTACACTTGCCTGCACGGGTCAGCCCGCTGTTGTTCCAGCGCATGCCGGTGAGGCCCCCTGCCTGGGAGCCTGCAGCATGGATCGCTGGTACCAGGCGCCGCGCGCAGTAGTTGGTTGCAAAGGTGACGCGGTCAGGGCCGAGCAGCCCTGGGCAGAGCGCATGGACTTGGTTGAACAGGTCAAACGGGCGGCTGCAGGCACCAGAGGAAAAGGAGGTTGGGCAAGTTGGAGTCAGGGACTACCGGAAGGCCTGCACGTGCGGACCAGCACAGGTTTCAACAGCGAGCCCCTGCATCCGAAGCCTGCTCGGCTGCGCTTCACCTGAGGGAAGGCATGCCCGTGAGGAAGATGGCACGGGCAGCCAGCTTGACAGTTGCAAGAACAGCCTCGGTGTGCTGAGCGTCAGGCACATGATTGCTTGTGCGCATTACGTGGCTCTCTGCGGGTGTCGCAGGCTTGCACATGTGCTGTAAGCAAGGCATGCCGCCACCCGGCCGCAGCCAGCGGCACGCAACCTGGGTCAGCAAAGGGCAGATCACCCAGCGCACTGGATGCAAGACACCAGCACTCACCATCTACGATCATCACTCGCCAACCCATGCCAGCCATGCAGTTCACAGGATCCATGCAGGTCGCGGCTGCTCGCTGGGTGGGGGCAGCCGGCCCGCCCTTGACTGGCGGCCGCTGGGTGCGACCCTTGCAGGCCTCGCAGGTCAGACGCTGCAGCATCTCGTAGCTGATAATCTGCAGGCAGGGCGCCGGAATACAACGATTGAGAAAGCTAGAATGCACAGCAATACAGCATAGCATTACTCTGTATGCACCTGGATCCCCAAGCGCGCTCACCGTTGCCAGCGGTCTGGCAGTAGCGCTGACCCGGCCTGCCGACCCCTCAATCACATGCAGCTGGGATGGGCGCAGATGTGGCAGCCAACGCTCAATCTCCTCAGCCCACATCAACCGCACGCTCGCAGGTGCAACCACCAGCATCGGCCACTCATCGCAATAGCAGCTGGCCAGGGCCAGCGCCTGCACGGTTTTCCCAACGCCCATCTCGTCTGCCAGCAGCAGTCTGCCGCCGTGCTCCAGTCCAAATAGCACACCCTCTCGCTGGAAGGGCAGCAGAGCCCGCTCCAGCCAGGGAGGCATGCATTCATAGCGCTGCTCCACTTCATCGACAGGTGTGCGATGATGCAGAGTGCCCCTGCAGCAGCCCAGGTGAAAGCATGCCAGAGCGCAGCAGGAGTTCAGCAGGTGAAAGGGCGAACGCACCACCGGCAGCTGTGCATCCGCTCCTTCCAACATGACCTCACCTTGCCGCCAGCAAAGTGGGCACAGGGATGAGGCCTGCCTGCGGCAGCAGGGGAAGACCCACCATCTTGCCGCACTGCTGTAGTTGGCTGCGCACGTACTCATAGTCACCCAGGCGGAATGTGACCCGCGGTGGTGGCATGGGTGGAGGTGGCGGCGGCATCTGCTGCTGCTGCCGAGGAGTCATGTGCGCCGGCCCTGGCAACAATTCTGATTCAAGCTCCTGCACCTGCTCCACCGGCTGCGTTGGTGGCATATCCACCGGCTCCTGCTGCCTGTGTGGTGATGCCAGTTGGTGGTCCTGCTGCTCTCTCAGGTCGTTCGAGTCTAAATGTGCAGGACCGCCTCGCCGTGTAGGCTGCAAAGCCAGCAGATTCGCCTGCCGCACTTGAGAGCACTCTCTGCTGGAGGGGCTGCAGCTTGCCTGTGCTGGAGGAGCCGCAGGCACACCGCAACCAGCACCAGCATCCAGGCTGGGCAACCTATCCGATGTGCCAGGCCTGCTGCCAGGTGGCGCACTGGCCACTGCGCCGCTAATAATAGCACGGCGCATGTCCACGCCCGCAACGGCCAGCACAGTGCCCACGCCACCACATGCGCTTGTCACCTCCTCGGCACCAGGCATAGGCACCACCTCCACCGCATCAGGCCACACAACTTGGATGCTCAGCTGGGGGACGGTGAGGCGTCGCGGGGGGTACTCGCGGTAGTGGCAGTCCGCACTCTGGCAGCGCCAAAAGGCAACGGTCGGCTGTCCGTCGGCGTCGGGGGGCCCTGCCACGATCCAACGCAGCTCACCGCCACAGCCGCGATTGAACACGCCAGGGCACCTGCATGTCAGGCGCAACAGCATCCTGTCAGCACGAGAAGCCTCCCTTCCCCTGAACCACTCAGAATCTCGTCCTCCAAACCACTCCTGCCACCCACTATCTAGCTAGTACCATCGTGTCATACCGTGGATGAGTGGGCGGTGGCGGCGGCATGGACCTGGCCTGGTTGCGGAACCGGTCTGCCCTCAGCCGCAGCTCCACTAGCTCCCAAGGTAGTTCTGGCTGCGCCGTCAACAGCTGTGCAACTCCGCATGTGCAGCGGGTGGCCGTGCTCGCGCTTGACGCAGTGGGTCCGGCAACCCGCTGCTCGCTGCTGCTGCCGGCTCGCGCAAGATGCGAGGCATGCTGCGCGCCAGCCCGTGTTGGCACTGGCAGATAGCAGGCAACCTCGCCAAGTGTGTTGGACTGGCGCAGGGCAAGCGGGGCAGTGCTGCAGCTTGCGGCACCTGCGTCTGCGCCGCTCCCACTTGTGCTACCGCATGCTTGGCCCAAACCCTGACGCCTGCTGAGAGCCTCCTGCTCCATAAGGTCACTGCAGTAAGGGTCGGGGGCACTGGCAATCGGCATCAGGGCAGGGCACCACGGTTGCCGTGGCGGCAGGGTTC
This sequence comes from Chlorella sp. A99, assembly GCA_003063905.1. Lineage (NCBI taxonomy): Eukaryota > Viridiplantae > Chlorophyta > Trebouxiophyceae > Chlorellales > Chlorellaceae > Chlorella > Chlorella sp. A99. Next base: position 952,666 of record PCFQ01000006.1, on the reverse strand, counting down.
CTCCCGCAGCAGGGCGCACGCCCTCACATCAGGCTGAAGTCCTCCTCCTCATCGTCCGACCAGCTCATCGTTCAGCGCGGCCCCAGCGGCGCGCCAAAGGCGAAGCGAGAGAGGGGGCGGGTAGGAGGAGATAGGAGTCCAGCCAGCAATTCAAACGTGGACTGTGGCACGAGACAACGATTAAGCGAGTAGGAAGCACTGCGGGGACCGCCGTCTGGATGCATCCCTGCCTGTGTGAGCGGCCGCTCAGTCTGGCAAATCCCTGCCTGTGTGAGCGGCCGCTCAGTCTGGCAACGCATTGCAACTTTTTGGCAACGTTTTCCATCCATCCTTACATCGTCACAAAAAGCTGGCAATCGCACAAGGCAACAGCATGAGCAGGGCAACACTGCTGCTGTTTGAGGTCCCATGGGAATTCTGCGGTGTTGCTGAATTCCAGACGCACGCACAAGCACATCGGCCCTCACTGGTAGCGCTGGCGCTCCTCGGGCGTGGACGGGAAGCACTCCACGTACCTGGCCAGGCAGCAGGCAGCAAGATGTACAATACAGGTGAGAGGACAGGGTGCCGGTTACAGGCAGCAGGAAGAGTTGAGGCAAACGCAGACCTGTGCTCACCGCGAGCCCATGGTCTGGCGGTCCTTCCTCAGGGCCATGGCCGCCGATTCCGGCGTATCAAACTCCACAAACGCGAGGCCGCTCGCCCGGCCATCGGGGCCCACAGGCAGGATCACCCTGCGCGATGGGAGGGTGAGCGGCAGCGCAAGGAACACAGCTCGCTCTTTGCTTCCGCTGGTCGCACGCGCGAGTGCCAGGTCGAGCACGCGCGGAAGATCGAGCTGCTTCCGGCGCCCCTCACTTGTCGGCGTCCACGGCGGGGATGCCCAGCGAGGGGTCCTCGAAGAATGCCACCACGTCGTGCGCGGTGGCCGAGTAGGGCAGGCCGCGGAGCTTGAGGATGTTGGTGCCATTGTGCTCCGGCGGGCCGGTGGGCCCGATCTCGCCGCGGCCGGGCAACGGCGAACGCGAGCGCGAGCGTCCGCCCTCGGGCGACCCGGCACGTGCACTGGGGCCGTCGTAGCCCACCGCCGCTGCGCACGCCTTGTAGTACTCCTGCAGGCGGAGCGAGGGGGCAAGGACGTGCACAATTCGTGGGTTGCAAGGGCACCATGTACCAGGGGCACTGCAGGGAAGAGACAGCTGCATGGCATGTGCTTCACTGCACACCGCACCTGGCGGCCCGCCTCAAACACCTCGATGTATCGGCTGCCCATGTAGGCGCGGTTCTTCCGCAGAGCGACATCCATGTCGGCCGGGTGCGTGAGCAGCACAAACGCTTCGCCGGTCGCCCGCCCGCCACGGCGCACCATCAGTACGTCCGCGCTGTCCAGGCCCTGCGCGGAGCAGGCGCGCGGCGCGACACGGCGCAGCAGAAGGGGTGTAGGAGCGGCGCTACGGGCGAGAGGGACGGGGGCGGGGGCGGCAGCCGTGCTCCGGCACGGGCGCCGCCCCGCGCCGCCCGGTCCCTGGGGCTGCCCATGGCCCCACTGGCCCAGCCCCCTTCCGCACCAGGAACAGGTTGATCTCGTGTTCGTGCACCCCAAACGGCAGGCCACGCAGCCGCACGGCTGCCCATCTGTTGGCTGGCCCGTAACCCATCATCGGGCCGCGGCCCCGCATCGGTGGCCCGTAGGGATCCCGCCCATAGCCTGGCCCGTATCCCGCCGCATAGGAGGGGTCGTACCCGGCGTATCCGGCGTACGCGCCGCCATAGCCCGCGTTCGGGTCGTAGGCGCCGGCCGGCGCCGCGCCTGGCTGGCCTGCAGGCGCCGGCTGCACGGGGGGCGGGTAGCCTGGCGCGGCTGCCTGCTGCGGCGGCGGGTAGCCCGGCGCCTGCTGCTGCGCGTAGTAGCCGCTTTGGTCCATCTGGACGGTTGCCGCACACAGATGATGGTGGCGCTGGAGGCTGCTCTGCTCGTGCTCAGTGCTGGCTCCACGCCGCTGCTAGAGATGGGTGCGTGGCAGCAGCAGCAGCAGCAAAGCGAGGGCAAGTCCCCTGGGTAGACTGCCTCGGGGCCGCGGAACCCACTACCTTGGCCCTTTTAGCAGGCCTCCTTTGATTCTCGCTCGTGGCAAGTGCAGGGCGGGATTCGGCGTGCTTCGGGAGGCTCATCGCGAGGCGGCGAGAATGGTTCTAAGCGAGGCGGAAGCGCGAAATGTCAGCCTGATCGAGGTGTGCACAGCCTGCTCTGGGGATCGGGGGGCTGGGGCGGTCCTGACAAGCGCTGCAGGTGTTGACCATCACATGCAACTGTTGACTGCCCTGTGTGCTGCCGTCCTCTCGCTCCCGCTCGCCAGGTGCTGATGGAGGAGGCAGAGGCCGAGGGGCGCGCAGTGCAGGAGCCCCATAGCAGCGCGTGCTCGTGGTGAGGCGGCAGGGCCGCGACACCAGGAGACGGGCGGGTCTGCTGCAACTTTGCAGACGTGTTGCCACCCCCCACACTGGTGCAGGACAGAGCAACAGATTAGAGCCTACTTCCAGTCGGGCGGGCAGGGCCTGCCGACCTCTGCTGCGAGTCAGATGCCACCGCCGATTGAGACCACTTTTGACCGCTGGTTTCCAGGCCTGGCGCTGAGCCGCACCTCTTGCGACAGCCCCAGGTGGGAAATGGGCCTGGGATGCTTCTACTGTGCTTTGCCCCGCCTCCGGCTGCTGCAGTCATCTCTGGCTGCGTTTTCCGCAATGCAGGCTGCGTGTGCTCTGCTTCTCTAATGCCGGCAGTGCAGAGGACATGTTTACCAGCGAGGGCACGGGGGCACGGCGCGCTCCCAGCCCGCTGCTAGTGAGTCGTGGCCCGAGCTGGTATGCCTGGCAGCCCACTCGCCAACACGCTGTCATTGCTGGGCCCTCATTGCAGGAATGGTGTCGAGCCAACGCAGCTGAGTGCCTCGCAGTTCAGTTGCCAGGGCGTAACATGCGCCTCAAGGACCAGGCCTGCACATCCTGCCAAGAGGCGGCAGCAGCACTGCTGCCTGTCATCGCATCCCGCCTGTATGATGTGCCCTATGTGGTGCGCATAGAGGCATGCTGAGTCGGGAGCAAAGATGGGGGCCACCTGCTGCACAGAGATCCCGGGAGCCTGGTGCACGGTTGCCGATAAAGGACGTCCGTAAGCCCACCTGCCGGCACTTGCCACCTGCAGGTGGTCGCCCACAGCGTAGGGACATGGGTGGCGTACGAGTTTCTGCGCCGCTGTTGTACTGCTGGCGTTCCCCTGCCACGCCACGCATTCCTGTCGGCCATGGCTGCGCCGGACATCCCGGCTGCAGAGCGGCCGTGGCGGCGGCAGCGCGACCTGGGGGAAGAGGAGTTCAAGGACGAGTGCCGCGGCTGGGACGTGAACGAGCTAGTATTCACAGGTGCAGTCACCATGCCGCAGCTTGGACTCTTGCTGCCTGGCTGGTGGTGCTGCCTGGCTGAGTGCCTGCCGCTTCTGCGTCATTGGGTGCCACTTTGCCATCCTGCTTCCCCCTTCTCCGCTCGCCGCCGCAGCTGCCATGTGGCCGGCCTACCATCCGCTGCTCCGCGCCGACTTCCGCCTGTTTGACGAGTATGAGCACCGGGACGCCGGCGCCACACCCTTTGAGTTTGGCATCACTTCGTTCTGGGGCGCCCGCGACCGGCGGATCACGGAGGGAATGGTGCGGGGGTGGGCGCGCTTCACGAGGGGCGCGTTCCAGTGCCACCGCGTGGATGGCAATCACCTGTGGCCCCAGGACCGGCAGGCCAAGGCGGCTTGGCTGGCGGCGGTCGCCAAGCAGCTGGGCAGCCTGGTGTAAACCACTCCCTTGTGTTATCTTCCGCTCCCACTCCCTGGTGTGTTATGTGTTATCTTCCATGGTGGCCTTCATGATGATGCCTGCACAGTGACTGCACCTGGCGGAGGGCGACTTCGTCGCTACTTTGTTACTCCCTGGTTCCAGCAGCTACCTGAAGCCCTACATGCAGGTTCCACAGAGGCACGTGCTCTTCTAATGCCAGCAATGCAAGTGGGGCGACGGCTCAAGGGAAGGGAGGGGTGGAGCTGAGTGAGTGCGTCTGCTCTGCCTGCCCGAGCGCCCCTGACGTCACACCGGTCTAAGGGGCTGATTTGAAGCAGGGCCGCTGTACTGGCCAATGCGACATTGGAGGGGTTGCAGCTGGAAAGGCAACCATCGAGCTCCTCGAGGGCCTTCTACTGTTGGGGCACCAATATCGCTGCAGGGCCGCCCCGCGGCGCCGGCGCGGCGTCGCGACTGCGGGCCGCGCGCGGCGGGAGTCTGATCCAGCAGCAGCTGCGCAACCACAATATATAGTTCATCTTTTTGCTTTATACGTGACAAGATTGCTCGATTGGCGCGGCTCCAGTCCGCGAAACGTCCGCGTTTCCTCTGAGCCAAAAAATGGTGAGCGCCACATGACCCACCCAGCCAGTGATCGCGCGTGCCAGCCTGGGGATCCACGCAGAATCGCTGGGAGAGCGCACCACCAGATCATGCCGCGCGTTCTTGAAGGGCCGTGGGCTTAGCGAGCCGGGAAGACCGCGGCGGTGCAGCGAGAGGGCCCAAGGATGCACAGGAGCAGCCCTCCCACACCCGCAAAGCCCCCGCGCCGTCCGCCCCCGCTCCGCCCCTCACTCAGCCCCCTTGCTCACACGCGCGCAGAAGCTGTTTGGGGGCCTGGGCATGGGCCAGGCGTGCACAGTGCAGCTGGAGTGCAGCCGGCGGGAGGACGGCAGCCCGGTGCCGACCGTGACGGTCAAGGGGCGGCGCGACGAGCTGGAGACGCTGCCGCAGTACACAAACAAGGACACGGTGCAGGGGGAGGTGAGCGCGCTGGACAGGAACAAGTGGATGACAGAACAGCACTGAAAGGGCACGCCGGCCGGTTACACACAAGGTCAGCAACGGCGAGGCTCTGGCTGTTTCTCACCCGTGCTGCTGCCATCCACGCCCATGCGACAGGTCAAGGTCACGCCGCTGCCTGGAAAGCGCGTGGACCACCAGGGGATCCGGGTACAGCTGGTGGGCGAGGTGGAGCTGGCGTCGGAGCGCGGCCACCCTCACGAGTTCCTGTCGCTGGGTAAGGCAGCTGTAAGCTGCGTGTGCAGGGTGAAGCAGCTGCAAACAAAGCGTTCGCACACGCACAGGGATGTGTGCTGTAGGGGGCACTGTGCAAGGCTGGCGATTTGCGGTGGCAGGGCCACCGCACACTGATCAGCCCCAGGCGCGGCAACCTCAGCCTGCAAAGCCTGCCCTGCTGTTTACGCAGTGCGCGACCTGGCACCGCCCGGTGACCTCTCCACCCAGGCGTCCCTGCCCTTTGAGTTTGCCAATGTGGAGATGCAGCATGAGTCGTTTCGGGGCGTGCAGGTGGGCATCACGGGCCTGCATGCGCCTTGGCTCCAGGTTTTGTGCTTCATTCTCCCCTGCCGGCTGAGACGTCGTCGGCTGCGACTGCTGCAGGCGCGGCTGCGCTACCTTCTTCGTGTCACAGTGTCACGGGGGCTTGGCAGCACCGTCACGCGCGACTTCCCCTTCTGGGTGCGCAATTATAGCGAGCCGCCGGCTGCAGGCGGCCCTCCCATCAAGGTGAGCACAGTCGAGCAAGCATTCGGCATCAGTGCACATGGTGCGCATAGCTATTGACCTGGCTGCACTTGCTGCTACCGGCCTGGCTCTGAAATTTGTGTTCTCAGATGGAGGTGGGCATCGAGGACTGCCTGCACATCGAGTTTGAGTACGACAAGGCAGCCTACCACCTCACAGATGTTGTCGTGGGACACATCTACTTTCTGCTGGTGTGTGGGCAAGCTGCTGGTTACGGGCAAGCCTGCCATGCTTCTGCTGCGCATGGGCGGCACGGCAGAAGGAAGTGGCGCCACATCACCAGTGCAGCATTGCGTTGCCCTGCAGGTGCGCATCCGACTGAAGCACATGGAGCTAGAGGTGCGGCGTCGAGAGACGAGCGGCGCAGGGGCGGCGGCGCGCTCTGAGAGCGAGACGCTGGCCAAGTATGAGATCATGGATGGCGCGCCTGCCAGGGGGGAGGGCATCCCCATCCGGTGAGCGGCAGGGGTGGTTCGGAGGGGAGGCAGTGGTGGCAGACAGGGTCGCGTCCCACAATAGTGGCAGGGCACCATTTTGACATGTGTGCAGTGATTCACAGGCTCGAGTTTATGCCGCCACATACCTCTGATGCCTGCCGCTGATTGCCTGACCATGCATCGTAGGCTCTTCCTGTCGCCATATGACCTCACCCCATCGTACAAGGACATGGCCAACCGCTTTAGCGTCCGCTATTACCTCAACCTTGTGCTGGTGGATGAGGAGGACCGCCGCTACTTCAAGCAGCAGGTGGGCAGACAGTGAAGGCAGAATGTGTGTGTGTTTGTTTTGGGGGGGCCTGGCGGTGCGCTGGAATAGCAGTAGGTGGCACATGTATGGCATTGGCTGCACTGCCTGGATCATTTACGAAGGCGTGTCGGCTCACACCACCACCACCTCTCCCGCGCGCAGGAGATCATGCTGTATCGGGTGGCCGAGGGCAGCTTGCCGGCCCCAGGCTCGCGGAAACCGGTGCGCCTGCTGTCTCCACCGGGCACGCCAATAGTGGCGCCAGCACCTGAAGTGGCAGCAGCAGCAGCGGAAGAAGGAGCGGGCGCGGCGGCGGCACCACCAACAACGGCACAGGGGGCCATGCAGGCGAACACACAGCCCCCACCATTGTGAGCGCTTCCAACTTCAGGCTGCAGTAATTGACAGCGCTCCAACTGAGTGCGGAGTGCCACCATGAGCTTGTGCGCAAACAGGCTTTGCGGGTTGGCAGGAGAGGCGGCGCAGCAGCGGCGTTCACATGAGGGGATCGGCCCTTCCATCCACTAGTGACCGCCGGGGGACCCCCCTTCTCGCGCATCTTCTTCTCACCGCATGATTGTTGCATCTCTCTCGGTGGCAGATCGACAAGCGATTCAGCAGACTTCCATCGTTCAAACCAAACCTTCAGACAGACTCTTATGGACAGCCTCGTGCTGTGCCTAAAGCGGCTCACGAGCGGGGAGGAGGTGGAGGGGGCCGCAGAGGAGGGCCTCTCGGCCGCCCGACAGCTGGGCACCAGCGATTTCTGGCGAGCCGTGGCGGACCACGGAATCCAGCTGGCTAGTTTAGCGAGGTGGGTGGGAGGCCGAGGGAGGCCAGGGTTCTCCTGATAGCGCCCACCTGATAGCGCCCGGTCACCAGGTCCCCCCCTTGCACCCTGTAGCAGTATGCGTGCCCCGCATGCGCCCCCCGCTACGGCGCAGGTCACTGGCCGATGCCATGTCTTGGGAGCCCAAGCGCGGCGCTCTGCAGGCCGCCCTGCTTCTCATGTGGCTGCTGCGGGCACCTGGCTGCCCGGTGTTCAGCTTGCTGGACTCGCGGGTGTTTAGCGCCCTACTGGCGCTGCTGCGTCGAGTCGCGCAGGGCAGTGCAGCAGGCGGGGGCTCCAAAGCTGGTGGGCTCGGGCAGCCCTGCACCAGCAGCGCAGAGGCGATGGATGTGGACGGTGAAGAGGGCGAGATCGAAGCAGCAGGAAGCAGTGCCGCGTGCCCACAGCGCGTCGCGACGGGTGCCGAGGCAGGTGCCGCGCTTGCCGAAGTGGCGACGAATCTCGCGGCACTGATTGCCAGCCACGGACTGAAAGCAATTCCCGGCGCGGTGCAGCAGGTGGCAGAGACGTTTGCAGAGGCCTCGCGCTCTGCACACCTGCCAGCGGCCGCAGTCGCCGCGTGTCATGATGTGCTGCTGGCCCTGTTGGCGACCGGAGTCAACGGCGACAGCATGCTGGAACTGTCGGCCACTGTGAGTGCGCGAGAAGCTTGCTGCAAAGCTCATGTCCTGCGACTGCAGATCCACGTTGCTTTGTGCATCCACCTTCCGCAGGTCCTGCGGCCACTCACCAATAATCTCCTTCTAAGTTTACCAGGCGCCAAGGGCGCCAGCGGCATCAAGGCAGCGGCGGCCATGCGTGAGCGCGTTCTGGACCTGGCCAGGGCTGCCCTCAGGTGCGAAAGCATTCATGCCGCGCTGCAGCTACAATGCTATAAAGTCTTGCGCTGACGTCCTACGGGCTGTCACTGTGTGTTCATGCAGTCGCGATCCTGAGTGCTCAGAATCGGTGGCAGCCTTGGCACGCCACGTTGTGCTGCAGGCGCCCGACAAAGCGGAGCAGCGGGCAGCGGCGGTAGAATCAGCGGTGGCGTTAGTCTCAGCTGTTGGAGCAGACGCGTTATCGCAGTTTGTGGTGTTTGCTGCACGGCTCAGGTTAGTGCGCAGGTGTGTTCTCAGCCCGATTCTGAGGCTTCCAGTGATCGATGCTGTGCATGGCTCCACCTCGCAGCCGCACGCCCAAGGTCAGTCAGCGGCTCACAGCAGTGGAGTTGACAACGGCGCTGCTCGCGGCGGTCGAACACCCCTTTGCGCCCATTGCCGGCGCCCCCGCTGCAGCTCCCTCAATCACACCAGGGAGCAGGATAGTTGCGAGCCCTGCTGGGCAGCTGGTTGCAGCCCCATGGGGCACTGTGTGCCTGGCGGTGCTGGTCCAGCGCTGCAGCGACAAGGCCGCAGCAGTGCGCGCACGTGCTCTGCAGCACCTGGCAGCGGTGGCAGCCGAGTACACATCATTCAATGGGGGTTCGTCCTCTGAGGAGGCGCGGTTCCTGGCAGCACTCAGCAGCGCGCGTGAGGTCGTGCTGCAGCCACAAGCAGCGATGGGCAGCACGCCAGGTCTTCTCTCGCCGCTGCCGCTCTCCCCTGCTGACACCAGCGAGCCAGCTGGGCGATCTGCCAGCGCTACATGCCGCAGCATTTTCACAATGCCTTCCATAGCCTCGGGCTCTGTGGAGCTGGAGGCCGTGCTCTCGCTTGCACGCAAGCGATGCTCAGGTGTGCACCAGGGCCGCACCAACCTGGCTACTGATTGCAAACTTGCTGGTTGCCAGGCCGGTTGGCTCCACACATCCCCTGCGGTGACCGGCGCAGATGAGAAAGGACAGGTGCGCAAGGCGGCGCTGCAGCTGCTGGAGGCGTTGATGGTCATGCGGGCGGCCGGTGCTCTCCGCGCGATGCCCTCTTCGGCTGACATGGCAGCGCTAGAGGTGGCAACCGCCGACCCACTCGTCAGCGTGCGCAAGGCGGGCCTGGCAGCAGTGTTCAGCCTCGTGCAGGCTGCGCCCGATCAGGCGCCCCTGGCGGAGCTGTGGGTGCGTGCAGTGCTCCCGCTTGTCAGGTAGGCAGGGCTGTGGGAGCGAGCAGAGGTGATCCTTGGTGGTTTGATGGTGCTGCTGTGCCATGCAGGGATGTCGAGGCAACAGTGCAGGAGTGTGTGATCTCCCAGTTTGAGGAGCTGGTTACTTCCAGGGCAACAACCGCAGCAACCATGGGCCGGGATGGCCCAACACCTGCAGGTATGCCCGGCTTGAGTTGTACCGCCAAGTGCCTGCGGGCATTACATTCCCCATGGCCCATTGCGGTGTGCCTGCAGCGGTCAAGGCGGCGACCAGTCTCCGTGGGGTGTTGTACGCCATTGGGAGCAGCGGCGCAGGGCGCCGGGCCTGCGTGACACGCTGCATCACACAACTCAAGTCTAAACAGCGCATCAAGTCCAAGCACGCTACCGCCGGGCTCCAGAGCATCATCCTGGGGCTTGGCGCCTCCGGCAAGGGGACAGGCAAGCCACGGTGTCATGCCACAGTGTCATGTGTCATCCTGTGTGCCTCCGCGCCGCATTTCTGCCTGAGTTGGTCAGCCATGTATGTGTCCCGCAGATGGCGCAGCTGGCGCTTGGCTGCTCATCGCCGAGATAGCAGCTGTGGACCCTAGTGCACCCTCATGGCAATTTCTGGAGCAGCAGTGGCAGCAACTCATGTCAGCGGCCACCCCAGCCGCTTCCAGCAATGCTCCCCAGCTGCTCCGCACCATCGCACTGGCCGCAGCAGTGTTCCCAGCTGCACGGGCCCAGCAGCTGGTGGTGCAGCTGCTGCAGGCGCTGCACAGCTTCCAGCTCACGCCCTCAGCAGCTCACGCCCATGTCGCTACGCTGTTCCAGCTTACCCAAACCCACGACAGCACGGCCGCAGCGACCACGATGGCAAAGCTGTTCGGCAGTGCAGATCAAGTGCTCAGCCGTTATGTAGAGACGTTCCAGGCAGGGCGCAGCGAGCCGGCCCAAGAGGCTGATGCCACCGAAGCTGCAGGCGCCCTGTTCACAACTGGCGAGGTGAGCTGGCATCAGCCCACTCCCCTTGCCCAGTATGTTGTCCGTCTCTTGACGACAGTCGGCTTGTGCAGGTGGTGCTGCTGCGCGCATCGCGGCCCTCGGCTCGGTTGGTGTTGATGGTGCAGCTGCTGACCTCTGCCAAGCTGGGGGCAGTCAGTGCCAGCAGTGGAGCGGTGGGCAACGCCGACGTGCCAGCCACGGTGCAAGCCCATGCTTGGGTGGCGCTGGGCAAGATGTGTCTCGCGGACGAGCAGCTGGCCAAGAAGTGAGCTGCCTGGGGGGGGGGTCTGGCTTGGGCACCATGGGGAGTCGCAGGATCTTGCAGCGGCCCTGTCGCTGGGCTGCGCCCCCAGTGTAGCTAACTCATGCACTCTGCTGTTGTTGCTTTTCCCAGGTGTGTTCCCATGTTTGTCCAGGAGCTGGAGCGCGCGTCACTGCCGGCAGTCAGGAACAACATGCAAGTTCAAAACAACTGCATGCAATGAATGCAACATTTGCAAGCAGGAAACCCTGCCAATCAGTTGCTGTGTTGTCTAGGGTTTAACTAACCCCAACTTCTGTGCTATGTTGTGCAGCATGGTTGCCCTGGCTGATTTGGTCATGGCCTACACTGCGCTCGTCGACGCCCACATCGGCAGACTGGCTGCGTGCATCCGCGACCCCCATGAGCTCGTGCGCACGCAGGCGCGTGGCGACATTGCCTGCTGTGCTGCATGGTTTGCAGTTACTGCTTTTTTTTTTTGCTTCTGCCCTGACCTCTTCTTCCCTGTTCCTGCTCCTGCCATCCACCCGTCCTGTGTCCTCTCTGGTGCAGGCGCTGGCCCTGCTGGCCAACCTGCTGCAAAAGGACTATCTCAAGTGGCGCGGCCCTCTATTCCACCGCTTCTTGCTTGCGCTCGTGGACGAAAGCCGGAACGTTTCGCAGCTGGCAGATTACATGCTGGCGGAGGTGCTCACTCCCAAGGTGCGTGAGCAAGAACGCGGCACCTCGGCCGCAGGCACCAACAGGCAAAAAGCTGGCTAGCTGTGTCTGCGACAAACAGCTAATGTGCTTTGTGTGGTCGTCTTCCCCCCTTGCTCCAGCTGCCCAACCTCCTGCACAATCACTTTGTCGAATCGGTCTTTGTGCTCAACGACTGTCAGGCGAGTGGCACAATGGCTGTATGATGTCAAATAAACTATCCATCTGCTGATTACTCCTGCGCCTCAACGCCCATGTTCGTGCAGGTCGGCCTGCACGCCGGCGCAGCAGCTGCTGCGGCAATGAGCGACCGTGCTGGCGCCTCTGGCTGCGGCGCATTCTCCCTGCGGGGGCCCTCCCCTCGCATGCGCGCCAAGCGGGATGCGATCTACAAGTGAGATGCCTGTTTCCATCTGTCTGTGGAACAAGAACCATGGCACCTCCTTGTCTGCACATTCATGCCGCCACCCAAAGCCTCTGACCTGCTCATTCCACCCCTGGCACAGGGTGATGCTGAGCCGCATGTCGGCGGAGCACAAGTTTGCCACCTCTGCACGGCTCTGTCAGGAGGTGCTGGCAGGCATCGCGGATGGGGCGCTGCCCCTCTCGGAATCCAGCTGTGCCGGTGAGGCTGGGACTAGTGTGGAGTTTTGTGAGAAAGATAGCATGCCGCTTGCGTGCAAGTCTCACCATTGAATGTCATGTGCATCTGCAGAGGTGTTGGGCGATGTGCTGCGGTGCCTGGCCTCCAAGCACATCAAGGTTGCTAGCAGTCGGAGCAGCACAGAAGAAGGCGATGAGAACGACCCTGCTGCCGTCGCCGGTGCAGCCAAGAGCCGGCTGGTGTCCCAGGTGGGGAGATGGGAGCACATCTTATATGGGTAGCCTGAGATCGTGAGAACGTCACGGTACTCGCTGGTTGTCATCCTCATCCCTTGCCCCTTCAACAGATGCTGAAGAAGCACCTGGTGGAGAGCGTGGTGCCAGTGCTGATTGAGCTCAAGTCGAAGCTCGAGGCGGCACGCCATCCGTTGCTCGGCGACCTTATGGGCGCCATGCGCGCGCTGCTCAGGCATAGACACTGCCCTGTCAGCTTGGCAGTGACCCCGCTTCTGCCTACTTTAGCACACAGCGAAGGCAAAGACACTGCCTGACGGTGCTGGCATGACCTGCCCTGCCTGCAGGGACCACAAGAGCGAGTTGGAGGACATCCTGGCGGCAGACCGCCTGCTGGCCAAGGAGCTGCTCTACGATATGCGCCAGGTGCAACAGCATGCTGAGACAGCTTACGAAAGCTCCACGTGGTGGAACCGCTGTCGTAAATAGCCTCTGCATGTGTTCGCAGGAAGAGCTGGCCGCCAAGGCTGCCCGCCAGGCGCGCAGCGCAGCAGATGTCGTTCCGACGAACAAGACGCCTGGTCCGAGCAAGACGCCTGCGACCAACCAAGGCAAAGCACATTCCAGTTGTTGCCGCATATTTCGGTCGCTTGTGTCCAGTTCGCATGCCTCACGCCGCGCCCCCTCCCCCTTCATGTGCGCAGCTCTGCCCGCAGGTACCACGGCGCGCACGCCTCTCGCAGCGGAGGTCCTGGCTACAGCCCGCAAGCAGCAACCATCACTAGGTGGACTGCGATGCAAGGCGTCGGGCGGCGCTGGTGAGGCATTGTTCTGCGAGTGTTGAGGCAGGAGATGATCCGCTGTGTTTTGGCCAGCTGTGTTGCCCCAGCTTGTGTATCTCTTTCTTGCAGGTCTTGCTACCACTCCTGGCACGGCTGGGCGTCCAGGCACTGAGGCTGGGCGTCCTGGCCCGAGCGGATATGGGGCTAAGCCGCTGTCACGGCTGGCACGTGCTTCTGGCGAGGCGCCCAGTCCCCTCGTGGGCGCAGCTGCTGGACCTCTCAGTGGCGGCGGTTCCGCTGCGCCGCGCCTGCGACAGTGCAGCCTACAGCCTCAGGCACCCAGGTTCAGCGCACAGGAGGAGGAGCAACCAGTGCAGCTGCCCTTTGGTGTGCCCGGCGCCTCGCCATGTGTCATGCTGGGCAGCGAACGCAGCAACCGTGCGGAGGTGGGCAGCCGCTCTGTGAAGGAGCAGTTGCAGCAGGCCGCCTTGCAGGCAGGGCAGGGCAGGAGGGCAAGGACTCCAGGTGCCTCGAAGCAGAAGGCCTGACTGTGTGATGCTATGTCCTGACTCGCTCTTTAACAATGTCAGAGCGCTCGCAAACACGAAAAATGTGATGAGAGGCGCACGACATCAGCTCCGTCTGCCAAGGCTTGGCACTGCTTCGTCCCAGGGCCCATTGATCTGTGCCTTGTACTTGTGGATGCGCACCTGCGGGCATGGGCACACGACAGGATGCAATGAACGCAGGCAGTGAACGGCCGCCACTGGTTGCCTCAGAAGATGGCAGCAGATGCAGACAGGAATTGCGCACCAGCCACAAGGGGCAGATGAACACGACGAACAGGGTGACGCATACAAAGGCAGAGGCAGCAAGGATTGAGTGCGCCACCAGCAACAAGGCTGTGGCGCTGGCCAGCAGGGCCACAAACAAGGGAAGGGCAGCAGGCCCAGCGCCGGCGACTGTGCCAGCGAGGTGCGGCCCGAGGATGTGAACTTCTACAGAGAGCACCATCTGCGAGCAGCGCCACAGTACGCCTGGTAAGAGACAGGCCAGCCTGGTGGCAGCCTAGCATCGTGGCTCGCGCACCTGTGCAAACACATCTGTTGGCGTGTGCAGCCGGCTGGCAATGAGCATTGACGCACAGATTCCGCATGCCAGTGAGATGCTGCCACCGAGCGTCTCGCCTACGCCGCCGCCTCCAGCCGCGCCATCAGACAGGTACAAATGTGCGATCAGCAAGCCGCCGGTGATGGCCACCACACTGTCGGTGCTAATGGAGGCAGTCAGGGTGTGCAGCAGCGGTGACAGCAGTGCTGTGGCCACAACGACTGCTGCTGCGCTGGCTCGCGCCGGTGCACCGCCGTGCCTGCTGAAACGCGTTGCCCGCGCTGCGCGCGTCAGCGAGCCGCTGCCACGCAAGCACAGCAGGGCGAGCAGGATGCCGGCCAGCGCCAGCGCCCCATCGCAGGCCAGCAGCTGGCGCGCGGTGATGGAGCCCTGCACATTGCACTTGGGGATCCATGTTGATCGCGGCACACACCACAGGCATGCTCGAGGCCTGCAGCGCTCGCCTGGTACAGGTGGCATGAGGCGGTGGTGAGTGCTACCACCGAGCTGAGCTGGTGGCTGACCGGCAGCGCCGCGCGCACGACCGCTGCATAGCGTCGCATCGGCAAGTTGGCATTCACCACTAGCTCCTGCAGGAAGCGCTCTCCCGTGTGGCTGTCGCCGTACTCGCCCTGCTGCTCGTACAACACCTTGCGCCACTGGCGCCGCGGCCGCAGACCATCCACCATCGGGCTGCGCATCTCCCCGCACCTATCGCCCAGGATGAGCAGCGCGCTGCAGGGCGGGAGGGCCACCTGTGGCATGCACGCACAGGGCAGCGCGCGGCAGGCAGGCGGGCGGTGGAAGAGCGGGCGGGCAGGCGGGGCGGATGAGCGCGATGCTGAGTCCCTGCCTCGCGTATCACCTGCCCCTAGGCCATAGCAGCGCTCTCTGAGACGCTCGCTCGCAAAGCAGATGTGCGATCCAGCCCGGAGTAGTTTTTAAAAAAGAGATGCAAGTGCAGACGAAAAGCGACGAAAAGGAGCCAAGAGAGGCGCGCTGCTGAAACAGGACATCCACCAACCCCGCGCCCGCCACAGGCAAGCCGGTGCCAGCCGTCTCCTGTCCTGCGCCGTGCCCTGCCGCATGCCCCAGGACAGCCACTGTGGTGTCGCGCTCGCACCAATGTAGCTGCTGCACTGAGAAGAACAATCAAAGAGCAGGGAGAACATGTAGCGGGTAGGAGAAGGAGGTCAGGAGGGAGGCCGACAGCAGTCACACTGCTGGGATGCGGGCGGCAGCGCAGCGCACGCGGATCACAGGGCACCGCTGCCAGCCCTCAGGGCTGGCCCCATCGGCGGTGCCCTGTTCGCACGGCCGCCGCTTGCCGCCGCCGCCCCTCCACATGCCAGGTGTAGGTGCTGGGTGTCGATGCACAAAGATGCTGCTCAGTCAACCTCCTCGATCTGCAGCGCAGGAAAGAGGGGAGAAGCATCAAGAGTACGGCCGCGCATGCG
The DNA here is from genome assembly GCA_003063905.1 of Chlorella sp. A99. Taxonomy (NCBI): domain Eukaryota; kingdom Viridiplantae; phylum Chlorophyta; class Trebouxiophyceae; order Chlorellales; family Chlorellaceae; genus Chlorella; species Chlorella sp. A99. The sequence goes on along the minus strand of PCFQ01000006.1, from coordinate 937,226 downwards.
CGCATCGGGACAAGCAATGCCAGTTGCACTCCCGCATGCGTGGCACTTGCCTTGGGGCCGCCCGCGTCGCCGGCGCCAGGTGCAGGGCCCGCGCCGGCTGCGCCACCGAAGTCCGCACCCGGAGGCGGCGCGCCTCCCTGGTACAGCTCTACAGCGCGATAACAGAAGGCCGGGGAGTCAAAGCGGTGGGCGCGCGGCATGAGAGCACGGGGCAGGGTCGGAGGTGCAACCAAAACAAAGTGGGTGGGTGGGTGGGTGGGTGGGGGTGCGAAGCTATCGACTTACTCGTGATGATGGGGTTGGCAATGCCCTCCAGCTCCTCGCGCTTGTGGTTGATCTCGTCCTGCAGGCAAGAAAAGGCACAAACATAACAACCTGGTCCGTGCGCAGGCAGCTGTCGCTGGTCCCTTCTCGTTCTGGCAGCGCGTCGGCCATCCCTCTCTGCACAGAGCAGGGCCATCCTCCCTCCCGCGCACCTCCTCGGCCAGCTGGTTGTGGTCCAGCCACTCGATGGTGGCGTCCACCGCCTTCTCCAGCGCCTCCTTGTCCGAGGCGCCCAGCTTGTCGGCCACGCCGCTCTCCTTCATCGTGTTGCGCAGGCTGTAGGCGTAGTTCTCCAGCGAGTTGCGCGCCTACAGGAGAAGCAGGAAGAGGGTAGCCAGATCAGACCAGGCGGGGAGCAGCGATCAGCCGCGCAGGAGGGCAGCGGCGCTCGAGGGAGCGCGCAGGCAGCCAGCCCGAATGCCCGCCCGCAAGCCGCGGCCGCACCTCCACGCGCTTGCGGTGGGTCTCGTCCTCGCTCTTGTACTTCTCCGCCTCCTGGACCATGCGCTCGATCTCATCCTTGGACAGGCGGCCCTTGTCGTTGGTGATGGTGATCTTGTTCTTGATGCCGGTCGTCTTGTCCTCAGCCGACACGTTGAGAATGCCTGCGAAGGCAGCACGCGTGGGGAGGGAGCTTGTCGGCAGGCGTGGCGGGTGGGGAGAGACGAGTGCTGGCACAGCGGAGGGCAGGGAAGGGTAGCAGGCACGCGCGCAGACGGGCGGCCCTGGTCGACATGCGCCTCGAGCGCGCACCGTTGGCATCCACGTCAAAGGTCACGTTGATCTGAGGCACGCCGCGCGGCGCGGGCGGAATGCCGGTCAACTCGAACTTGCCTGCGTGCGGGCAACAGGGTAGTCAGGGCGGCGTCGGGGCTGGGCATAAAACTGCCGCGCAGCCTCGGCACGCCTCCCGCGCAGGATTGGACACCCACGCACCCCCCCCCCCCCCCCCCCCATCCCTCTTGACCTCTGATAGCTCTCCCCCTTCTGCACCCTCCCCAACTCACCCAGCAGGTTGTTGTCCTTGGTGCGCGAGCGCTCGCCCTCGTACACCTGGATCAGCACGCCGGGCTGGTTGTCAGAGTAGGTGGAGAACACCTGCTCCTTCTTCGTGGGGATGGTGGTGTTCCTAGGGATCAAGACGGTCATCACGCCGCCCGCCGTCTCCAGGCCCAGGCTGCGAGCGGCGCAGGAGGGACACGCGGCGGAGCGGCGGTCGGCACCAGCTGCAGCGCGCCAGCAGAGGGCAGGGCAGCAGCTGCCAGGCAGGCAGCCGCAGCCTCGGCGCAGCCCCCTGCCCTCCGCATCAGCGGCCGGCAGGCGCACCTGAGCGGGATGACGTCCAGCAGCAGGAGGTCCTGCACCTTCTCGTGCGTCTCGCCGTTCAGGATGGCCGCCTGCACCGCTGCGCCGTAGGCCACCGCCTCGTCGGGGTTGATGCTCTTGCAGAGCTCCTTGCCGTTGAAGAAGTCCTGCAGCAGCCAGGCCGCGGCCGTGGGTTCAGAACCTGCTGCGACTCCTCACCGCTGCTCAAGGCTCAGGCAGCAGGCTCCTCACCTGCAGCAGCTGCTGCACCTTGGGGATGCGGGTGGAGCCGCCCACCTGCAGGGGGGACAAGGCGCGGCAGCAGGACGGCGCTCGGCCCAGCAGGGGCACCAGCAGGAGCACGAGAGCCCCTCCAGGCCCGCGCGGCGCGCGGGCGCGCGCCCTCGCGGCCAGCCGCTCGCCGCTCACCAGCACCACCTCGTTCACGTGGCCCTTGTCCATCTTGGCGTCACGCAGCACCTTCTCCACGGGGTCCATGCACTTGCGGAACAGGTCCATGTTGAGCTCCTCGAAGCGGGCGCGGGTGATGGAGGAGTAGAAGTCAATGCCTGCACAGAGAGGGGCGGCGGGAGGTTCGGGTCCCGAGGCGCGCGACAGGAGGGCGCCCCATGGCGGGAGGGGCGGGTCCCAAGGCGGGTTCCGACGGCCACTGTGACCGTCGGCACAGTGGCGCCTACTCCACCATCCCAATCGAGGGGCAGCAGCCTGCAGCACAGCGCTCCCTCTGCGGTCGGCTCACCCTCATACAGCGAGTCAATCTCGATGGAGGCCTGGGTGGAGGAGGAGAGCGTGCGCTTGGCGCGCTCGCAGCTGGTCCGCAGGCGACGCAGCGCGCGGGGGTTGCCGCTGATGTCCTTCTTGTACCTGGGTGGCAGCAGGAGCGGGGGCAGGGATGCGCTGAGCAGCAGGGAGTAGGCTCGCAGCAGCCAGTCAGCCTGCCGCACGGCACAGCACGCGTGGCACAGACACCTCTCACTTGCGCTTGAACTCCTGGACGAAGAAGTTGACTAGGCGGTTGTCAAAGTCCTCGCCGCCCAGGTGGGTGTCGCCCGCGGTGGCCTTGACCTCAAAGATGCCCTCCTCGATGGTCAGCAGGGACACGTCAAAGGTGCCGCCGCCCAGGTCAAAGATGAGCACGTTCTGCTCGCCCGCCGTCTGGCCCTTCTTGTCTAGGCCGTACGCGATGGCTGCGGCCGTGGGCTCGTTGATGATGCGCATGACCTCCAGGCCAGCAATCACGCCCGCGTCCTGCAGGGGAGGTGCGGCGGCGCGGCGCAAGGCGTCGGCGCTTTGGCAGCCCGTTGCTGGAGCTGCCAGCCGAGGGGCCAGGCGAGCAGTGCCGCGCCGCGCAAAGTCAGGCAGGGTCGGCCGCTGCCGCCGCACCTTGGTAGCCTGGCGCTGGCTGTCATTGAAGTAAGCCGGCACGGTGACCACCGCCTTCTTCACCTCCTTGTCGGCGCCCACGTAGGCCTGCAAGGAAGAGACGGCGCCGCGGGTGAGCACGGCCAGAAGCAGAGGCGCAGCACCGACGCTGCAACGCTGCGCCCAGCCCTCCCACCCCCCACGGTGCTGCCGCCCTCACCTGGGCGATCTCGCGCATCTTGCTCAGCACCATGGAGCTGATCTCCTCGGGCGCAAAAGTCTTGTCCTCGCCCTTGTACGACACTGCAGACAGGTCAAGGCGCAGACACGTCGGTCGACCCGCGTGGCAATCCTGTCATCAGAACAAACCTCTCCAGTGCAGCGCCCAGCGCTGCAGCAACTGGCTCTTGCTGCAAGCTGCCGGTCAACCGGGGAAGAGGGAACCAGACCCGCAGGGCTCACCCTGAATCATGGGCTTGTCGCCGGGGCCGGCAACCACCTTGAACGGCCAGTGCGAGATGTCATGCTGCGGGAGAGGGGCACGATGGGAGGCGAAGGGCTCAAGCTCCGGCACGAAGCAACACAGCGTAGCGCACCAGTGCACCAATGCAATAGCAGCCTATTCATCAACGAGTCCTGCACCCACCTGCAGTGCGGGGTCCGAAAACTTGCGCCCGATGAGGCGCTTTGCATCGAACACAGTGTTGACGGGGTTCATGGCCACCTGCATGCAGTCGACACACACAGCTTAGGCAAGGTGGTCTGGCACTGCAGGCTCGCATTGTTCGCAACCGCCACGAGCAGTGGGGATGATGACCACTCCACCACTGTTCCACGCAGCTGCTGCCAGTGTCACAAAGACACTGTTGCAGCGTGTCGCCAGCGTCAGCGTGACCAGCACCCCACAGCGCCAGGGGCTGACGCGGCAACCCACCTGGTTCTTGGCGGCATCGCCAATCAGGCGCTCGGTATCGGTGAAGGCCACATAGCTGGGCGTGGTGCGGTTGCCCTGCTCATTGGGGATGATCTCCACACGGTCATGCTGCCAGATGCCAACGCCTGCGCAAGCGGGTGGGCAGGGCGCGGGGGAGGACGTCGTCCGCGCCGTGCGGACGCTGATGCTGCTGCCCCAGACCCCCTCTTCTTTCCCGCATGGGCGCCCTGCCAACCGCTTCCTGTGGTGCCGCAGCTGAGAGACAGCTCTGGCTCATGGCTGATCGGCCATGCCACATCTGTGGCGGCCGAGCCCGCACCGGCGCAGGGAGCCTCCAGCAGGCGCGATCGGCGCGCGGCCCTGCCGCCGAGCCGATCAGTGCAGGCCGTCCTCTGGAACCATCGCACCCTTCCATGAGCCGCCCCCCCCCCTTTCCCCTCTCCCCCAGCAGTCAGCTCACACGAATACGTCGTGCCGAGGTCGATTCCGATCGCTGGGCCGCTCATCGTGTTCCTTTGCAAAGGGCTCTACTGTGGGGGACGGCACGCTCTGACCAGGCGCGGCAGACTCAGATATGAGCTTGCGAGAGAGAGGGATGACAGCGGGCGAACGGGAATGTGTGCGCGCAGCGAGGAAAGGGTTTTTGAAGGGCCGATTGACTGGCTTCTGGGCTCTTCGACAGTCCTTTCAAGGCCTGCACCCCCGGCGGCAACACGCCAGTCCGTATGCTACATGTGGTGGCTGCGGGCGCGGCTCATCGCGCAGGTGCGCCCCATCAGGCCACATGGCCGCCCGCGTGCTCCGGCCGCTCTGCCCCCCACCCCTCTGCCGCCTCCAGCAGCTGGTGCACAAAGGCGACGCGCCGCTGCTGCACCGCCGCGCCCTCGCCCCAGGGGCCACCGCCTGGCAGTGGCGGAAACACCGCGTCGGCCAGCACCGCCGCCAGCGCGCCGGCACTCAAACCACTGCGTGCCGTGTGCCGAGGCGCCAGCGCGTCGCGAAACAGGCGCATGAGGCAGTGGTAGGTGGCCGCATGGGACCCGACAGCCAGCGCATCCTCCACCACCGGCCCCGCCATCCCCTCCTGCACGCCAAGACAGCAGGCTTCTGCATGAGTGGCAGGAGCAGCGCGCGCAGAGCCCGCGCCAGGTGCCAGCCCGCAGACACGCTCAGATGACGACCTCAGGCAGCCCCACACAGCGTTGCACGCGAAGCTCACCCCAGGCTCGCACACGTCACAGACTTGGGCTGCCGCGGCAGGCAACAATGGCCGCGGCAGCGCATTCAGCCAGGCCAGCAGCGTCGCTGCGGCTGCGTGCGGGCTGGTGTCGGTGGGCAGCGGGGCCCCCGCGTCCAGGAGGGCACGCAGAGTGTGGACCGCGGCCGCCGTGGCTGCAGCAGCGCCATTACTGCAGGCCTCGGCGCCCTCTTGGGTGGCAGGCTGCTGCATCTCGCTGTCACCTACAGGACCCGAGGCAGCCGCGGCCGCAGCCTCTGCAGTGGAGAGGAACAAGCCTGGCGTTCCCAGGTTGCTGCCCTCCCTCAGCAGTCGGGCCAGGTGGAGCACCTCGGGCGGCACACCGCGCTCCTCTTCCTGCCCGGCATCATCGCCACTGTTGGCCGTCACTGCTGCTGTCACTGCTGCTGGATATAGTGGCCGAGGCAGCGCCGCAAGAGTGTCCAGAGAGAGGCCAAAGAATGAAGACTGGTAGCGTCCTGACACGGACAGAAACTGCAGGACAGGTGCACTGCGCCTCAGACTCTTTTCAACCCAGGTTGTTGGCGCACGTAGTCTACCCAGCAGAGCCGACAGGGAGGAACAGTTCTTGCTACCCCCACCTCACCCACCCACTCTTTCACTCGCCAGGGTGTTGCCGCCATGGACGTGGATCACCAGAACTGCATCCAGCTGCCCGCCAGCCTCGCCCACAACCAGGTCAGCACCTCCTGCACTTCCGCCGGTTACCCTGGCACTCAACACAAGCTCGGTGGACTCGCCTGGATGCAGCAGGCCCTGTGGCACCAGAGCAGGCAGTGCGCGTGGTGCAGTACAAGAGGAGGAGAGGGACGGGCAGCCTCGCGATGTCTGTGTTTTCACTATCGCACAGCCTTCTAAGGTGTGAGACCAACTTACCGAGGCTGGCTCCAGTGATAGCCATATGGGACAGGCTGCTGTGGCTCCCGGCACGGGCACCAGCTCCCAGGCCGCCCCACTGCCGCCGGTGGCAGTCAGCTGCACGTGCATTCCAGTGCGCCGATACCCATAGGTCAGCAGGCCGACGTCCAGTGAGGTTGGTGCCAGCTGCACACAGGAGTTTTATTGGACGACATCAGGAAGTGAGGGTAGGCCGCCTTCCCCATCGGTCCCGGGGGCCCGTCTACCCCACAGCTGTCAGCGTGTGTGCGCACCTGGCAATGCGGCGTGGCGGCCATCTCGCGCGCATCCACCACTTGCCGCGCGGCATCCACAGTGGCGCCAATCTGCTGCCGATCATACTCTTTCGCTTGCAGGATGAAAGCCGCCAGCACGGGGGAGTGATCTGCAAGCACCAATGGCTTGTCGCGGGGGCTCGGCATGAAAGGCACCTGCTGCATGCACCTGAGAGCCCACCTGACAGGAGGATCCCCGGTGCACTGCAATACGATGCAAGCCGTGCCGCGCCAAGGCGCAGCTCGCGGTAAAGGATGCGGTCGGTCCAGGCGGGGGTGCGCACCTACGCAGAGGGTGGGGGCTGCTCAGCAATCGGGCTACTGACCGCGTATACCAACCAAGCTCTGATCACCTTTTCAGGTGTGCTGCTTGCAGCCCCGCTCGCTGCCTCACTGCTCAGTGCGGCGCTGCCGCCGGGAGTTGATGACGAGGGTGTCGGGCTGGCATCTACCAGTGGCACCTGGCTAAGATCGGTGCCGAGCCCAATGCTACCACCAGCACTGCTTTCAAGAGGGTCGCCTGGAGAGCATTGCAAAACTGGTTGATGGGCAAAGCAAGCACACACACTCGACTCACCAGAGCAGACTCACCTATATAGAGGCAGGTCCCGCGCCGCAGTTTGAAGGTGGGGGCAAACCGGATCTGCCCCTCGACGAAGCCCTGCAGCGTAGGTGGGTGAGAATGCATTCAAGACGGCTGAAACGGCTGAAAAAAGGGCAGGGACTGGGGGCAGGGGGCAGCGACAGACCTCAAATGCCGCTCCGGCTTGCATCACTGCTGTCAGCTCATCCGCTGCCAGAAGCTCGCTCAGGCGGCCGGCACGAATCATTGCACGGGCCTGTGGCAGAGGGGCACCAAACAGCGAGCTGTGATGCGTTCACAGCGCTAAAAGGGCCCTGCTAGCAAGGGCACAGTGCAGCAACCTAAGAATAGCACCACAATCGCAGAGACGCAAAGTGGTGATCGTAAGTCATCACCTGCAGATCATCCACCCCCTGCAGACGAAAGTTTAGGTCGCCTGCCCAGATGAGGACCTCGCTGCAGCAGTGAGTGAGCCTCACGGCATGGTCAGATTGGCAGATTGGTATGGCCCGACAACAATGATAGCAATGGGCCATACACATGCAAATGGAGGCCCACAGCCAGCCCCTTCACCATTGGCACACACCTGTCAAACACGTGCAGGTCTGCGCCCCACTGGCCGGGGCTCTGGGCGGCAGGTCCTGAGCGCCACGCCTCAGGGACTTGGGAAGCCGGCTCCGCCCCGCCCTCTGCTGCAAAGTAACCACGCCTGACCACAGAAGGGGGGAGGGGGGTGTTGGTGGTGTCCCAAAAAAAAAGGAAAAAAGGAATTTGTTTTTCCAGACAGGGCGTCTGCAGCGCGCAACCGACCTGACCACCTCGCCGTAGTCAAACAGCCGTCTCTGCATTGCGTCTGCGCCCTCCCCTGCACACATTTCCAGAGTCAGTCGATCATAAAAAAACAGGGTTCTGGAATGGCATGTGCATGGATTGCTTCCGCGTCCGCTCGCCACCCGCTGGCACCTGACGTGAGGTGGGAGCTGATGATGCAGAGTGATGAGTCGTAAACTCGCATGCGCACTGCAACGGCGCCTTTGTTCCCAAGCATCCCTAGCATGCCGGTTCCGACTGACAGCGCCTGCACAGGCCACAGTAGTTCTGAATGGCAGCATATTGCACTTGTGGGCAGCAAAACAAGCAGGAGAGAGGGGTGCCCACCTGCACGCCACGGATGTGCGGCAACAGTGCGCGGCGCACCCACACTGCGCAGGAAGGACGGCAGGAGAGAGAGAGAGAGTCGAGACATGCACGTCTCAAGCGCCAAGCGCATGACGGCAGAGCTACCCACATCAGCAGCAGCAGCAGCAGCAGCAGCAGCAAGAGCCTCACCTGACAAGTAGATCCCGACCAATTGGCGCGCTGCTACCTGCACAAACTCGCCACTGCTGGAGCTGCTGGTGGATGAGGACGTCTGGTGCTGCTGCTGCTGCCGGCTGGCACCTGATGCGCCCTCCAGGGAGGTGTGCTCCACAGCTGCAGCCATCGCTCCCACATCCCACTTGCCCACATCCGCCGCCGCCGCCTGCAGCTGCTCTTTCGGCAAACCCGTGCCTGGCGGCGCCGAGTTGAGGCAGGCACCAATCAGCTGGTCCCAACGATCGGCGGCCTCCGCGCCAGCTCCAATTACCACCGTCTGGGGATTAAGCGGTACCATCTCCTACACAAGGCACAGGGCAGTGTCCATGGGCACAGATGGAGCAGCACTATTGAGAATCCAACAGCCTGCCACGCGCCTCACAGCCCCGACTCACCTGGAGCCCCACTGCCACACACTCGGCAAAGCGCCCGCCACCCAGCCACGGCCCCAGGTCCTCGTCCGCCGCCGGCTGGCGCCCATTGCAGTTGAGCGACCCCACCAACAGCTTGACTTCATGATGCAGGCTGTAGGCCTCAACGGGCACCTGCATGCAAATTGGGCAGGGAGTCGCGTATGATCCGCAGGCAACAGATGGTTTAAGAAGTTCACCATTCCACACCAACCCAATGAACCGCACCTTGAGGACTTCACGCCTGACTGCAGCCGGCCGCACCGGTAGCAGCGAGTTCAGCACCGGATCCACCACGCCCAGGGCTGGCTCCTCCTCGCCCGACTGGCCACCGCCAGCACCTATGCCATCAGTTGCCTGGCGGCCAGCGCAGAGGGCGTCGCCCTGCGGCCCGAGCCAGGATTGCCGCAGCGGGTGGTCATCGGCTCCGCCGGCCTCGGGCGATCCCAGCCGGTCCCCCGCCCTCTTGGCGAGCTGCTGCAGGCTGCCTTTCTGCGGCGGCAGCAGGCGAGAAGCAAGGCAAGCCTTCAGGTCGGAAGGAGGCGCATGAAGTGCTTCAAGATGGAAGGGGCCGTGAGCGCGCTTCCACTCACGCCGTGAGCGCCGCACTGGCCCGCAGGCCTGGCCTGCACGCAATGCCTCCTCACCGCCCTGGCCAGCATCTAAATTCGCGTGCCTTGCAGGCCCCCGGTGCTGGGCGATCTTGAGTCGCGGCTTGTGCCAGTGCGCGTGCCCGCACTGCGTGCGGGCTCCAAGAGTGTGTTCGCGATTGCGACCCGTCAAACCCGGTTTGAAACCGTCGAGCTAAAGAAGGCATCAGCCAGTCTGCTTTCGAAACGTCGCGCCTCCTTTGCTGCTATTCCTGTGATATTCGGACAGTCTCGCACGCAGCATCCCACGACTGAGATCGGCGTGGGGCAGCAGAGGCCACGCCCTGGCCTGGCAACCAGTTTGACCATTTTCAGTTCAGATGGGGTACTCCCAACGCCGCAGCAGCAAGGTGGTGCCCCAGGCGGAGGGGCTGCGGGTGGAGGGCGGTGCCAGCGGCGCGCCGGGCGGCGGCGACTACGTGCCGCAGCCCCCTGGCCCGGAGGTGCGGGCACAGCTGAACCACCGCCTGCACACCGAAGGCAGAGCAACCACCTGGGACAATGCCTGCTTCCTAGGCAAGCTGATACTCTTCATGGTGCCGATGGCGTGCGTCGGCAGCATCTGCTCCTCACTCATTTCATGGGCCATCCCAAACGTGGTCTGCCACCATGATTCGCACCGCAACTCGGTACGAGCTGTCGACATGCATATGCTCAGCCCATGCTGGTGTGCTGCCGCACTGTCCCACCCACTGTCCTTTGGCTGCCCGGACTGCTGGGCCTGCAGGGCGCACAGTTTGCGCTTGATGATTGCGTTCGCAATGATGGCGCCGACTACAGCCATCTGCGTGGCGCAAAGTTCTGGTGGCTCATGTGGTGGGCTGCCATCTATTTCTACTCGGTCTTCTACTACTCCGGCTGGCCCCTGCTTACCATCTTCGGTGCGTTTGACAAGTAGGCTGAGGCTGGCGTGCAGCAAAGAGGGCTGTGCCGCCTGTGAAACCTCCCCCCTTGTCCGGCGGTTGCTTGCTCTCTTAAATCCTCCCTGCCTTCCTCAAACCACGCCTGCGGGCGTTATATTACCTCATCTTATCTTGCTCTCTTTGCAGGCAAGACAAAGAGCTGGCGTATTATTATGATGCAGACAATTGCGGCGTCCATTGCATCCCTCTGCGTCATAGTTGGCAATGTGCACTTCAAGCTGCGCATCGACCACAACTACATTCTGCTCCCCTTTGTTCTGTGCCATCTACTCCCCCAGTTCTTCTCCGGATACGCAGCCTTCCGCCACACCCGCAACTGGGCGACCTACTGGCGCTTCATGCTGATTCCTGTGGGGACCATGCCCCTCACCATTCTCTACATGGCCCTCATGTCCAAGTAAGCAAGCCATGCCTTCCAGTTAGCCTGCATCTGCAACTGTTGCGCTGCCCTTCACTGCGCACATTGGCCACATGGCCCCGGCAGGATCATCACAGCGCGGTCAGGCGACTCGCTCAACGGCCTCGGCATCTTTATCTTCCGTTACTTCTTCCACCCCGTTGTGTGGGGGCTCTACATATTCTTCATCCGCAACGTCCTGCGCTATCTCGGTGTGCCTAGCAGCAACCGGCCGTGCAGGGAGCCGATGCTACAGAGGGGCCGCAGCACCTGCGTGCCTGATGTCCACCTTTTTTTCATGTGGTAACTTCCCCCGCCCCAATGGGTGCAGGCCCCATCCCCCACTTATTCCACACAATCCTGCTAACCTACCCCTGCATCTACCTCTCAATCTTTGGGCGTTTCCTGCTGCTCCAGCTGTCGAACGTCGGCTCCATTGTCATCCAAGCGATGGCCCAGTCTGCGTTCATGGTGGGCAGAGCACAGTGCCGAGTGCTGTACTTCCTGTTTTGCGTTAGGCAATTGGCTTGTTGCGCACTCCCATCACGTTTTTCAGATTGCTGGAGCCCTGGGCGACCGCGAGAGGGATGGCCTGTTCCTCAAGAGAATGCATGGACATCGTGCAGCACTGGCAGTTTCTGCTGCACCCACCGTGGACGGCGATGAGCTGGCATTCATCTTCATGGAGTCACTGGCAGAGTATGCGGGCATTATTGTCGTGGCACTTGTTGTTCCATTTGCACAGATCTCGCAGACGCAGCAGCCCCCTGACAGGCAACAGGTTTGGCTAAATGCAAGTAGGTCACTGGCGCAAAGGCCAAGAGCAAGACTCGCAATAGGGAGCTGACACCTGACACCTGCTACTGCACCCGTGTTGCAGTCCTGCAAATCCTGATCCAGCTTGTCCAGGACTTTTGCATCCTATCGCTGAAGCGCAAGTACCACTCCTTTGACTGGCACACAGCCTACCGTGCTGCCAATGGGGTACGGGCCTTATCAAGGCACTGCCGGCCTGCAGGCATATTGGCCATGCATTAGTGCGGCCGCCCTTCCCTTCACAGCCTTCCGCACACTGCTGACCGACCTCACTGCCCGCGTCTGTTCTCGCAGCTCGGCAAGCTCTGTTTTCACCAGTGCTTCATCTGGCTGTTTGGCTCACCTGTTCTGGCTGTCGAGATTCTGAGTATGTTCTGCCCTGTGTATTCCCCCGACACCGGCGTGGTCATGATGCCGTGCGACAGGCCCTCCATCTTCCAGGCAAGTCCACAGGGCAATTGCAAGCCCCTGGGCATGGAGCAGATGGGGCTCGTCAATGCGAGAAACGACAACACTTTCCTTATCCGCAGGCCTTCAACTTTGCCTTCACTACGCGCAACGCAAACAACTTTATTGGGCGGGCACTGGGTCTCAACTCTGAGGCTGTCACGTCCTGAGGTGGCCTGGCAGCGATACGTGTCCCACAACTTTCCTCATTGCACCTTTCTCCGCCAGTAGCGCAAGCCTGTCTGCGCTGCTGGGGAACTGCAAGCAATGCCATTCTAACTGTGAAACATCCCAGTCTTTGTGTCTCGAATCATCTAATATTGGTGTAAACTATTCCCAAGCTGGGCGCCTGAGAGCAATGCTGCTTGCGTGGCACGAGTTGTGCCAGACTGCTTGCCTGGCACGACTCCGACAGGCCTGCAACATGAGCTTGGGGCAAGCTGCACGTGAGATCCAGCTTTCCGCTCCGCCCTCCACCTCACATCCCTGCAGTATCGGGGGCCACGAGTTCAGCGCCGACGCCAGATTCCGCAGAACCCCGCTCCTCGTATGCCACTAGCCATGGCGCACCTGCCTATGGCGGCGCTGCCAGCAAGCCAGCAGCAGCAGCAGCGCCAGCACAGTCACACAGCTGCTGGCGGCGGCGCCGCCGCCGCCAGCCACCACCGCCCCCTCCGCCCGCCGCCCGCTCCCGCCTGCCCGCCCGCCCGCCCGCCTGCCGCCACCCGCACGCACACCGACCCTGCGCGTCCCCTCCCTCTTCTCCCTGCACGCACAGGCTCCGCCGCAACTGGCTGCAGCGCCTGTTTGGGCTACGTAGCGAAGGCGGCATGGCGGTGGAGCAGCTGCAGCAAGAAGCGGAATAGGCAGCAGAGCATCCACCATCAGCAGAGGAGGCAGCGGGGGAGCATCTCGCGGCAGTGTCAGGAGGTGGCGCAGGCAGAAGCACAGGAGGCCGACGGGGAGTGTAAGGGGAATGAAGATGTAAGGGTTACATCTTCACTAATGAATATTCATTAGTCAGGCCGTCACTTCCCACTTGTTGGCCGGCCCCGGCCGGCGTCCGCAGCATGCTGTGCAGGGTGGCCAGGACCAGGCCGCCCCACAGCAGGTTCGCGCCAAACAAGAAGTTGGCGTTGCCACTGCTGCGCACCAACCAGAGCTGCAGGATCAGGATGAGCATGCCAGCATTGTAGAGTTAGCTGCTAGAGCTAGCTGCAGGACTGCCCTGGGCAAGCAGCTCCCCAAAGGCACTCCCCAGTGCTCTGCCAGCTGGGGCACGCGTCCTTAGATCACCTGGCTGGCCGCCGCCTGCAGCAGGAGTGCGGAAGGCAGCCCAAGCAGAAGACATGCCCGCGCGGGCCAGGTGCGCAGGTGCGCTGGCAGGGTCAGCATGAGCACTGCCTGCGTGCAGAGAGAGAGGCACAGCACGTGAGTTTCTCAGCAAATACGACAGTAGGTCTTTGATGAGGTGACATCAGCCACCGCACGCCTAGGCTCGCGCGCATGGCGTGCCTTGTTGCCCCCTTACCACCCAGGCAGCGACAGTCGCGGGGGTGGCGTGCGCCGCGAGCATGCAGTCCGCCAGCGCCTGCGCCGCGAGCGCAAGCTCGGGCCGCCGCGGGCGGTAGAGCGCGAGCGGCAGCGCGGCCGGCCGCAGCGCACGCAGCACGTAGCAGAAGAGGGGGGCAAACGCCGGGAATGACTGCGCCAGCAGGTACCAGGGCAGGCCCAGCGAGGGCGGTGGCCCCACGACGGAGGCGCGGCCCGTGGGCCAGCCCGGAGGCTCCGCGCAGCCTGCGTCGTACATGATGTGTGCGACACTGGCCTGGGAGCCGCCCAGAGAGGAAAGCTGCGCTTGTTTGGCGAGCAGACGGGTGGTGGCTTCTTGCCGCGCGCTGCAGACTGATTCAGCAGCTTCTCAGCTCCTACTATGCAAGTCCTTGCACTGGGCATGAGCCTGCAGCTGTGGAATAGCCATCCCCGGCTAGACTGAAGGAGCGAGGGCAAGCCTCTCTTCTCACCGCGAATTTCGCCCTGCCCTGCCACACCAGTACGTCCCAAACGAAAGCTATAGCGGTTTCACTCCCACTGCCTCGCCCCTGCCGCCAAATAGCCGCATGGAGCGCTTGTGCTGCGCGGGCCCCCGCCCCCAGGCGGCCCTGACGCCGCTAACGACACACGCAGCTGGGGGCTGGCGCGCGGGACGGGCAGCAGCGGCCGGGCGTCGGACGGGCCCCCGCCCGGCGGCGATGGTGGTGGCGGCCGAGCCCGAGAGCAGCCAGCGGGCTGAGGCCTCCTCCTCAGTGCAGCACCAGGTGCGAGGCTCCTCTGAAAGCTCAATAGCTCACATGCCCTGCCGTGCTCATGTGCCCGCTCGGAGGCCCTCGCATGCGACGCCCTGCACCACATCACTCGACTGTGCTCTGCCCTTGCGCCATCCTGCCTCCAGGTGGCAGCCTTGCAGGCGGGGCCAGCGGTGGGTGACGTGGTGGCAGGGCGTGTGGTGTGGTCCACTGCCAAGGGCGCCAAGGTGCAGCTGCTGGACTTCCCGGGAGCGATTGCCTACATGCCCGTCAGGTGGGCGGGCCTGCCCGGCGCCCAGCATGGGCGCACTGGAACAGCACGGGCATGCGAGCCCCCATGCCACGCAGCACAGGCGTGGGCCAGCTGGAGCTGCTGCAGGAGGAGGGAAGGAGTTGCGGCAGAGGGAGGGGGGCAGAGAGGGAGGCGCTCCTCATCGAATGTGCGCCCCACCGCTCGCTCTGGCTCGCAGGGAGGGCCCCTTTGCCATCCGTGATGTGCATGAGGACAACCTGTGGGCCAACGGCGCGGTGCAGGTGCGTGCATTCGTACGCTGTGGTTTGGGGGGGATCGATAAGTGCATGCGAGTGCACTTGCTGCGCGATACCCAACCCAAATGGCAAGGTACGGGCATGCCCTTGCTAGCCCCAGCGCTGATTGCGCGCCGCCGCGCTAGCGCATGCCACATGCCTGTGCTGATGTGCTGGTGCTTGCTGCAGGGCCCTTGCCTGCCCAAGGGCCTGATCCGCGAGTTCCAGGTGTGTGTGGGTTGGGCTTGTACTAGTGGCAGGTGTATGGGTGGGCACTGGCGCAGCATGCATCCCCAGGCTGGTGCTGCGCGTGGATGTTTGGCCCACCCCACCACATGCAATCAGCCTCCGAATGCCTCTCACAGGTGGTTAGCTTGCCCAGCCCAGCCAGCGGCGCCAAGCAGGGACCCCTGCTCTCGGCACGGCTTGTCGACCTCGATCGCCTCTGGAGCCGCGCCCAGCAGCTGCTCAACATCTCCGCCCAGGTGCGAGGGGCAGGCCAGCATGGCGGTCGAGTCGAGGGCGGGCAGGGTTACAGTCCAACTGAGTGGCCGGCTGGCACTACGCCGCACCTGCCTCAGTAGTTAGGTCGCTGCGCTTGCTCCATTTCTGATTACTGCCGCAGGGTCGCGAGAACTTCACAGTGCAGGTGGAGTCGGTGAACAGCGGCGGCCTGGTGTCGCGGCTCACCGGCCTCTCCCTCTTCATCCCCGTCTCCCAACTGCCCAAGCGCAAGCAGGTCCGCTGCCGGTAGACATTGCAAAGCGCAGCGAGCCGTTGTGCAGGGATCATGGCGGCTGTGCCGGCAGCGGGCGGGGCCGGGCCCGCCGCCGCGCTGGAGCCAGGCCCCGGGCGCCGCGGGCCCAGTGACGCCGACGCTGAGGCGCATGCGTGTGGCTGCCGTTGGTGCCACTGCAGGGCGAGTGGTGGACAGAGAGCACAATGCGGGATGAGTACGTGGGCAAGCATGTCAGGTACGAATGCATGGTTTGACTGTGGGCCATGGTGCACCATTGCGGGATGCCGCTTTCTTCTCCGCAGTGCTGCCCACTGCTCTGCCAAGAGGCGTCAAGCGCCTGGGCGCCTGAGCACGTCGTTACTCTGAGGGAGGCGCAACGGACACGGCGGGGCTGCTCCGGCCTTGCTTGTGTCTCTCTTTGTGCAGCGTGGCAGTGATGGAGGTGGCACGGGCAACGCGCAAGGTCGTGTGCTCCATGTTGCGGGCGGAGGAGAACGGTGCTTTACGCGGCCTGCAAGTGGGCTCGCTCATCAGGTGCGGGCGCCTGGGCAGGCAGCAGGGGCGAGGGTCTCTGGCGCCCGTAGTGTCCTGTACTGCACGACCGTGGTGTCCTGTACTGCACGCCTCCCCTGCCACATGCGTGTTTTGGGCGCCATCGGCGCTTCAGCCTGCTGCTTTGCCCCGCCACTCACGCGCATGCCCTGCGTGCTTGCTGCTGTGGCAGCGGCACCGTGCGGCGCGTGGAGCCGTTTGGCGTGTTTGTCGGCCTGGACGGCACGCGCACCTCTGGCCTGCTGCACATCTCCAACGTCTCGCGGCAGCACATCGACCAGGCAGCGTTTGTCAACGTGAGGGGTGGGCAGGGAAGGGGAGGGGAGGGGAGGGGTGCAGTGGGAAGCGTGGCCAGGGCCCCACTTGCTTGTGCCCTGGCCCCCTCGGCCACCACCCTCTCGCCGCCCCTCCCGCGCTGCCATGGCTGGCCGCACCTCGCGTGCGCCCTCGCGCCCGTCGCCCGGGCCCCTGAGCGCCTCCCCCCGCCGCCCGCCGCGTCGCAGAGCGTCTTCTCCGCCGGCGACCGCGTGCGCTGCCTGGTCATGGGCCTCGACCCTGACTACTCAAACATCTCCCTCTCCACCGCCGAGCTGGAGCCCGCCGACGGTGACATGCTGGCCGACAAGCAGCGTGTGTGGGATGCCGCGGGTGCGCGTGCCGCGGGGCAAGTGGGCATGGCCAGGGAGCACGGGAGGGAAGCATGCGGCCCTGCTTTTGCTGGCAGGCGCACGTCGTATGCACTGTGTTAATGGATGCGGTCGCTGGTGGGCGAGTGAGGGATCTTCGTGACGCGACGCTCATGTTTATGCTGTGCGCCATGTGCACTGGCGCTGCCGCGAGCTGCACTTTTGCTCCACTGACTTGCCCCCGCCTGCCAATCCGATCCCATCGGATCCCATGCCCTGCTCCTTGTGCAGAGGAGGAGGCGGCGGCCTTCCGGGAGCACCTGGAGAACCTCAAAGCCTCGGGCTTTGACTTTGCAGCGTTTGCGGCCGAGGCGGCGGCAGAGGGCCTCAAGTGAGGGCCGAGCGGGGTGTCCCCCGAAGAAGCACAGCGCCCGGGAAGCGCCTGCTGTACCGCGTGTGCGGATGTGTGCATGCCGCATGAGTACTACGCATGACCACCCCCCCCCCCATTTAGCCTTGCACTGCTTTCTCACTTACACGCGTCAGATCTCTCAACTGTATAATGCAATTGCTGTTGCCCCTCTGAAGGGGCACGCGCCGTGCGTCTGCGCGGCCTCCTCGCACTGCGGTTGGGATGTGCAAGTTGAGCTGAACTCGCCGGCAGCGCCATCACTGCGCCCGGCCGGGGTGGGGTGGGGGAGGCTATAGAGGCGGACCGCTCCGCCGGGTCCCTGCCTCACCACTGCCCCTACCCGACCCCTCTCCTCTGCTCCATCCGATCGGCTGTTCATTTCAGCTTCGGCTCAGCGCCTGCCTGCGCTGCACCCCAGCCACCTTGCGCCCCCCACCCCAGGCCCACAACCTCGCCTGGGCGCCTCCGCGCCCCTGACAGCATGATACCCGCGTGGGTGGAGGCTGTGGTGCCACTGGCCATCATTACCGTCGCTGTCGCGGGGATGGGCGGCCTGCAGGGCGCGGTGCAGCACCTGGTTTACGGCAAGCCCAAGGCCATCGGCGCGGATGCGTGGGACAGGCAGATGCAGGTCCGCGACGAGCGGGTGGCGGCGGAGTGGCAGCAGTGAGCGGCGCTGCCGGGCAGCGCGGCAGCTCGCATGCCGCCACAGGCGGTGCTGGCTGCAGTAGAGGAGCAGCGGCGCGCGACACAGAAGGCAGTGGCGCTGGCTGCACGACCCGCCAGCGACGCAGCAGCACCGCGGGCACATTTTGACCAGTAATTTTGTGCAGTGCGCAGCGGGGCAGCGAGACAGCCGCAACTGCAGCCTGAGGCTCGGCTCTGGCCAGTGGAGATGCTGCGGAACTCATCACCACTCACATGCGTGGTGTAAGGCTGAAAGATGAGCTAACACACAGGCAGCTGCCAGAGAGAGCACGGGTGGTGGCGGCGGTGGTGTAGGTGGATGGGTGGGTCAGTGGTGGTGGTGGTGAGAGAAAAGGAGGGGGAGGAAGACCCCCGCTCAGTGGCATGGCAGAGGGGAGGGCGGAGTCGCGAGGCGGCTGGGACGAGCACGCTGCTGTCTGCAGCAGGCAGGAGCGGTGGAAGATGGGAACTGCTGGAGCGCGAGTAGGAGGGAATATCGCGTTTATATGTTCAGCTGGATTGCACAATGGGAGAAAAGGGGAGAGCAAGTGCAGGCACAGCTGGGAAGGTCGCTATCGCTCGCCCCTCACATGATCTGGCGCCGGGGTGGTTCAGCCGGTATCCCGCCCGTTTGCTTCGATATCAGCCTTTGCTGTTCTCGCGAGCTGTAACCGTGGGCCGCGATAAGCGAAACGGGGGCCTTCTCGGACACAAGGCCGATCATCCGCGGCGCCCACACGGCCCACGCGTCCTCTGCGCTCGTCCTCTGCGACCGTTGGACTAGGTGGGGGCTGTAGCAGCAGCCGATCGCCGCTTCCTCATCATTTGTTGGTTGGCGCCATCAGCTTGTCGTGCGCAAGCGGGTGGGTTGCATCCGGCAGGGCCATAGAAAGGGTGGGCTGCTGGGGCGGCTGACCCATTGCTGACGTGCTGACGGCTCTGGTGCCAACTCGGCCCACTGGCCATCTGCAGGCCCCCCGACAATGGCGCCGGCCCCATCTGCTAGCCAGTGGTTGCGCGGGGTGGTGAAGGAGGTACCTTCGGGGGACACTGTGGTGGTCATGGCTGGAAGCGCCAGCCCGGACCCCCTGCAGCCGCCACCCGCAGAGCGGCGGCTCACGCTCAGCTCCCTGGTGGCGCCGCGCATGGTGGGCCGTGCCAGACCGCCTGCAAGACGGGGAGAGGGCTCATGCCCTGCGGCTGCAATCTGGAGCCTTGGCGCTTTGGCACTCTTGTCGCCGCACCCACCTCTCAGAATGCTCGCGCACTGGTTGTGAGCGCGCGGTTTGTCACATGCTGGTGCATCGCAGGGACGGCGGGACACTCGGGATGAGCCATATGCCTGGCAGGCGAGCTGTGCACGCTGTGCTGCTTGGCAGTGCTGAATGGGTCCGCTGATGCTGGACATGCAGAGTGAAAGCACTGGCCGGCGATGCGCTGTCACGTAGCCTGCAGTTTGTGAACCTGCTCCCCCGCAGAGCCGCGAGTTCCTGCGCAAGCTGGCGATCGGGCAGGCAAGAAGCGCACATTCAGCGTGCCTCACAGCTGCCGTTGTCGCTTGCCTCAGCCTGCAACCTGCTGCACGAATGCTCCCCACTCCCCGCCGCTCACGCCCTCCCTCCATACCTCCCGCCCGACCGCCCTACCTCCATACCCCACTCCCTTTCTTCTGCCCTCGTGCAGCCATGCGTGTTTCGTGTGGACTATGTGCTGGAGCAGGCGGCCACCCGCCCGGCATTTGGCACGGTTTTTGTGAATGACGGCAAGGAGAACCTTGGGCTCGCGGTGGTGTCGGCGGGCTGGGCCAAGGTGAGGCTGCAAAAGTCTGCACGACATCAGCTATTGGTGGGGCACACCGTTGTGCACTGGTCCTGCACTCCTGACCAACGCACGCTCCTGCCGCGCACCACAGGTCCGCACGGGGGGCGGCCAGCAGAGCCCTCACTATGCTGAGCTGGAAAAGGCACAGGCGGCAGCCGAGGCCCGCGGGCTGGGACTATGGGCAGCCGATCGTGACGCGGTGGCCGAGGCGGTGCGGCCTGTGGGAGGTGAGTCAGGGCAGTGGGGCGACAGGCCGTCGAGGGTGCGCCAGGATGCGAGGCAGGAAACTGCGGGCGGGTGCGCGCTGCAAAATACTCACTTGAGCAGCAGCAGGCCTACAGCGTAGTGCTGATGGCCAGTGGCTGCATGTACCGCTGCTGAGTATGTTGAGTTCATCCTGCTGACTCCTCTGCGCAGAGGCGGACGGTCAGGGCCTGCTGGCCTCGGTGGGCAAGGGCAAGCAGGTGCAGGCGGTGGTGGATGGCGTTGTGTCTGGCTCCATGCTGCGCGTGACCCTGCTGCCCAGCCTGCAGCAGGCGGCGGTGCTGCTGGCAGGCGTGCAGTGCCCCTCGATGGGCCGGCGCCCTGCGGCAGCAGCCGAGGGCGAGGAGGCGCCCGCCGAGGCGCCGCAGCCAGAGCCGTTTGCGCGCGAGGCGGCGCAGCTGGCGGCGTTCCGCTTCCTCAACCGCGACGTCAGGCTCACGCTGTGGGGCGTCAGCCAGGTGAGGATTGCGCTGGATGAGGGGGTGGGTTTGTGGTGGTGGTGGGGGGGGCTGTGGTGGAACGGTGCAGATGCAACGGAGCACGCGGCACTGCTATCTGACAACACTGACTGTTAACTGACAGCAGACCAAGTACTGTACATCTCCGGACTCCCTTCGTGCAGTTTGGCATGTTGGTGGCCTCAGTGCAGGGGGGGGAGCAGGACTTGGGCGACCAGCTACTCAAGGCAGGGCTTGGCAAGGTGGGCATCCGATTGATGCTTTCTGTTTGCACTTGCATGCCCACAGCGTTGCTCAGCAGCTGTTGGTTCCGTCGGGTGCGCTGAATTACACTTCTTCACCGCTGTTCGCTGTGGTTGTTGCGCTGCAGGTGGCTGAGTGGAGTCTGAACATGATGGTCACCGGGGGCATGCGGCTGCGGGAGGCAGGTGGGCAGGGCTTAACATGGGCAGACCTGCTGCGCCCGTCTGTCTGCCTGCCTCGCACTCACGCGCCGCATTGAGCGTTCCTTGCGACTATCACGCCTCGGCTGTTGCCGCTCTTGGCTGCAGAGCGCGCGGCCAAGCAGGCGCGCATAGGAGCGTGGGTCAACTATGTTCCAGCGGCTGGCGCTTCTGCCAAGCTCTCAGACACGTTTGAGGGTGAGGGCCGGGCTGAGGAGGAATGGGAAAGAGGCAGCAAGGAGGCTGCCAAGTCGACGGCCCGCCCTGCTCCGGCTGGCGTCGGCAGGCAGGCAGGCGAGCCGCCCACCGCCCTGGCTGCATCAGCCGGCGGCGCATATCTCCTGCAGGCCCCTCTGCCCGATCCCCCCTCCCTGCCTCTCTTCCCCTGTGCTCTCTTCGTCGACAGGCACTGTGGCCGAGGTGGTGTCCGGCGATTGCCTGGTGGTGCGGGACAAGGTGCGCGCGAGGCGGCAAGGCGGCTGCAGCATGGTTTGATCTCAAACTTGCATTGTTGGATGTCGCTTGACATTTGAGCATTTCCCCGCCTCGCTCGCAGGCGAGCAGTGCAGAGCGGCGCGTCAATCTGTCATCGGTTCGAGCACCACGCGTGGGCACGCGCGACCGCGCGCCAGAGCCCTGGGCCCTCGAGGCCAAGGAGTTCCTGCGGTGAGGGAATGTGTCTGTTGTTGTGAGTGCTCCGGTGATCGTGCTTCACTGCAATGTTGTGCAAGTGGGAGGAACGAAAACATGAATGGGAATGAGCACGAACAAGAAACACCAAGTTGTGTGTCCCACTACCGCCTGCCCCCCATGTCCTTGCAGGCAGCGTCTGATCGGCAAGCAGGTTGAGGTGAAGCTTGAATACACACGCAAGGTGGCACCCCAGGTGAGCCAGTGCTGGGTTGGTGGCTCGGAAGAGCACACGTGCAGCAACTCAGAGTCTGTTTTCCTGGCTTTTTGTGTCTGGGCATTCATTTTCATGTACCTGATGTGATTCTAGATGGATCCACCATGTGCTCTCTGCAGGGTCCAGAAGGCGCGCTGGTGCGGGGTGGCGAGGAGCGCCTGATGACCTTTGGCGCTGTCACCCTGCCCGATGCCAGCGGCGCTGCCGACAAGGTAGGCGACAGGGCAGCGAGCGCAGTGACTCAGCACGAGTCTGGTTTCCTCGTGCTGTGCTCACGTGTGTGCCTTGAGCCTGTCCTGCGAATTCCTCAACTGCAGGTTGCCAACGTGGCGGAGCTGCTGCTGGCGCGAGGGCTGGCGCAGGCGAGCTGCTAGGCGCACGCAGTGGGCGAATTGGCCCGACGCGCATGCCAACCAACCTCCTGTTCCGATGTTGCCTCCTGCTTCCTTCTTCTGTTTTTCCTCAGGTGGTCAAGCACCGCGGCGACGAGGAGCGGGCGGGCGCCTACGAAGCGCTGCTAGTGGCAGAGGAGCAGGCCAAGCAGGTGCGTTGTGCGTGGGAGAAGTGAAGGGCAGCGGCGACGGCATGTTCACTGTCTGTGTTGCGCGCGCGCTCCTTTCTGACCCTGCCGCCTGACCCTCCCCCTGGGCCCTTCAGGGCAAGAAGGGTGTGTTCAGCAGCAAGGAGCCTGCGCTGCCGCGGTTGAACGACCTGTCAGCCCCAGGCTCCGGTGCTAGGTGGGTGGGCTGGCAGCTGGCGCAGTTGATGTGTTTGTTCTGCGCACCACCCACGTCCTGTGAGCCCACCTGCGCCCAACCACCTTGCCACACACGCAGGGCCAAGCAGCACCTCAGCTTCCTGCAGCGCGCGGGCAAGATGACGGCGGTGTGCGAGCATGTGATGAGCGGGCACCGGGTCAAGCTGTATGTCCCCTCCCAGGCAGGCGGGGAGCAGACGGCCCCCCCTTGGCGTCATGTCGCCCTGTGACCTATCCTGCTGAGCTGACACAGAGGCACTTGATCACTGGCACAGGGCGTGACCATCGCGTTCAGCCCCTCGAGTGTGCGCTGCCCCGCGCGGGCACAGGCGGCGGGTGGCGCCGGCAGCGGCCGCGCCGAGGCGGAGCCATTTGCTGACGAGGCGTTTGCCTTCACACGCTCGCGGGTGCTCCAGGTATGCTCGGGGATGGCTCAGTCTCCTGTGCAGCTTGCTTGTTTCCTCTGTGCTGCCTGCCCGCCTGTCTGCCTGCTGCCTGCCTTCCTGCGTGCCCGAGTGTTGCTGCCTCAAACCTCGCGCTTTTTCCCTCGCTGTATCCTTCTAGCACGACTGCGAGGTGGGGGTGGACTCGGTCGACAAGGCGGGCACGTTCCTGGGCACGCTGCGCATTGGGCGGCTCAACCTTGGTGGGTGCGGTGGGGAGCGCAGGCCTTTGGCAGGAGGGGGTACATGGGAGCTGCGTTGCGCCCGCTTCCCCATGCTTTGGCCCCTCGGCGTCCCAAGGCATCTGTCCGCCCGCTGACTGCAGGCGTGGCCCTGCTGGAGGAGGGCCTGGCCAAGCTGCACCCTTCGTTTGACCCCACGCGCACCCCCGGCGGTCGGGAGCTAGTAACGGCACAGGACAAGGCGCGGCGGGCACGGCTGCGCGTCTGGGAGAAGGACGACGGCTCCACGGCCGAGGCAGCCGCTGACGCAGTGGGTGGCGACCAGAACGCGGTGCCAGCAGAGCGCGTCCGCGTGCAGGTGCGCAGGTGGCTGACGCTTGGGCCGGGGCATGCGCTGGCCAGCGCCTGGCTGTGGGAAAGAGCGCCCATGCTTGCACTGAGTCGGAGCAGTTGTCATCGCCTAAACAAAAACCACGAATGTTCTGCCTCACAGGTGGTCGTCACCGAGATGCGCGACTCCAACGCATTCTACGTGCAGATGGCGGAGGAGCCGCGGCTGGCCTGGTTGGCCGAGCAACTGGCGGGGCTGGGGCTGGAGGATGTGCCAGTGGGCGGGCTGCCGCGCCTGGGCCCCGGCGACCGCTGCATCGCGCGCTTCTCGGCAGATGGCCAGGTGCGGAGGGGTGCAGGATGGCCGGAACGCTGCGGGACAGGAAAGCCTGCTGGCTGTTTCTCACTAAGAATGGAGTGGGCCTCATGGAACGGACGGTCACTTCAGGCTCTGATCTACTGTCCACCTGCTTGCCCCCCCC
>PCFQ01000006.1:877364-913322 GCA_003063905.1 Chlorella sp. A99 | reverse complement strand
CCACTCACCCACCCACCCACCCCACCCCTTCACACACACCACACCACCCCCACTCCCCCAGTTCTACCGCGCCCTGGTGGAGAGGGCACACACCGCTGACCCCACTGCGCCCCAGTACGACGTGCTGTTTGAGGACTTTGGCAACAGGTGCAATCAATGTGGCGAAGTTGCCCCTTGCGTGCCTCGGGTGGAGAGCGTGCCTGAAGCCCACTGCTGATGGGAGACATGTGTGTGTCGATGCGTGTTTCTGGTCCATTGACATCTGCTCGGCCCCTGCGCTGTGGCGCAAACCCGCATTCTTGCAGGGAACGCGTGAAGTCCAAGGACCTGCGCAGCTGCCCGCCCAGTCTGGCGGCCGTGCCCCCGCAGGCGCACCTTGCGCAGCTCGCGTTTGTCAAGGTGCGCACGCGGGCGCGTGCTCTGGCAGCCTGTTCCAGCTCCCTGCCTGACAGTGGTTGGAGCTGCTGCTGTCTGCCTGTCCGACTTGCTCTGCCTGCCCACAACAATGCTGCCTTGACGAGTCTGTCCTGCGGCTGGTGCCATGCACAGGCACCGCAGCTGGATGCAGAGTATGGCCTAGAGGCCGCGCAGCTGCTGTCCGACCTACTGGGCGACGGCAAGTGCATCGCCGCGTTTGTTGAGCAGCGCGAGCGGCAGGCCCCCCCCGTCGGTGCCAAGTGGGGCGCCACCGCGCCGCCCAAGCTCCACCTCACCATGCTCGGCACCGACGGCTCCATAGAGGTGGGTGCGTGGGCATGCGCATGCTAGCTAGGCAAGGAGGAAAGGGCGGCCGAGGGCAATGCAATGACGCATTGCAGGCCTGGCTGACTGTTTTGAAAATGTGGTTGCTGCCTGCGTGTCATAGGAGGGGCCCAATGCCCAGCTGCTGGCGGCTGGCCTGGCGCGCTTTGTCCCCCAGCCAATAGCACAGGTGGGGCACAGGGGGGGACTGCGCTGGGAGGGTGCGCCCAATGCGCGGCTGCTCCAGGTGCTGCAGCACATGCCCTTGCACTTTCCCGCGTTTAAAACGTGCCTGCTGCGTGCAGGGTGCGGAGGAGGTGGTGGCTGCATTGCGGGATGCCGAGGAGGTGGCACGCAAGCGGCGCAGGTGGGTGGTGGGCGGGGCATGCTGTTGTGGTTGGAGAGCCCCAGCAGGGCGCATTGCACACACTCGGACGACAGCTGTGCTCACACTTTGTGACTGCTGGTGGCTTGCGCAGGGGTATCTGGCAATATGGCGATATCGATGAGAGCGACGAGGAAGTCTGAGCTGCCCCAGGTGGAGTCCCAGCCTGGCTCCTTGGTGGCGACTGTGGACAGTGGCGACAACAGTCGAGAGTCGCCTTTGGGGCGGCCAGCTGCTGCAGCCGCTTGTAGACAGGCACAAGTGTAAGGGAAGAGGTGAAAAGTCACCAGGCAGGCAGAAGGGCAAGTCCGCTACAGAACAAGTACTAGCCTGGGGGGAGGGCCGGGCGGGAAGGGTGAAGCCGCGCAGTTCGCTTTCTCGCTCCCCACTTGATTTCTCTCACGATGGCCGCGGTGGCGTCCCTCGCGGCCTCGATGGGGCAGCTCACGCTGGCGCGGCGGCCAGTCGTGCAGCGGGCGCAGCAGCAGCGGCAGCCGTTTGTGGCCAACGGCTCCCGGGTGGCGATGAAGGGCAGGAACTCGTTCCAGGTGGAGGTGAGCATGAGGAGGATCGTCGGGATAAGCGCCACAGGAGGCAGCGGCGGCCCTTCCATCGTGCCCCGCAGAGCCCCAGAAAGCAGCAGCGAGGCGCATGGCGACGCTTGGCCACCGGCGCCAGCCGCCGGCGCCCCACCCTTTACCCGTTAGCACGAGCTTTGCCATCCAGTCCAAACATATGACACAACAATTGCTGCCGCTCACGTGTTTTGTAGGTGGTGGTGGGCGAGGACGAGCCGCAGGACAATGCGATGAAACGTTTCCGCCGCGAGGTGATCTATGCAGGCGTCATCCCCGAGGTGGGTGTAGCCCTGCTGCCCTGCTGTGTGCTGCTATGGATGGATAGTGTATTGAGGTGGGGGGAAGCGAGGTGGGGGAATTCATGTGCAGACAGCACTTCTTAGCGTCGCTTGGGGGCGGCAGTGGCTGCATGCCGGCAGAGCCCCACGCGGCGGAGGCGGCCTGGAGGGCATGCCCGCCGGAGGCGGCAGCGCACCTGTTTCGCGTACTCTTGGCGGGGGCGGCGTTGGGAGGTGGCAAATCCCCCTGCCAGCGGCCTCTCTGCAGGTGCGGCGCCGGCGCTACTTTGAGAACAACGCCGATGCCAAGAAGCGGAAGACCAAGGAGAGCCGCATCAAAGCCAAGCGGTGAGGGCTGGCTGCGCTGTGCTGGTCAGGCGTGCGCGCCCACTGGGAGCCGTGCGGATGGGACGGGAGGTGTAGTTGCGGCTGATAGTGTGGTGGGCCACGGCAGGACGGTGAGCAAGCTGGCACCGAGCACTCTCCCGACTGTCCCATCCCAACTTTCCGCGCGCGCCGCAGCGAGCGCAACCGGCCATTTGCGGTCAAGTCGTTCGGCCAGGCTGTGGGCGTGGAGCCCACGCCATTCAGCGACCTCTTTGGCTCGCCCGACGACCTCGCGCTGCTTTCCGACGTGCTGGCCGGCTGAGCGCGGTCGGCGCGTTGGGCTGCAGCACGCAGCGCAGTGTTTGTTGTTCGCTCCTATTCCTCTGCTCCTCACCCTCCATGTCTGTGACAAATACAGATGGTGGCAAGCAACTGCAGGACAGGGAGGAAAGGTACGACTGGCAGACCGAGGTAATGTTCAGCGGCTCCTGTGAGTGGCCCTCCACCGCTCGTTGCGCTGGAAACTCTGAATCTGGTGTTTTACATGCACGCTGGGAGCGTGCACTGCCACTATGAGCTATGAGCTATGCTGAGCCGGGCGCGGGCAGCAGGCGAGATAGGAACTCGGCACACAGCTCCTGCACCGGCGGCAGCACGTGCGAGGGCGTATCGATCAACAGCGCCGCCCCTGGCCGGGCCAGTGCCAGCGGCTGGCGCATGGCACTCCTGGTTGCCGCCGCAGCCGGCTGCCCATACTTTGCTGCGAATGCAGACACGCGGTCAACCGTGCCCTGCACGGCTGGTGCAGGCGCCACCTCTGGTCCCCGCGGCTGCAGTTGCCCTGTGCCCAGGATCGCATACTCGCGACCGGCTGACAGCACCAGCAGGGGGCTGCAGCTCAGTGGCTGCTCCTGCGCAGAGGGAGGGGTTTGTACAGCGGAGGCGGGAGGAGGAGACAAGAACTCAAATTCTGCTGGGGGTTGCAAGATGTCAGAGAGCCGCAGCTGCACAGCAGCGTGAGGGGCACAACACGTGAGGGGCACAGCAGCCACAAGCGAAAGCGGGAGCGCACCTCGGGGGCTGTCGCCAGTAGCGTACCGGGCAGTGCAAACAGCAGCTGCAGTGGTGGAGCCCAGCCCGGAGTGTCACCCAGCAGCCATGCCCGCAACGGCTGCCGCCGCCCCCCTTCAAACAGAACCACCGCCTGCTCCTTGCCGCCCGCCGCGGGTGTCTCCACCGCCACAGCAAAGTGATCTGAAGATGAGTCCACAGCCAGCGCGCCGACCGCCAGGTGCACTGACCACACTGCGCTGCCGGCCAGCACGTTGAGCACTGCAAGGACGTCGGCCGTGGCCACCACCTGCCGGTGGGACGGGAGGCCGGGGCCATGCAGGGAGAGCGTTGAATGGGTGGACGCTCGAGCAGCACTAGCACAAGGGTCGCCGTCCCATGAAGCCATTAGCCGTTCCCAAAACGCTCGGCACTCCCGACGCCGGGCCCGCGCACCAGGAAATGGCTGCTGGGGAGGAAGGCGAGCTGCCGGATGGGCGCAGCGCTGCCTGGGCCCGGTGGCAGCGTCAGCGTGCCCACAAGCGCCACGCGCAGCGCGTCCCATAATGTCACGCTGCCGCCTGCTGCAACTGCCAGCAGGCTGCCGTCGGGGCTGAACACGGGGGAGCATAGCGGCTCGCCTGCAAGATAGGCAACAGAGCGCAACTTGGTTTCCATTGAACGCTTGCATGCGCGGGCTGGCCTGCCCAGACACGGAGCTCATCAGGAGGATTCACCTCGATAGCTGGCCACGGCCTCGCAGCGCCACCCCAGCCCGCCACCGAGCTTGGCGCCCATCTGCTGCCGCCGCCAGACACGGAACTCGGAGCCTGCAGGTATGGAGCAGGCGGCAGGACTTGCAGGACACGACATGCAAGGCTCCAGGGCAAAAGAAGAGAGTGAAGGGCATGCTGCTTGGCGCACCCGACGTGGTCACGGCAGCGTCCTCGGATGGGTGGTAAGCCAGGCCGGAGATGGGCCCCGCGCCGCTGGCGGACCGGTGCGGGTCCTCCGCACTGGCGACAAGCGCATAGGGGCTGCCGTAGGCGGCGCCGGCCTGCCGCTCCCAGAACTTGATGACCTCGCTGCCACTGCCGCCTGCGCTGCTGAGGCGGAGGCACGACGTCTCTACCGTTGCCATCACCTATGAGCGCAGGCGGAGAGAGTTGGGGCCAGACCCCGACCAGACCGCTACAGAAACTAGCATGCCAGCAATAAAGGGAAAGGGGCCTGCATCTTACCGAGCCGTCCGCACTGAACACGAGCTCCCTGGCCGATGGGTCCGTGCCGGCGCCTTCCGCCGCCAGGCCCATGTTGCGGACGGAGAGCTGCAGCTTGTCCACGTGAGCATCCCTGCAAAACCCAGGCAGAGCAATGGTGTCAAGACACAGGCAGGAGCCCACTGTCAGGTGTCCGCCTGCATGTGCACTGATCACTGCTTGCGGCATACTGCGTGCTGCCCACCTGGCCACGTCGTAAAACTGAAGCACGGCCTGCGAGCCGGCCACTGCAAGCAGGCCGGTGCGCGGCTGGAAGGCAGCCGGCGTGGGTGCGGGTGGCGCAGCCTCGTCTGTGGCCAGCACTAGCACTGCACGCCGCAGGCCATGCACTGAGCACTCCACTCGCATCGCAGCCATGTTGACCTGTGGCGGCACGCGAGGCAGGCGGGCATCGCGTGGCATGGCAGCACAAAAGGACGCCTAGCACACTGTACCGCAGCCCCCCCACCTGCCATCCATTCCAACTTACCACCCGCAGCGTGTTGTCCCCCTGCCGGATTGCATATTTTGCCGCGTCCCCGGCACAGGCCGCGATGCTCAGCAGCGGCCCGCCCAGGCGCGGCAGGTAGGTGCGGTTGCCGCTGGCCACGTCCCACATCACCAGCACTGCCTCGCGCCCTCCTGCGGGGCGGCAGGGCCACGCAGCAGGAGCGTCAGAGGGCGGATATATTAACACAGAGCACGTCATGCTCGGTATCGAGGGGCCATAGAGGGCGGCCTGGCAGGCCCCAGAGAGCCCGGCCTTCTCGACCTGCCAGGCTCCACCTTCACACCCTCACCAGACAGCAGGAAGGCATCATCCACGCTAAAGGTCAGGCACACCACCTCATGCGCGTGCCAGTGCACAGTGCTTGCAGGCGGCACTGCCAGCGTATCGGCGGCGCCATCCTGGCCTGCTCGCGCAGGCGTGCCCAGCCGCGCGCGAGCGGCAGGTGCCACGTCGTGCCAAACGACTATCCGGCCAGTCGCATCGCCGGCGGCCACCTGCAGAGCAGGGGGAGTGGGAAGTGCATTGCTTGTTTGAGCTTGCCACTTGGAGCCCAGTATGGAAACGGCTGTGAGCCCAGAATAACTTCCTCCGCTATTCTGTACCTTGCTGCCGTCTGAGCTGATCGCCACACACGTCAGCGGCTTGGTGTGCGCCAGCGCCAGCGCAGGGCGCGCAAAGTCGGCCGTTCGCCAGAGCAGCACTGTGTGCCGGTCCACGGTGGCCACCCACTTGCCATCGCGGCTAGCCTGCATACCCAAGCAGCAGAGCCCACATCCCAAAGCAGCGCGCAGGTCACGTGCAGCAAGCAGTGTCAAACAAGCAGCACAAGCGAGGACAGGAACAGCGAGCGGGTGCTGCCCGGTCAGCTCACTCACCGTCAGCTCCCGGGGTGCCGACACCTTGCTGCGATGCTCGCCTGCCTTGCCCGTGGCAAGGCTGTAGCTGAGCATGCGCCCCGCCTCGGCGCCGCGCCAGCGGCACGCAAGGAAGGCCTGCTGCTCGCGCACGACCACCATGCTCTCAATGCCTTCGGGCGCTGGCAGCGTACGAAGCGCAGCCTGGCTGGGCAGGTCCCACAGGAGCAGCTGGCCATCCCGAGTGGCCGAGAAGATCTGCGACGGAAGCGTGCGGCCAGTGCGGCATCGAGCGTCTGAGTGTGCGAGCTGCGAGGAGCAGAAAGGCCATGTTGCAACCGCCACAGCCTGCGGGACGCACGAGCATCCCCCGCTGACACCATCACCCGGGCCCCACAGCGGCGCCCCCGCCCCGCTCGCCGCGCCTGGTGAGAGTGCGCAGGGTGCAGGCAGGCTGCCGCCACTTGGCCGCTGTGCTGCAGGGAGAACAGGTGCTCTCCCGTGGCCGCGCTGTACACGCGCAGCGCCCTGCCCACTGCCGTCAGCAGGTGTTTGCCATCGGCGGTGAGCAGGAGGGGGCCGAACTGCCCGCCGCCTGCACGACACATGCCTCAAAAGAGCGCTTGATTGTGCGGGAAGGGCGCGCGAAGCAACTGGGGTGAGGGAGGCCAGCCGCCAGTCTCGAGGCGATCTCTCAGCTGCGTTTCTTCCAAACCGACTTCCCTGCGCTCGCAATTGGCTAGCCGGTCTGTTGGAGGGCACATGCATTGCGCAAGACTTTGGTGCATGACATGAGCTT
The DNA here is from genome assembly GCA_003063905.1 of Chlorella sp. A99. Taxonomy (NCBI): domain Eukaryota; kingdom Viridiplantae; phylum Chlorophyta; class Trebouxiophyceae; order Chlorellales; family Chlorellaceae; genus Chlorella; species Chlorella sp. A99. Next base: position 906,540 of record PCFQ01000006.1, on the reverse strand, counting down.
GATTACGACGGAGCGATCGGCGGTGGCCTTTTCTGCCACAGGCAGCAGGCTGGCCGTCGCCAGCCCCGATGGCAGGCTCAAAGTGCACGACGCCCACCGCCTGCTCCTGGACGCTACTGAACTGCTGGCCGGAGCACCAGGAGGCTCGGGCGCAGTGCCAACGGCGGTCGCCTGGGGCCCCAAGGCGAGTGCGCACGGGCCGCCGTTCGCCGCCCGGCCCCCGCTCTCACGGGCCGCCGCCTGTCGCTTGATGCGTGCAAGCCACTCCACGCTCCCATCCTTCCCGCCGCTGCACAGGGCTCGTGTGGCAACCTGGTGGTGGTGGGGAGCGCAGCGGGCGCAGTGATGTGCATCGACACAGAGCGGAGGACGGCCTGCTGGGGGCCCGTCGCTGCTGTCGACAGTCAGGTTGCGGCGCTGGCAGTGGCCGGCGATGATGTGCCTTCTGTGCTGGTGGTGGGCACCAGGGGCGCCGCAGCAGTGCTGGATCTGGCATCCGGGCGCGTCATGAGTCGATTCCAGGTAGGGCGCACGAACAACGGGGACAGGGACTTGGGCGGGCATGGGAGCTGGCACCACGACGCTGGGTCCGTTTGCAGCACAAGGCTCATGATGGGGTGATGCCTCTGATGAGCTTGACACCCTCCTGCGGTGCAGGCCCTCAAGCACGGTGCGCGGCAGGTGGCCGCGGTCTCCGGCACCCGCGCGCTCGTGGGTGGCAGCACCCTGGTGCTGCTCGACGTTGCGGCTGGCGGGCGGCGGCTGCGCAAGTGGGCGGGCCACGCAGCAGGCATCGTGGCGCTGGCAGTCACCCCAGACTCAGCGTTCGCCTGCAGCACTGGGCAAGGAGAGCCAGACGTCGCAGTGTGGAGCCTGGCTGGCAGCGACGGCGGCGCAGGTGAGGGACTGCCCTCCCCTGGAACCTCGTATCTGTTCTTGTATCAACTTCGCCCCGACTCACCCCTCTTTCCACCGCCATGCGCCCGCAGGCAAGCCAAAGCTCAAGACGGCAGTTGCGACAGTGGGGCTGCAGCAACCCGCAGTGGAGCTGGCCTGCAGCGCCGTGCACGGCGGCGCTTTCTTCCTTGCGGCAGTGCTGCGTGATGGTGGGGTGGCAGTGTTCCGCGTTGCACCCGACGCTGCAGCGGCTGGCAGGGCCGGCGGCAGTAGCCAGCTGGTCGGCGAGGTGCTTAGCTCGAGCCAGGTGTTCCATGCGGCCGTGGAGGGAAACACACCAGCAGGTGCGGTGGCAGGATGCAGGCATTTGCCAGATGGTGCGCACCTTGTCCAAGCACTGCCGCAGATACAAATTGGCGCATGCGTGGAAGGGCCAGGACCACTGTGCAGCAATTAAGATGCTGACCGGCAAGGTTGCCCCTCCTTCTATGGGAGGTCACAGCACTCGACAATGCATCCCTTGCATACAGGCGTGGACCTGGCTGTGGCTGCTGGCAACCCTGGCCTCCCAGCGCTGCATCGCGTGCACATCAGCAAGGCAGATGCAGACAGTGGCAAGACGCGCATAGACTTGCCCGGCGGCGGTGGGCTGTTTGATGGCCCAGCCGCCGGCACCCAGCAGGTGGCACCCGGCCGCCCCGGGGTGGCAGCAGCGGCCGTGCTGGGCGTGCCGTCACAGGCAGTGCTGCCTGGCAAGATGGGGGTGAGCAGCAAGCGGCCTGCAGCTGATGGAGAGGACGAGGACGCGATGGCGTTCGATGCGGCAGAGGTGTGCTGGTTGCACTGGCTGTTGCCACTGCCTGCAGCTGCTAGCCTGCGCCCAGGCTGCGGGGGCAGGGTAAGGACGGGAGGGGCCCCACCCTGGTAGGACTGTTAACACAGCGAGACTGCTGTGGGCGGCGCGCTGTCCCTGCAGGACGACGAGGCAGAGGAGCCGACGCTCGGCGAGCGAGTGCGCGCGCTCGAGGCGGGCGCCACGCCCCCTGCCACGCGCAGCGAACAGGAGCAGCAGCAACAGCAGCGCGGCTGGCAGGGGGCCCCGGTGAAGGCCGACTCGCTCAGCGTGCTGCTCACCCAGGCACTGCGCACGCGTGACGACGCCCTGCTGGACAAGTGCATGTCGGGTGCGGCGTTTGTATTGACGGCTGGCGCATGCATGCGTGCGCAACGGCTGAGGTGTGGGATCCGAACACCCGCACCATGTGCACCTGCGCCGCACCTGCGTTCATCCATCGTTCTATTTTCCTGCCTTCCCCTTGGCGCAGTTGGCCACGAGGCTACCATCTCAAACACCGTGCAGCGGCTGCTGCCCGCCGATGCGGGCCTGCTGGTCAAGGCGGTGCTGGTGCGGCTGCAGTCAGCGCCTGGCCGCGGCGAGCAGCTGGCGGCCTGGGTGCGGACCGTGCTGCTGCACCACACCGGCTACCTGGTCGGCTTGCAGGGCATGCAGGTGCGGCCACACCGGCGGCGCGCAACATCTGCGACTGCCGCCGCAAGGGGGCCCCGATGCACATGGACTCGCTCCTGCCCTGCAAAATTTCTGCCTCGCCGTCCCTGGCGCCCATTCCTCCGCCCTGACACACAAGGCATGCCCCCTCCCCTGCCTCTCCCAGGCTTCCCTGAACTACCTCTATCAGCTGATCGAGGCACGGCTGGCCGCTTTCCAGCCCCTGCTCGCCCTCTCTGGGCGTCTGGATGTGCTGCTTGTGCACGCCAAATGCGAGCTCCCGGGCGCGGCTGGCCACATGGTTGCGGCTGACGGGCCCCTGGTCAGTAGGGCCGTCGCGAGGGGCGCTGGCGCGGAGCCCGCTGGTTGGAGGAGGGGAAGTACTACTCTCTACGCAATGCACTGCTCCTTCCCCCGCAGGTGATGGCAGAGGTGGGTGCCAACGAGGTGGCGGTGGTGGACGGGCTCGGCGAGCTGGCCGGGGATCAAAGGTGAGACGGCGCACAGCTTCCACTGCACATGCGTTGCATACCCCTGCGCTGCATGGAATGGTGCTGGGCGGTGGGGCGTGCGTGCCTGGCCGCGGTGACTGCGGTCGCCTGCCCTCTGAGGCTCCTCCTCCTGCTGCTACCGCAACTGCAGCCTGAGCAAGGAGGAGGCGAGCACAGGCGAAGAGGACGACGAGGGCGAGGATGAGCTACTCGGCGTGGGCGTCGCGGAGGCCGAGCATGATGAGGACGAAGAAGAGGAGGATGCTTGAGCAATAATTGGGCAGGACTGGAGGTGGCATATTGCACAATACCCGCAATGTTGGCCACGACAGCATGTTGGTCACAGGAGAGAGTGGGAAAGCACAGCGGCAAAGAGTCAGGACGAGCAGCCGGCCGGCGGCAGAAAACTTCAGCCGCGGCCGCGGCCGCGGAAGCCGCCGCGCCCGCCGCCGCCGCCGCGCCCGCCAAACCCTCCGCGTCCGCCGCCGCCTCTACCGCCAAAGCCACCACCTCCTACGAAAGCAAAAAAAGAAGAAAAAGTCAGAAGGTTGTTCAATGGTTAAACTGGCCGCAGCCGGGTACAGCACATGCGATGCCGGCAGCGGATATGCGGCACCCCACCTCGGCCCCGTCCGCCGCCCCGTCCGCCGCCGCGCCCGCTAAAGCCGCCGCGCCCGCGCCCTGCAGCGGAATGCCCACGCCAGCAGGTCGTGCAGTAGATGCGCGGCGCCAGATTGCCACATCCCATCAGGGTGGGAGTAGGCACCCAAGCAGGCACCCAAGCTGTTGCATGCAGCACGTTGCCATGTCGCATGCTTGGTCTCCGCATCTCCTCCTCTCGCGCACCTCCGCCGCCACCGCGGCCGCCCCTGGCACCGCCCGCGGCCTTGGTGGTGGGCAGGAAGCGCTCGAGGGGGAGGAGCTTCTGGGGGTCGATGAAGAACTTGTCGCCCTTGGAGTAGGAGGTGGCCACGATGCCATCGCCCATCTTAACAGTAAAGTACTGTTTTTTTAAGGGTAGGGAAAGCACGAGGATCCGCAGGATGTGGGCTCACACGCTCACACGAGGAGCTTGTGTGAGCGACAGCGGGAGCTATTGTTTTGCGCCACTGCGAGGGGGGCGCAAGCGCGCGCAAGGCTGCTGCAGGGCGCAGCAGGCGGGCGGGCCCGATGCTCCCGTGGTACGCACCACGCTGTTGATCTGGCCAAAGATCTCGTCGACCTTGCCGACCTGCGTCTTGTTCTCCAGGAAGATGGGCGCGTTGAAGTAGGGGACCTGCACAAGTGGCAAATAATCAGGACAGCGACGACGTGCATGGTGCGTGGTGCGTGGTGCGTTCGCAGCCCCAGCCGCCTAAAATGCGCCGGTGTCCCCCAGTCCCCCAACCCGCCCGCACCATGCTGTTGGTCAGCTTGCACACCGCCTCGCCCTCGCAGGGATGCTGGAACAGCCCCGCCTCCACCACCTCTGAGCAGTGAAACACAATCACGGCACAGTTCACGGCACAGTCAGCGCCCAGTGTCCAGAGGCACATCCCTCAACACCAGGGCCAATCCCTCTCGCGCTGGCCGAACGCACCTGCAGGCGGGCCCTGGTCATAGTAGCCGCCTCCGCCCCGGCCGCCAAAGCCGCGTCCACCACCGCGTCCGGCAAAGCCCCCTCCCCGGCCGCCGCGGTCCCCTGCGTTACATGGGAATGCCCGTGAGTCTCGCAGCAACAGCGGGCGCCGTGCATGCGTGCTGCCGGCTGAAAAGGCCACACTCGCCTCCGCGGCCAAATCCCCTGCCTCTGGGGGGCCTCATCGCCGATGCCGATGTCACACGGTCGGTTGCGACAAAGAGAGAGCTGTGCTACGGGGGGCGATGCTGGGCTGATCAGACGAGTGGAGAGCGTGATGCGAAGTCGAAGAGGATTGAAGTCGCGTGCGCAAGAGCTTCAGACTGCTTGGCACCCTGGATGTATGGCGCCCGGGCACGCTTCCCTGAACGTCTCTGCCCATGGCCCATGCTGGCCTGTTGCCCTTGTCGCCTTGCTTTGCATAGCTCTGCCAGTGTTGGAGAGGCAACACGGAGCCACAATGCTGTGCGCCAAACATGTGCTGCATCCCATCTCACACTTCCACTGCCACCCGCTCCGCCTCCCGCGCCCTGCCTACCCCTGCCTGTGCTGCCTCCCCTCCTGGGAGCTCTGGCCGCTCCGGACGCACCGGCAGCTCCGGACGCACTGACACCGGCGGGGGCGTGGGCAGTTGGGCCAGTTCGGCCGCTGCTGCCGCCTCTTCCAGCTCCTCCAGCTCCGCCTCTGCCGCAGTCTCATCCCGCCCTGTCCAGCTTTCCCCTACACGGCATTGGGCAGGGTCAAATGACAGGGAGTGATGATTAGCGATCAGCTAAGGAATCGAGCTGGGGCATCAAGCTGTGGGCCAGGCACTGCAGCAGCACGCCCCGCGGAGGTTACCCTGCCCACAGCATGGACGGTTCGCTCGCTCACCTAGCAGCTGCTGGATGCGCGCCTGATGGTCTGCAGCATTTGCCGTCTCCTCCATCAGTCGCTCCACATCCTCCAGGCACACCTCCTACGTGTGTGCATGGGAATAGCGTGCATCATCATCATTGCCCCAGCTTCAATACCATCAGCCATTCTCCAGCAGCCACATCACAGCTCACCCGCTGCAGCTGCTTCAGCGCTGCATTGCCCTGTTGCAGCGCCGCCATCATGTTGCCCTGCTGGATGGTGCTCTCCACGTTGCCCAGCTGTGGAATGCAAGCGCAGCACGTGTTTTGTGTTGTTGGCCGTATCAGCTGATCGCAAGACCGCGGCCCTGTCCTATAGACATGAGCCGCTTCCCATCCTGCCCCCTGCGTACCATCTCCTCCACATTGAGCAGCCAGCCATCGAGGCGCTCCAGCTGCTGCTCCTGCAGCCGCTTCTTTTTCAGCGTGAACAGCGCTGCGCTCCGCTGGCCTGTCAGGACCTGCTGCCGCGCGGCCACCACCTGGTCCCCAATGCTAGTGTGGAGCTGCAGGAGGTGGGGACAGAGAGGCAGGGCAGCAGCGAGGTCGGCCCCCAACGGTGCGGGAGCTGCGCAAGCAGGCAGGTTCTGGCGCGCTGTGCTAACCCTGCTGCGCATCTGCTCCAGCTTTCGTCGCTGCGTCCTGAGCGCCAGCAGCGATCTGTCGACGTCAGTGACGGCGGGAGGTCTGCAAACAGATGACACAGCAGCGGCAGCGAGCAGGGCTCAGTTCTCGTCTAGATGTATGGGCGCTTGAATAGCGGCAGTGGATCGTTGCGTGCGCACCGTTTGGAGCGGGAAGACACGAGGTTGCCCATCTCTTCGCTTGCGGACCAGCAGGATCGAATTACATAGAGTGCAGAGTTCTGAGAATCAGAGAACAAGAGGGCGCCGCCCGCCTTCCGTCCTGCAGGAGTGGCGCTCCCCCCTTTCCCCCACCTCACGCCACCACCTGCATCGCCGCTATTCGCGCCAGCTCAAGCAGGGAGTGCAACGCGACTGGCCACGTCTGACACCACCCACTCAAACCCAGATTCCAGCCCTTCACCCGTCGCCGCACTGCAGCCCGCCACCTTCCAATGCCGCCGGCCAAGGTCGTGAAGCCCCAGCACCTGCACGGGCAGGCGAGCAGCCTTGCAGATGGCGCAAAGAAAAAAAAAGCTGCAACACCGCCCCCAGGAGGCAATGCCCGCTCTGCTCAGTGCCAGGCAAGGCCGCTGCCCGTAGGCACCTGCTCTCAGCCAGCGACAGAGAGTGGGTTCCTGTCGCGCGCACCTCCTGTATACGCTGTGGGGGCAGGGCGCCAGCCACATCCTGCTTGTTGGCGAGCACCAGCAGAGTGGCCCCAGCCAGCCTCTCCTCCTGCAGCAGGCGCTGCAGCTCCTGCGGGGTGAATGAGTGGGGAGCAGCACCTGTGGGCACAACTGCCCAGCACGCTATGCCTACAAGCCGACTTGCAAGCACCTACAGCGCAGAACCACCCGCAGAGCACGTGCGCATGCGTATATGCGGATAATATGTATGCCGCCCTGCCTCCCTCCCAGGTGCGCTGGCCCCACCCTGCCTCCCTGCCAGATGCGCTGGCCCCGCCTCCACCCTGCCACCTGCCTGCGCACAGTCGGCCATGCGGCGTGCGTCTGCACTGTCCACCACCCACGCCAGGACGTCCGTTGACTCAAAGTAGTTGCGCCAGTAGGCGCGCAGGCTGCGCTGGCCGCCCACGTCCCAGATGCACAGGCGGAAGCTGCATGGGACGGGGGCGAGGCACCGGCAGACAGAGATGGATGGTCAGAAGCAGGTGGCTGCATCAGGAGCGCAGCCCCAGCCGCAGGGCAGGCCACACAGGGCTGCGCGGCGTGAGTATGGCGCTGCCAGCCTGCACCCCAGCAGGAAAGAGGCACACCCCTCAAACTCCACGGTGCGGATCTCAAACCCAAGCGTGGGGCTGACGGTCGAGATGTCCTCCCCGCAGATGCGCTTGACCACAGTGGTCTTGCCAGCATTGTCAAGGCCGCTGCGCAACACGCAGGCGGAAAGTGAGGAGTGCAGAGCGAAGAGCAGCAGAAGCTGCGGCCGGCCCTGCCGTGAGCACCCACACGGCATGTCATCAAGCCTCTGGCTCACACGAGGAGCAGGCGGATCTCCCGCTCGTTGCGCTTGGCCTTGCGGATGATGCTCAGCAGGCCCATCCTCTAGGCTCTTGTGAGCAGGGCGATGGGCTGTGGCTCGGGCGCCGCCCGCCCCAACCTTCTGTGCGATGGGTGCCCCGCCCCGCCTCGCTCGTGCTCCCTCGCCGTGCTCGTAATTTGCTGGCCGCCGGAGGCGAACAGCTTCGGCTCGCTTGCTTTTGACGGCAATAAGCTTTTACGGCAATGAGTCACACCACGATGCACTCATGCAACGGCATGGACGACAGGGCCGCGATCCGTATGCAGGCCGATACGCAATGGGCGTCGTTCAAACCGAGTGCGTCTGTTCTGAAACCCGCCAATAGGTACTGATGTGGGATGCAGCAGCATGAAGGATAAGCCGATGTGAACGAGCCATCCTTGCTTTGGGGCACAGGTCGGCCCGCACAGGTCGCCTCCCGCCACCCCCGCCCCCATGCACGCACTAACTAATGGCATGGGCTGCCACGAGCAGGCAAGGCATGCAGGATGCCAGAGGAAGGATGTACGCTACATGAAACATGAGCAACAGCGAGCGTGTGGTGGGTGGCGGACGGCGGCGGGCGGGTGGCGGCGCCTTGCATCACTCGCTCACGACCGCGCCAGACTCTGATGTGCATCCACGTGCCCATACTTGCATCGAACAAGCCAAATGCAGTAGCAATGGCTCGCTGCCAACCTGCGATCATGATCCAGGGGACATCCCCTTGATTAGGGACATCCCCTCGATCCCACAGCCGCTGTCAGTCCCACCCCCCTCCTTCTCAGCTGCAGCCCGGAGACCTAGGCGAGGATGCTGGCCGTGCGCGCTGCCCGCCCCACTGCGGCCCCCCAGGCCCAGGCCTCCACCAGGCAAGCAGGCCCCTCCCGCGCCCCGTGCTGCGCGCTGGGCGACCAATGGAGTGCGATGGGGAGGCTGCGAGGCCGCTGCGGGCCGATTGTCGAGCCGCACTCCTATCTATCTCGCTGTCTACGCAGCCGCGCCCGCAAGGCCGTGGTCTGCAAGGCCGCCGCCGTGGACGTGAAGCAGGCCGTGCGCAGCATCGCAGAGAAGGCCGCCGGCGTGCTGGCTGCGACCGCGCTGGCCGCGGGGGTGAGCCGGCGAGGCGTGCGCGAGTGCCGTCGCCGCACTGCGCCGCGGTCCGACCTCGCTTTGCCCCCGCGCCGATCGCATCGCTCGTGTCTTGTGGCGCAGGCTGCCCACGCCTTCACCTACGATGAGCTCCAGGGCCTGACCTACCTGCAAGTCAAGGGCTCCGGCCTTGCCAACACCTGCCCCACGATCGCCGGTGGCTCGGCCAACCCCAAGGACATCAAGCCCGGCTCCTACAAGCTGCAGAAGTTCTGCCTGGAGCCCACCTCCTTCACCGTGAAGGAGGAGTCGCAGGTGGGGCGCCGCGGGCGGCGGCGAAGGCGGGCGATGGTTGCGGCGCGCGCGTCGGCGCTGCAGTCGGCGCAGCTCGCGGCTTACCTGCCCCGGCGGCACCCTGCGCACCCGCCCCGCAGTTCAAGGGCGGCGAGTCTGACTTCGTCAAGACCAAGCTCATGACTCGCCTGACTTACACCCTGGACGAGGTGCGTCGAGCGCGGATGTGGGGCCGATCTGCGGGGAGGACCGCTGCTGCCGCCCGGCGCCTCGCTGCCCGTCCCCGCTCGACCCCACACCGCCGCCCCCTCACTGCAACAGATCTCTGGCCAGTTCAAGATCGACGGCAACGGCAACGTGGAGCTCAAGGAGGAGGACGGCATTGACTATGCCGCCGTGACGGTGCAGCTGGCCGGCGGCGAGCGCGTGCCCTTCCTCTTCTCCATCAAGGAGCTCCAGGCCAAGGCGAGGCCCACCCTGCCGCTGCTTTGTTCGCTGCCACGCTGCTCGTTTGCTGCTGCTGCTGCTGCTGCTCATCAACCGGGGAAATGCAGCGCGGGGCGGGGGGCACCCAGCCTGCACCTGCACTCTGCGCCTGCACTCTGCACCTGCACTCTGCGCCTCGCTCGTCGCCTGCTTTTGACTGTCTATTGGCTCTTTGCTTGCAGGGCACCGCCGACAGCTTTGGCGGCGAGTTTGCTGTGCCCTCGTACCGCGGCTCGTCGTTCCTGGACCCCAAGGGCCGCGGCGCCTCCACCGGCTACGACACCGCCGTGGCGCTGCCTGCTGCTGGCGACGCTGGTGCGAGGCGGGAGCTTGTGCCCGTGGCAGCGCGGGAGGGAGCCAACCGTGCGCGTGGGCCCTGCCCGTTCTGCTGTCCCTGCTCGCCTGACCCGGTTGCACCCGCCCTCGCCCACCGCCGTGCGCAGAGGAGCTGACCAAGGAGAACATCAAGACCACCAAGGTGCTCAAGGGCCAGGCGGTCTTCTCCATCGCCAAGGTCAACTCTGCCACTGGCGAGATTGCCGGCGTGTTTGAGTCGGTGCAGCCCTCTGACACTGACCTGGGCGCCAAGGCCCCCAAGGATGTCAAGATCCAGGGCCTCTGGTACGGCCAGCTCGTGTGAGTACGCCGGGGCCTCCCCTCCCCCTTGCTTGCTTGCTCCTTGGCGCCGGGCGGGCGCCCACTCGCTTTGGCTGCGGTAGGTGGGCGCTAGGTCTCTGTCGCAGTGGCAGCTGAGAAGAAAACACACTTTCCTGCTCGTTTCCTGTGTAATACCTTTCTGCTCAGCTTCTGAGTTGATCATGCCGTCAGGCTGCGCAGTCATCATGCCGTGGCAAGCGGTGGCAGGCTGTGCTGGCTGGAGCTCCTGTTCCCTCCCCCTCTGGCTTGCTCCTCCTGGGTTGTTCTCGGCGCACAATACTGCATGCCTGGTTACGTGACGCGGCGTTGGGCGACTGCCCATGAAATGCACAGATGCATGCAGATGGTAAAGGCCATGAGCCCACAGTTGCAGCGCACCACACGTCCCCATCAGCCTGTGATCTCGCTCATAAACCGCTCGTACTCTGTCTGTTGCTGCGGGGCTGGCTGCGGTGCCACTGGCGGCCCGCTGTATGAAGGAGGGGGCGGCGGTGCATGGCCTGCACAGACAGGAACAGGTGGCGCTATCAGCTTCGATCTGTGTGTGGAGCAGTCGAGGCTCGGCTCTACAGCAACGCGCTGGAATGGAAGGTAATGTGTCTGGCACGATGGAAGGCCACCCTGCACCTGCTGCCGTCACCGTCCGTACCTGAGGGCGGCAGCGGCGGCACGGCCTGCGACGGAGGCGGCGCTCCGGGGTCGGTTGGCGGCGGCGGCGGCGGCGGGGGCGCCGGGAAGCTGTCACCGCCAGCCGGCGGCGGCGGCGGTGACGCGCCGTAGCCGCCGTCTGCCGGCGGTGGCGGCGGCGCGCCATAGCCGCCCGGTCCGGGCGGCGGAACGCCATAGCCGCCATCTGCGTGCCCTGGTGAGTGGCCCCACCCCATGCTGGGAGGGGGCGGGCCGCCGTGGCCGTCGTGCATGCTGGGCCCGCCATAGGGCGGTGGGCCGCCATAGCCTGGGCCGGGCGGGCCCCAGCCAGGCGGTGGCGCCGGGCCCCAGCCAGGTGGCGGCGGGCCGCCATAGCCTGGGCCGGGTGGGCCCCAGCCGGGCGGCGGCGGCGGGCCTCCTGGGAAGGGCGGTGGGCCGCCAAGGAAGGGCGGAGGGCCGCCAGGAGGGCCTGTAGATGGCCACACGGGCATTGGTCGAGAAACACGTGGCTTGCGTTAAAGCAGCAGACGCAGAAAGAACCCGGTACCAGTGCATGGCCTTGCCCTGGGTACTCACCAAACATGGGCGGCGGAACCGCGTTGTAGGGCGGGCCGGGCGCGCCACGCAGCAGGCCGCGCCTGGGTCCCGCGTCCCCTGCACATACGCAGTCACAGCGCGAGAGCCGCGAGCTGTTGAGACTACAGCGCCGCGGCGCCAAATGCAAAGGAGCTGCGGCGCTGCAAAGGAGCCACGTCCCCAGGCATCCCCAGCGCGCTCTCCCGCTGCCGCTCTGCGTTCACACAGCCGGGGGGCAGGTCTACCCCCCGACTCACCGGTGCCGGCCTGCCTCACAACGAGGGGGCGGTGGGAATCAAACCCTTGGAAATTGTCCATCATCGCAATCGCGGCGTGCGCGGCTGTGGGATCTGTACAGGAGCGCAGGGAGGCGGCCAGTCAGAACGCAATGGACAGCAGTCGGAGACAGCGCACACAGATGAGGGCACTGGGATGGGAGATAAGCGGCGGTGGCGGCGACATAGACCACGGAAAGAGCAGCAGCAGGGCCTGGCGCCGGCAGTTGGCCCCCTTGCCCTCGCTCCATCCCATCCCACCTGCCATGCTGACGAACCCAAAGCCGCGCGGCCGCTGCGTCTCTCGGTCAAACGGGATACGGCAGCTGACCACTGCGCCAAACCGCTCAAACTCGCGCTGCACAGTAGGAGAGCGCAACAGAGGCCCGAGGCACAAGGACGGTCAGGCAGGCAGGCAGGCGCAAGCATGGGGCGCGAGCGTACCTGCCCCTGCCAGATCGCAGACAGCACCTGGAGGTGTAGGGCCCCCGCCGTCTCTCCCATTGCCAAAATGGCTCACCTGGAGCACAAATTCGTCCACGTTGGGCGGGATGCTGCCAACATACAGCTTGCACTCGGGGGGCAGATCGTCGTCGGGCCTTGGCGGCGGCGCGCCAATGCCTGCACACGAAAGGAGCAAGATGAGGGTGATGGAAGTGCATGCCGCAGCCATTGCACTCAACGCAAGCAACGTTTCCTCGCTTCACCCCCTCGTGCTTTCGCTGGCACCCGCAGCGCACCTCTCCGGCCAAGAGGGGCCCCCCGCTCCTCCCCCTTGAGCCGCACGATGATGGGCCGGCCCTCGACCATGCGGCCGTTGGCCTCCCGTGCTGCCGCTGCCGTCGCCTCGTCCGAAAAATGCACGAAACCAAAGCCGCGAGGAGCGCCAGTCACCGGGTCCTGCAGCCACCAAAACGAGCGCAGAGCGGTGAGACGCTGGCATGCCATGGGTCTTGCAGCGCGGCAAGCCTCAGGTCCCTCTCGCTCGCAACAGGGCGGCTCTCTGTTCACGCCACGAGTGGAGGCTGAGTTTCCCCAGCCCCCATGGCTTGCGCCTGGCATGCTGTTCCAACTCCCTTCCTCCTCTCACCGTGGGGACCGATGCTTGAAGCACGGTACCATAGGGCTCGAAAAGCTCCCGCAGCAGCGCATCCGACACCCTGCGCAGCGCGCACAGCTGGCACACTCAGTGCAGACGCATGGAGAAAGGGGCACCACTGGGCATGGGGGCGCCTGGTTGGGCGGTGCGAAGCACTAAGCCAGGCATGCAAGTCACACGTGGATAGCTCGCCACCCCTTGCCAGCGTCTCGCTACTCACGTGGGCGCCAGGTTGCCGATGTACAGCCTGGTGGCGTCCGACTCATCTCCAGGCCGCGACCGGGGAGCTCCTGCAGGTGCCAAAGACGGAGGCGCAACCGGCGCATGAGCAGAGCAACAGTATCGGCCCATCTGCCGCCCAAACCCTACTCTCAGAGGCGCACGGGCGCGGCGCGCGTATGCCCCACCGAGCGGATTGACGGGCTCGGGCGGCAGCGGCCCGCCCCCGAGCTCCGCCAGGAAGGACTTGTACTCCTGCAGCAGCCCAGGGTCAAGGAGAAGGGGGGGGGGCAGTTGCAGACAATCAGAGACACGTTGGGTGGGTTAGCAGCATGAGCGTGGAGCGCCCGAAGGTTGCTGAGCTGCAAGGGGGTTGCTTGCAAGCACGCCGCGGCTGCTCTGTTGGTAAAGCATGCCGCCTGCCAGCGCACCTGGTCCATCTTGCCAGCCTCCCCAGGGTTCATGCGCGCGACGTCGCGCGCGTACAGCTCCTCCACCTTGGACTGCAGGGGGCGCAGCCCAGCACGGCACAGGAGGTGAGGCAAGGCACATGACCAAGCAGCGGCACCACCAGCAGCAGGCCACCAGCGGCAGTCCTATCCCCCACAGCCGATGCAGTGCCCAACGCACAACACGCGACACAGGCAAAGAGCAATGGCGCACAGAGGAGGAGACCAGACCCAAGCGGGCTAGCGAGGGCGAGCAAGCGAGCGCGCCTGGATCTGATCTGGGAGGCGGTACACATCCACCGCGCGCTGCGGACACTCGCTCTGGTGGTGGCCTGCACCAGGGATGAGGAGCAAGGCGGGAGATCGGATTGGCGAGGCCGGCACCACCGCCAGTGAGAGGGGCGGGGCAGGATTGCGCCCAGAGAGCTGCCTGTGATGTCTCGCGGAGCCTTGTCAGTCTCTTCCCCATCCTCCCCTCCCAACCCCGTCTACGCCAGCGCGCTTGGCTGCCCCGCCGCCGCTGCGCAGGGCCGCTGCGCGGGCAGGGAGCAGAGCGCACCTGAGTCGCCGCACAGGAAGCAGTAGGTATCGTCTTTGAGCGTGCCGTTGAGCGCGGCCAGTTCCCGCAGCTGCAGCTTCTTGTGCTCGTTCATCTCCTCGTCCATCGGCTGCAGCAGGCGCTCGATCATTGCCACCGCAGCATCCACCTGTGCGGGAAGGGCATGAATAGGGCTGAGACGGGGCAGGGGTGGCGGCGGGGCAGGGGTGGCGGGATGATGCACGCCGTGGCACACATCCAGGCCATGCCGGCAGATGGGCGCGTGGGTAGCAACACTGTTTGCGCGCCAGGCGCCTCACCTCCTCCTGGCGATCTCCAGTGATGAGCACGTGCAGCTCCTCATCCTCGCCATAATCGTACTTGGGATCGCTGGAGATGGCAAAGAGCGGGCAAGTGGGTCGCGGGGAGCCGCGTCATGTCAGCGGCACGGCGGACTAGCCCGTGTGAGGACTGTGCTAGGGACAGGCAGACTGTGGCACGTGGGCAGCGCGCTACAGCCATTTCCAGCAATGCATTTCCAAGCAGTGTATTTTCAGCCGGCTAGACCGGGGGGTGCCATAGCATGCAGGCGTCAGGCAACGGGGGACCCTCACCGCGCGGCGCCCTCCTTCACCGAGCCGCGCCCCCGGATGGCGATCTTGGTGTTGGTCTCCGCCTGCATGCTTGGGAGGATCCTCCACAGTTTGATGCACACTCGAGACGGCTCAAGAGCCCAGGGCCTGGTACCAGGTCGGCTGAAATACCAGGCACCTCCCGCCCTCGCCTCTCCTGCACAGCAGGCCCCGCTGCGGTGCAGCAGCCCCCCGCGGCTCGTTTCGCGCCGCCTCGCCTGCATGCGCTTCTGCGTGTTGCCGCGCGGGCCGATGATGAGGCCGATGAAGTTGTAGCCGGGGTAATCCTTCAGCGGAATGAAAATTTTCCTGCACGAAGGCAATGCAACAGCAGAGGGAGGTCAAGGGCAGCATAACAGTGGACGCATGCTGCATCCATCTGCTGACTGCTGTTCCCACGTCGCCGGCCTCCTGCGCTTACTTGGTCTTCTTCTCCGGCCGGTAGTCTGTGCACAGTCAGGGAGGCAGGAGGGGGAGGGGCAGCACGTGTGCACGGTCAGCCACAGACCTCCCCGCGTAACGGTGTCTGCATCTCGCTTCGCTCGGACCTAGGACCTTCCTTCATTGGGCTCCCTGACCAGCAATCTGGGGCCTCCCGCGCTGACTCCTTGCCTGTCAAAGTCCCCCTCGGCATGCTCCCCCATTCCACCCTCACCCCCCTCACCTCCGGGCGGGCGGTAGGTGATGTCCTTGCTGATCAGCGACTCGATCACCTTGTTGCGCCGCTTGATCATCTTGTCGCGGTACCTGAGTACGGCCGAGCAGGGAATAGACTCAAGCGAAGAGGTGGCTTAGTGTGCAGGGGCCGATGATGCATGCCGCTTAAAGCTGACGCGAGGCTGGCGTGGCCCGCAAGTGCAGCCGCCTGCCAGCGCCAGAGCTCAGTTGCAACGTCTGACGTCTGCTGCCACTCAGCACGCGACCTGCATGCGTGCCTGCCACCCCGCATGAGAATTCAGGCCTCGCTCATCGTGCGGCTAACCGTCCGCTCACCTCACTTCCCGCGTGTTTTGGCGAATGCCCAGCGCGTCGTACACGGGCGGCGGGGAGGGCGAGCGCTCGCCGTCGGGCGGGATGTCGATCAGGTTGAGGCGCAGCTTGCGGTCCAGCTCAGCCAGTTCGCGGTGCAGCTCCAGCACCTCGGGGTCGCCAGTGGGCGAGCGCCCAGTGAGGATGGGCGGCAGCAGGACCTGCGCAGGCCGGCAGGGGGAAGAGGGGTTGGTGGACTGCGGCCACCGGCCGCTGGCGCCGCCGCCTCTCTCGCCTGAATGCCGTTGGAGAGCACGACCTTCTCGGGGAACACGACAAGCTCCTTGCCCGCGGTGCCATCGCTGGCTGCCGCAGGCACGGCCTGCTTGGGCTCATCGGCGTCAGCCCACCTGCGGGCGCGGGGGGTCGTGGACGACGTGGCGCGTGCAGGCGCAGGGCCAGTGCGTGAACGGGCTCGGCGCCCGCCCAGCAGTCTGCCGACCCCAGCACTGCTGAACGGGCAGGAGGCGGGAGCAGAGCGTGCGAAAGGCAAGCACCACGCGGGTTCACCAGACCCCGCACCTGCTCTTGCGCTTGCGCTTGGCGGGCGGCTCTGAGCCGTCCTGGCTGCCAGGAATGGGGCCCCAGACGTGCCTCCTCCGCCCCCGCAGCTCCGTTCTCTGCTCCCCCAGCCCCGGCGCCGCGCGGCGATCGGGGGAAGGCGCCTGCGCGGGGGCCTGCTCGGTGGCCATTCCCTGCCCGCCCACGGCACGAGTGCGCTACGCGACCAGAAGCTCCGTGGCAGGAGCGTCAATGCTGGTTGTGTAAGCACAGGGACTGTCGAGGATCGCCTATCAAATAAGAACGCAGAAACGAGGGTTCCTCGCAAAACCGATAGGCCGCCAGAGGGGGACTCCGAGGACTGGGGCTGCAGAGCGTTCTTGCCTGCTCGCCATCTTTGCCTAATCACAATTGCTCCAATCCAATTCACTCGAGCGATCGCGGCGATCGCGGCGCGCGGTGGAACATGGTGCTCCTGTCACAGCTCGCTTCCCCCGCCGCCCCAGCCCTCGTGTATGGGCGCAGAACGCCCTTCTCGCGTCTGGCAGTTTTGCGCCGCCCGCCGCAGCGGCGCCTGGCCGTGCGGGCGAGCAGCGCCGAGCCGCCCAAAGCACCACAGCCAGAGGCCGAGCTGAGCGCAGCTCATGACGATGGCGAGCATCCGGAGGCTGCTGATGTGGCTACCGCGGTAGAGGACGCCACAGCAGAGGCAGTGCCGCGGGCGCCGGCGGCAGAGCGGGCCCACGCCGTGGCGCCAGCCCCTGGCAGCATCGTGGATGCCGGGCGAGACGCGCTGGCGGGGCCGCTGCGCATCCCGCTCGTCGTGGGTGCTGGCTTCCTGGGCGTCACTTTTTTGGTGGCAGGTGAAGCTTGGAATTTTTTTTTTGAAAAAAATGCATGCAATGGAGGGCAGAAAATTCAGCAGCAGCTTATTCGCGACCTCAAGCCCCGCTCTGCAGTTGTGCGCACTGTGCGCAGCGCAATCACCCCAAAGGCCAAGCGCACCCGCACCATTGCCAAGAACAAGGTGTGCACTGCTTCCCGTGTGGCTGCAAGCCTGCTGCCCCATCCCCCTGCTCCACAGCGCTCCAACTCGGAATGGTCAATTGGTTGATTCTCCCTCCATTGCAGTCGGTGATCGACGCCATCAACAAGTACCTGCCGGCCAACCGGGCAGGCCTCAGCAGTGGCGCGCTCAGTCTGCTCAAGCTGCAGACTGGTGAGGCTACACCTGCTCTGTCAGAACGCGGGCACTGCCCCTGCGTTTTTCAAACATTCCTGCAACTGTGTTGGCGGCCCACGTGACCCCCCCTCGTCTCGCGCCTGAGCCTTTCCCCCCCCTCCCCCGGCCCTCCCCTTGCTACCCCCAGGCTTCTCCAGTGCTGAGGTGTGGCGCAAGTATGCGTCGTACGTGCTGCGGGAGCGCCAGTTCACCGAGGAGGCTGTGGAGGACCTCATCCACCTCAAGGTGTGAGGGCTGTGTCTGGGGGGCGTCGGTTCTCTGTGATACCCAGGACTGGCATCTGCATCGAGACCAGAGCGCGGGAAGAGGTGGTTTGCAAAGAGGTGGTGTGCAGACTCGGGCGCGCCTCCCCTGTGCGTAGGGCCGCGGCTTCGGCCGGGGCGTCATGCTGCATGCACTGCATATCCAGGGTTTCGCCGCTCCCTTCTGCTGCAGGCGGTGCTGGGCCTGTCTGATGATGAGGTGAGGGACATGCGGCATGCTTGCAGATGAGGGAGTGCAGTTTGGCTGCTGGGACGGAAGCATTGGTCTGGGAGGAGTGGGCGGCTGGCCATGCAGCGCTGGCCGTGTCGCGTTGAATGAGCGCAGGTAGCAGACGCATTGCGGGAGCGGGCCCAGCGCACGTACGAGCGGTATGGCACCGTCATGCTGGACACGACAGGCATGTCTGCCGCCGGCATCGAGCGCAAAATGGCCAGCAGGTGGGGCGCCAGAGGAGAAGTGTTTTGGTTGCGCAGGCGGCGTGCCGTGGTCGAGGCATGGCGCAGGAAGGGAAGGTAGAGGTGCGGCGCCTGCCCGCCAAGCGGTGTACAATCAGCAGCATCTTTGAGCTGCCGGATGGCCGGCGGTTCAACCAGCCATTGTGATAGGCGCCATGCTGCCGCCTTGCTCGCTTGCAGGGCGCTGTTCTCCAAGCTGCTGTACCTCTCGGAGTGCGACCGCTTGCTCAGGTGGGTGTGCCACGCGGTGGCCTGGGTCGCTGGTGCTGGTGAATGGAGCGGCTGGCCAGTGCATGTGTGAGCGCGATGCCACCTAAGTTGATGTGCCAAAGCCGGCAACACTTGCCCCTTCGTTTACCCTGCAGCCACGAAGCGGCAGCTGCCGGCGTTGACCTGGAGAAGGTGGGTGCATCTCCTGGCCGCATAGCATCTGCCTTATGTCGGGGGATGCAAAAAAGTCAGTGCCTGCTGCCATTGCCGCTGTTAGGCAAAAGCACAGCTAGTTGCAGGCGGTGCCTGCGGGACAGATGGCGCTCCAGAGTCTGCCACTGGCTTTGCCTGCCTATGCTGAGTGGCAGGCATGCGCTGGCGGCACGTTGAGCCCTGCTGCACTCTGCAGGTCTTTGGCGTCACAGCCGCCGACGTGGAGCAGTTACGCATGGGAAGGCTGTCGGAAGAATGAGTGTAGCATGCCATTGTGGTGTCGAGTTTAATTGCTGTGATTACTTGTACCAGACAAGCCAAACAGCCCGCTGAACTATCAGAGAGTATCCCAGATGGGAACATGGGCGCAAACAGGCTGAATTTGAAAGCAACGACATCGCATTCATGGGGGCCATCTGTCAGCACAGGGCAGGGAGCGAGCAGCCAGGCACAGAGCAGGGATCAAAGGTTGCGCTACTGCTGGTCCTAGGGCGCCGCCGGGCAGGGTCCGCAGGCAGCCAGGGGCAGTTTGGATCCCCGTTTCTCATGCAGAAAACCCTGCAGGCTACCCAAGTGCCAGGCATGGATCCAGTCATCTCCGGAGACCGATTGTTAATCACTACTTATGCGCCCCCTTATGGTCTTGTTTATATATGGTTTGCCTGTTTTAGGGTCAGGGGAGGTAAGGGTCAGGGAAGGGTCAGGGAAGGGAAGGGTCAGGGAAGGTACCTTACCTGAAGCGCTTGAATTCCTCGTCTAGAGGCGGGAGACAGGGGGCGAGGCAGGTGTGGCGGGCGAGGGGCGGAGGACAGTTGGCGAGGCGGTCGCACGGGGCAGGCGCGGCACGAGCGCCCCGCCGGCAGGCGGTCACGCCCTGCCGCGAGAGGCGCTGGCGTGCGCGCCCCCCTCCCTGCTGCCGCACCCCGTGCCTTCCTCCCCCCCTCACCTAGCTCTGCTGACGGATTTTGCAGAATCCTCTTTTCCTCGTCTTCTAGAATTTCATGCACCTGCGCTACATAATGGGAAAAAGAGGGTGATAAAAATTCGCCCATTCCCACATCCCCACACTTAGAACTTGCCTTGTCCTTTGAAATTGGTTGGTCTTCCTCCAGCACATCCACAGCTTGTCTAGCCTTCCGGACAGATTTGACCTTTCTATATGGCCAGTTGTGCCAGCCCAGCTCTTTGCAAGCCATTTTGAACCGCGTGGCACCAATGCCCAGCTCACGTGCCGCCTTGAGCTGGGGCATGTGAGCCACGCTTCTGAGGTCTTCAATAGATATGCGCCGTTGCCCGCTCCCCTTGTGAGTCCTGCGCATGACAATTCAGAGAACGTCTAGCACTTGCCCGTGTCCGCCTAAGGCACTTGTCCGCCAACGGCACCCAAAGTTCTACACCACCTGATCTCCACACTCGTAGCTGTCGATAGCAGTGTGTCCTGCGTTCGCCAGGCTGAAGGCAGACTGGTGTTGGAGCTTGTGCCACCAGGTAGGCCCATCGTGGAGGCATTCGTGTGCTCCATATGGCAGCAGGCCCGGCGAACGACAACGCGCGGTAGCCCGACCGTCTTCGCACTTCCACACCTCGCTCAATACATTATACCCAATATAACGGGCAGTCATGCAAGTACTGTAGTGCACGTAGCAATGCAAACGGGCCAGTTTTCAGGGCAGCGGCGGGAGTCAAAGCCTTTTTTTTCCCCGGGGGGACGAGCCCCCCCTCCCGTAGGCGCCGGGCATACCCCTCGGGGCCCTCCGGCTTTGACTCGACCTGCGCCAGGTGAAGGGCTTACGAGCTGTCGGGTGGCCATGCCCTCGCGACTCCCCCACTGCTGGCGGTAGAGGCTGGTGCTGCAGGGGGAGAGCCGCGCCAGCAGAGGACCTGACGTGCCGCGCCGTGGCTGAGAGCTGACAACCAACCTCCAAATCNGGCGGGCGGCCAGGGTGCGAGCCGAGGCGCGGGCGGCTGCAGCGGCGGCGGCCGGGGCGCAGGCGGGGCCGCAGGCGGCTGCAGCGGCGGCGCGGCGGGCGGCCGGGGTGCGAGCCGAGGCGCGGGCGGCTGCAGCGGCGGCGGCCGGGGCGCGGGCGGGGCCGCAGGCGGCTGCAGCGGCGGCGCGGCGGGCGGCCGGGGTGCGAGCCGAGGCGCGGGCGGCTGCAGCGACGGCGGCCGGGGTGCGAGCCGAGGCGCGGGCGGCTGCAGCGACGGCGGCCGGGGCGCGGGTGGGGCTGCAGGCGGCCGCAGCGGCGGCGCGGCGCGCGGCTGGGGCGCGAGCCGAGGCGCCAGCGGCGGCGGCAGCGGCAGTGGCGGCGGCGGGGCTGGCGGCGGTGGCAGCGGCAGCGCCGCGGGCGACAGCGCCGGCCGCCTGCAACTGGCGCCGCACATGCACCCGCGCCCGCCGCCAGGAGGCGGCAAACGCGACGCAGGCGTGCCGCAGCGCCAGCTTGAGGCCCTCCCAGCGCTGCACCACCGTATAGCCCTCCTGCAGGGGGTGTTGCGCGAGGAACTGCTCCGTGCGGGCGCGCACGGCGTCGCTGAAAACGGCATCGTTCAGCAGCTGGAGGGGCAGGCGGAAGCGGCCAGGCCCAGACTGGCAGGTGGTGGGCGGCGCCAGCACCAGCCCCACGGCAAGGTGATCGCCCGGCCAGCCCTGCAGGATCTCGCAGCTGCGCACCCACGGCACCAGGCCGACCGGCACATACCAGCGGTCGAGGCGCGCGCCGGACTGGCCGGTGGTGGCGAGGTGGGTGAAGGCGCGCTGGCCCGGGTGCGTGAGCCGCCAGGCATCCACCCAGCCCAGCTGCACCTGCAGCGCCTCGAACTCCGGCGCGCCAGCCCCCCGGCCCCCGAGCGCGGCGGCACCCACCAGGTCCACCGGCTCGCTCACATGGTTCCAGTCGCCCGCCGCGAGGATGGGCCGGTCCCGCGGGAGCAGGCGCGCCAGCGGCCCCTCGAAGAAGGCAGGCCGGCGCGCACCATCGTGCGGGGCGTAGCAGCTGGCGAGCGACAGCTCCACCCCTGCGTACGTGGCTCGCACATCTAACAGGCGGCCGCCCTCCGGCGCAGCCGCCAGCCGCACATCCGTCAGCGGCGCATCCCCCTTGACCAGGACCGCCACGCCGGCCGAGGCGCTCGACAGGGGGGTGCCAAAGCAATGCCCCTGCACCGGCATGCCCGGACCAGCCCCGTCCCGTGCCCACTTCACCAGTTCCTCGGCGGAGGGGAGGTGAACTTCTTGAAGGCACAAGACATGCCACGGCCCCTGCAGAAACATGCTGAAAACCAGGCGACGCTTCGCGGCGTCGTTCGGGATTCAGCGAGAGCAACCGCAGGGGCGCAGCGGGCTGGCCGGCATGCAGCGCCGGCTGGCTCATTGCGCCGCGCCAGCTGCGGCTGAGCAGGGGTAGCGGCTGAGCAGGGGTAGCGGGGGTGGTAGTGCTGGGGCGCGATCCCAGCCACCACTCGCGGGGGGGGGGGCTGCGGACGCGGCTGACGGGGGAGCGGGGCGGGAGGGACGCGCTACTAGAGCCAATTTATGAGCGGGGACAATAGCGCGCCAGGCTTTCCTGCCTCAGTTTATGAACGGTTTTGTGCGGGCCCTGCTGCACTGTTCCTGAGCTCCCATGGCCCGCCTGATGCTGGCATGCGCCCCAGGGGTGCTGTTCGCGCACTTCACCATTGTTGTTGTCACCATTGTGCGCGCTCACAGACAGCGCCGGGGTGCCTTCTATGCCCGTCTCCTGCTAGCAGCACACCTTGCCTTCTCGAAGAAGCCCCGCAAGAAGCGTGCGGCTCGCGCCTTCAAACGATCGGGTGCCAACTGGATCAATATGATCGTCCACTGGCCCCAACTCAGCCAAGAACAGCGCGATCGTCGCTACTACGAGGCGTTCAGGATGGACGAAGCGTCTTTCAGCGAGTTGCTGGCCCTCGTCAGAGGTGCGCCGCCCGCGCGCGCACCTCTGTGCTGCTGCTGGCAGCCAAATGCACTGTGGGCCAGGTAGCTGTGAGGGAGGTCAGGAATGGGGCAGCAGCACGGCGCATGCAGCCATGGCTGAGCGTGGCGGCCGGTGTCCGCCCGCCGCACTCCCGCCCGCCGTGCGCTCCCGCCTGCCACAGCCACAGTGCGCTGCACCGCTTGGCCGCATCGACCCCTGCACTGACAGCTGGTGCTTGCCTGCCTGCCCCCCACGCCTGCGCGCTGCAGATGACCTCAGCGGCGCCGGCACCGGCCCGAACAAGCAGCTCGACCCTCGGCGCGTGCTCGCGGCGATGCTGTACTGGCTGGCCACTGGCTGCATCTTTCACGTGTGCGGTGACTCTTGGGGGATAGACAAAAGCACAGTGCATAAGCATGTGCACAAGTGTGTAGACGTTTTGATTGATAGACTGCGTTTCGCACCGGCTGCGCGCATTTGCTTCCCCCGCGGCGACGACCTTGCACGCGTGATAGAGGGGTTTGCTGAGTTTGGCATGCCACAGTGTGCTGGGGCCATTGATGGCTGTTTGATCAAGATGGAGAGGCCGGCGGGAGACTGGGGCTTCAGGTTTTTCTGCTATAAGAACTGCTACGCGCTCACCTTGCTTGCTGTCGTGGATAGCGATGGGCGCTTTCTTTTCATTGATGTAGGGCGGCCAGGGAGTGTTGGGGATTCTCTGGCTTTCCACCTTTCTTTCTTGGGCCGCAAGATACGTGATGGGCAGTATTTGAGAGAGCATGCTCGCACGATTCGAGGCGTCACCGTCTACCCTTTTCTTGTGGCCGATTCTGCCTTTCCTCTGCTGCCCTACATGATGAAGGCGTATGATGACCCTCCCTCTGGCACTCCTGAGTTTCAGTACAACTACCACCACGTCCGCGTCCGCCGTGTGGTTGAGCAGGCATTTGGGCGCCTTAAGGGGCGGTGGCGTGTGCTGAAGTATCTTTTTACCCGAGACGACTCCTTTGGGACTGATATCACTATTGCCTGCTGCCTTCTGCACAATTTTTATGAGAGGAAGAAGCTTGATTTCCTGCCCGAATGGTTCCAGCGCGAGCCGCCAGAGTGCGCGCGCACGCGCACCATGGCAGGCGGCGCGGAGGCTGTGCGTGCGGCGCTGGCTGCTGAGCTCTGGGCAGAGGTCGGCGGCTGCTGAGTGTAACAACTTTTCTGCTCGGCTCAGTTCAGTCTCAACCCTAGTGCAGGAAAAAAAAAAAAAAAAAAGACAGCATGTCACAAAAACTTCTCTGTGTCAATGCGCGCCTGCTCCACCGCCGCCTCGAGGTGGCTGCAGAGCTGGCACCCCCCTCCACCATCACGAGGGAGCCCATGCTGGCAGTCAGCTGGCAGGAAGCGGGGGTGAGGCCCCTGGCGAGCACTGCAGCCTCGCGCGCTCGCCCGGCTGCATCTCTGCTGCCATTTCTGCCTGCTGCTTGCGCATCATCACCGCTGAGGTGACGAGGGTGTTCCCGCTGCTGCCGCGCGGCGTCAGCCCGGGCGTGGATGGCCTGCCCTACGAGTTTTACCAGCACTTCTGGGGGGTGCTGGGGCCGCCCCTGCTGGCCGCGACCAACGCAGGGCTGGAGGCGGCGCCGGCGGGGCGCGACGACCTGCAGCCCGGGGAGGCCACGCTGGGCGCCTCGCTGCTGCAGGGCCTGCTTGTGCTGCTCGGCAAGGGGAATGGCGGTGACCCCCGCGACCTGGCCAGCTACCGCCCCATCACGCTGCTCAATTGCGACTACCGCCTGCTGGCTAGGGTGCTGTGCGCGCGCCTCGCAGGCGCCCTGAACAGCGTGCTGGACGTCACGCAGACGGCGTTCCTGCCGGAGCGCTGGATCGGCGACAACGTGCTCTTCCACCAAGAAATGGTAGAGTACCTGGTCGAGTCGGGGGAGCAGGGATGCCTTCCTCGACTTTGAAAAGGCGTACGACCGCTGCGTGCGGCGCTGGATCTGGCTGGTGATGCGGCGCCTGGGGTTCCCTGAGCCCACCGTGCGCTGGTGCCAGGTGCTGCTGACCGGCACGGTGGCCCGCATCTCCCTCAATGGCCACTACACTGCCCCCTTCCCAGTGCCCTCAGGCGTGCAGCAGGGCAGCACGCTGAGCTGCCTGCTGCACATCCTCACCGTCCAGCCCCTAGCGGCGCGCCTGCGGCAGCAGCAGGCGGCGGGCGTGCTGCGGCCCATCCTGCTGCCCGACGGCAGCGCGGCGCCGGTGTGCCACCTCCACGCGGATGACACCACCATCCACGTCCGTACGGTTCAGGATGCGCGGGCAGCGGTGGCGGGGCGGTGCAGGAGCACTGCGACACGTCGGGCGCGCGCCAGAACCGCTCCAAGGCCAAGGGCCTGCTGTTCGGCCCGGAGCAGGCCTCGCTGGACCCAGCCACTCACGTGTGCTCGGTCTCGGGCATCAGATTCCCACCCCCGCAGGAGCCCATCCGCCACCTGGGCATCTACCTGGGCAAGGATGCGGCGGCGGCCAACGCCTGCACCTGGCACCGGCTGCTGGGGCTGGTCAAGGCGCAGGCGCTGCACTGGAGCCAGCACCGCCTCACGTGGATCGGCCGCGCCTACGTGGCCAAGCAGGTGCTGGCTGCCATGCTGGTCTATCATGCCACCTTCGTGCTCCCGCCGCCGCAGACCTGGCAGCGCGTCCGGAACGTGCTGCGCTCCTTCCTCGCGGGAGCCACGGTCGGTGATGGGGCGGCCGCGGGCAGCATCGGCCACCCAGCGTTGCGCACCGCTGCGCTACCCTGGGAGGAGGGGGGCATCGCGCTCGTCGACATTGACCTGCATGCCGAGTGCTTGCGTGCGAAGGTGGTTGCCCGCCTGCTGCACGCAGCCCACCACCCCTAGAAACCGCTGATGACCCACAGGCTGCAGGTCAAGCTGCCGGCCCTGGGCCCGGCAGCGGCGGTCAGCGGCCTCCAGATCACGGCCCGCCACCTCAGCCCCCGACACGCCGCCCTGCTCCGGGCGTTCCAGCTGACCTTCCCCCACCGCCTGCTGCAGCCCGACCGCCTGTCCACCAACCAAGTCCTGGTGGAGCAGCTGTGCTTCAACCGCCAGATCACGGTGCAAGGGCAGCAGCTGCGGCCGTCGGCAGGGGTGGGGCAAGCCCTGGCGACAGCGGGGGTGCGCACTGTGCGCCAGCTGGCGGCCGCCCTGCAGCAGCAGCAGCCCGCGCCGCCGCCGCTGCAGGCCGCCTGGGCGGCGCTCCCTGCCGCCTGGCGCACGGCGGCGCAGCGGGAGCCTGAGCGCGACTGGGAGTGCACCCCCCAGCTGCAGTCTGTGCGCAGGGTCCACCCGCTCCTCGGGCCCCTCCAGCTCTTCCAGGTCCAGCCCTCCCGCGCCCTGGCCGACGCCACGGCTGCGCCGCCGCCCGATGCGGTATGGCTGCCCTGCTGCGTGGTGGAGGGCCCGGCGCGTGCACGGCGGCGCAGCGGTGAGGCCGCCTCCCAGGGCGGCGAGGATGGCGACGAGGCGGAGGATCGGCGCCTGTGGCTGCTGGGCCCCTGGGAGGGCGTGGCTGTGGTGCCCACTGTCTGGGGCTGGGGCAGCACTGACATCCTGGGCTTCCTGGTCAAGGACGCCACCGTGCGCAGGACCCGCCTGCGCGCCGCCCGCGAGGGCGGCGGCTGGTACAGCCTCGCCGGCGGCTGCCGCCCGCGCGTGTGGGACCCGCCGCCTGACGTGCCCGGCCCCTCCGCCCCCACCAGCGGCCTTGAGCACCTGTCGCTGGTGTGGGCCGCCGCCCATGAGCGCAGGCTGGCCGCCGCGGCCGGCGGCGGCCGCCGCCGCGCGGCCGACCACGTGGTGGAGCTGTTGCCCTGCCAGCAGCCGGGTAAGCGCCAGCGCCTGGGCGTGTACGAGCGCCTCACGCGGGCTACTGCTGCTGCGCCGCCACTTGCCCCGGCGCCCCAGCCCGCCGCCGCAGCCTGCCCAGCACCGGATGACACCGCCGACCCCGCGGCCATCCCCGCGGCTGCGCGCACGCCGGAGGCGGCGGCCCAGCGCGCGGCGTGGAAGCGGCTCACGGAGGCCGACCTTGGCCGCGAGCAGCAGGCGGTCGCATTCCGGGTGATGCACGGGTGCCTGTATGTGGGCGCCTTCCTGTCCTCCATCGGCGTGGTGCCCCCCGGCCCAGGCCTACTGCTTGCCACACCACCTGCCAGCAGCGCCTGGAGGACTTGCCGCACGTGTTTGTCGGCTGCCCCGCCGTGGCGCCTGCGGCTGCCTGGGTGTGCTCCCTGTTTCGCGCATTCTCTGGCGCGGCCCCGCCCCCCGTCGAACCCCGCGTCCTGCTGGCGGACGNGTGCTGCAAATAGAGCGGCAGGGATGAACGCACTCCAATCGTATCAACGTATTGGCGTAGTTTCGTCTAGGGCCCTAGCGCTGGCCGAGTTCCGGGAGCGGTGGGCGCACCGCGACGTGCTGTGCCGGGTGGGGCAGGCCGACGGGGGGGCCCCCCACCTGCAGGTGCGCCTCACCATGGCGCACCCGGTGCCGGCGCCGGCGCCGGTCCTGGTCCCCACCCCCCCGGCGCCGGCCTCGCCGCTGCACGCCTGCGCGGCGCCCCGCGGCGGAACCCTCGGCCCCAGCGCGCTGCCGCCGCCGCCGCCGCCCGGGGCGCCGCCGGCACCGCCGCCCGCGGCGCTGCCGCTGCCACCGCCGCCAGCCCCGCCGCCGCCACTGCCGCTGCCGCCGCCGCTGGCGCCTCGGCTCGCGCCCCAGCCGCCCGCCGCGCCGCCGCTGCCGGACTGGCCGTTGGTGGCGAGGTGGGTGAAGGCGCGCTGGCCCGGGTGCTTGAGCCGCCAGGCTCCCAGCCCAACTGCACCTGCAGCGCCTCGAACTCCGGCGCGCCAGCCCCCCGGCCCCCGAGCGCGGCGGCACCCACCAGGTCCACCGGCTCGCTCACATGGTTCCAGTCACCCGCCGCGAGGATGGGCCGGTCCCGCGGGAGCAGGCGCGCCAGCGGCCCCTCGAAGAAGGCCGGCCGGCGCGCACCATCGTGCGGGGCGTAGCAGTTGGCGAGCGACAGCTCCACCCCTGCGTACGTGGCTCGCACATCTAACAGGCGGCCGCCCTCCGGCGCAGCCGCCAGCCGCACATCCGTCAGCGGCGCATTCCCCTTGACCAGGACCGCCACGCCGGCCGAGGCGCTCGACAGGGGGTTGCCAAAGCAATGCCCCTGCACCGGCATGCCCGAACCAGCCCCGTCCCGTGCCCACTTCACCAGTTCCTCGGCGGAGGGGAGGTGAACTTCTTGAAGGCACAAGACATGCCACGGCCCCTGCAGAAACATGCTGAAAACCAGGCGACGCTTCGCGGCGTCGTTCAGGCCATTGGGATTCAGCGAGAGCAACCGCACGGGCGCAGCGGGCTGGCCGGCATGCAGCGCCGGCTGGCTCGTTGCACCGTGCCGCCGCGGCGAGGCCGCGGCGGCTGAGCAGGGGTAGCGGGGGTGGCGGGGCTGGGGCGCGATCCCAGCCACCACTCGCGGGGGGGGTTGCGGACGCGGCGGACGGGGGAGCGGGGCGGGAGGGACGCGCTGCGCCCGCGCCCTCGCCCGTGGCCGGCCTGCCGCCCGCGGGCCGCGCCCTGTGCGCCAGCCTCGCCCCCGCCGGCCCGACCCGACCGCCGGCCTCCGCATCCGACGCATACAGGTGTGCCGGCAGGCCGACTGCCAGCGCCCCAGCGGCCGCTGCGCCGCGCTCACCCGCCACGATGGTGTGCAGCGCGTGCCGGAGCTCGCGCGGCAAGCCAGCCGCCCGCGAGACGCTGGCGTGGGCGCCATAGAGCCCAGGGTTCGCGGCCCGCAGCTGGAGCACCGCCCGGTGGGCGTCCGCCAGGGAGAGATCAGCCTCCTCCTGCAGCCACTCGCACGCTGAGGAAAACAGGGGGTCGTCGGGCAGAGGCGGCGCCGCCGCCGCCTCGGGCGCATCCGGCATGCTGCGCTCGGGCGGTGGCGGCGGCGGCGGCGACGGCGGCGGCGCATCCGGCATCAGTGCCTCGGGCGGCGCGCCAGCCGTGGCCGCCGTGGCCTCGGCAGCGCCCGCGACGCCGCGCGCCCGCACCCACAAGCCCCCCCGTCCCCTGCGCCACTGCCACCGACAGGCCCGCCGCCCAGGCCGGAGCGGTCGCCTTGCCGCCGGCTGACCAGCCGCGCCGCCTCCGCAACCGACGGCGGGCCCGCCGCCACTGCCGCGGCGGTCAACCCGCTGCGCTCGAACACCCTGCTAAGGTCGGGAGGGCGGGGAGGAGGGGGGGGCGCAGCAGGGCGCGGCGGCGCAGGGGGCGGGGCCGCCGAGGCAGGCGTGACGTCCGCCTGGTCCACCACCCGGATCCGCGCCTCCCAGCCGTCGATCGCCAGGACCTCAGGCAGGCGGCGCAGCAGGCGGTCTGCGGGGGGCACCGTCACCACCCCGCACACGACGTCCAGCGACGCCACCGGCAGCGGCCCCGGCAGCCCCGGCAGCACCACCAGGCCGCCCCGCTCACGGACCACGGCCACCCCGCTGGCCGCGTCATACCCCACCGCCCGCAGCAAGCACTCAAGCACGCCCTGGCGAGCAAACTTGGGGGGCAGGCCCTTCACCACGACGCGCACGTGGTCCACCGGCAGCTCGCCCTGCACCGCCGTGACGGGCACGCGGAACTGGTGATCGTCCAGGTCCACGTACAGCGCCTGGCCCTCAACTGCAGCAAACAGCTGGGGTAGGGCTTCCTCCCCCCCGTCGGGAATCAGCAGCACCGTGGCG
>PCFQ01000006.1:855435-870150 GCA_003063905.1 Chlorella sp. A99 | reverse complement strand
GGGGGGGGGGGGGGGGGGGGGGGGGGGGGGGGGGGGGGGGGGGGGGTCTGCGTGCCGTCGAGCCACCAAAATTTATCGGCGTCCACTGCATGAGAGCACAGGCCGCAACAGCGCTCAGCAGGCATCCCAGGAACACTCGTCGGCATTGGCGCTGGCAGGGCAGCACATTTTTGCCCCTGGCACTAACCGTAGACAGGCCACAGCATGCGCCGCCGGTTGACTCCTGCGAGGTCTGTCTCAATGAACTACAGGCAAGGAGGGGTCAGCAGCTGCGGTGCGCATCATCCACACCTTGGTCTGCAGCAGCTAGGATGTGCGCAGTGTCGTGGCTGAAAGGGCCAGGCCTGCCTACAAACGAGTGCTCCTCGCTCCAGATGTCCAGCTCCTTTGCGAGGCACGTCGGCGACAGCGGTCGTCCCACGTTGCGCTGATGCACCAGACAGTGGATAGTGGGGTCTTGCCTGTGGCCCGGCCAGATTCCTTGATTCTGGCGACCAGAACCTGCCACAGCAGCTTGCCACTCTCCAATCCATAACGTACCGTCGGTGACACGGCATCTTGCGTGGTCCACTACACAGGGAGGACGCTGGAATGCTGATGAGCCGTGGCACACTGCGTGGTGCCATACGTGAGCTGTGCTTTGTGCCCTTGCACTCTCCTCCCTCCCTGTGCTCCCTCTGCAGCACCCCCCCCAGCATACCCGTACCGCCATCACTGACTCTAGCTGGCCAAAGAAGAGATGCAGCCCCGAGGGCTCTTTGGGCGCTGCGTTCCCAATGACAGGGCCCTCGGCCGTCAGCAGCAGCGCGTCCAGACCCCCGCGCACAAACACGGCGCGCATGTCGACATGCAGGTTGATGAGACGCACGGGCACCCCCCCTGCGCCCCCGCGCAGGTAGGCTGTGCCCTGGCCCCCAGCGCAATGTGCTCCATTTTGGCGAGGCGGGCGCCTGCACGGTGTGCTCCGCGCCCAGTTCCAGGCGCGCGTTGCTAGCGCGGAAGCGCTCGAGGTGGTTCTGGAACTCGGGAGGAGGCGCGCCGACGAGGCGGGCGGTGACTGGAGCGGCGAGCGCGGCAACAGCCAAGCGCCAGAAGCAGGATCGCAGCCGCGCAGTTGCGGCACGCGCAGTTACGGCACCATTGCGAGTGGAGGAGTGAGAAGAGCGGATCTGGGCTCGCCAAATCCTCCAGACACTCCAAGCCCCCCAGTTGCCCAGAAAGGATCTGAGCTCACAATGTGCTTCCAGTTAATTGAGAGAATGGGCCCCATTGATCAAAGAAAGGTGTCACAAGCCGACATCACGAATACGAATCCGATTGATCTGCGCTTGATTGTCTCCTGCCGTCAGATCGTCAGACTCCCAAGGATCGCTTAGAACTGCAGCAAGCTGAAGCCGGGACCCCAATTCGATTAGTTGCTCACCAAATGCACTGCTGGCGCTGCAGTGCTGAGAGAAGGAGCCAAGGTGATTCATTGATGTGCTGCCTGCCTACGCCGCCCGCCCGCCCGCCATCACCCACAGCCCCCCCGCGCTGCTACACACGCGCGCAGATGCCACCGTCTCTGCTGCTTCTTTTCCTCTTCCGTGCACTCAACGCACTCCTGATCTCCACCACCTTTGCCCCAGATGAATGGTGGCAGGGGCCCGAAGTTGCCCATGTCATGGCGTTTGGGTAAGCGAGCCTCAGCCGCCGCAGTTATCCGCCGATAACAATGCTGAAGCATGTCCCTACCTTGCCACCTTGCCTTGCCACATTAATGCAGCTACGGCCACCTAACCTGGGAGTGGGCGGCGGGCTTGCGCAGCTACGCGCACCCTTCGCTGTTCGCGCTGCCTTATGCACTGCTGCGTCTACTGCGTGTGGATGTGCCGTGGGCCGTTGTGCAAGTGCCGCAGCTGGTGCAGGCAGCGGTTGCGGCAGCGACCGACCAGTATGTCGTCAAGACTGCCATGCTGCTGTTTGGCAGTGCGGCCGGCAGGTGCGGCAGTCTGCGCTGCTCCTTATTTGCTCCTTATTTCCAGCTGTCCGCCACCTCTTACCGCTGTGCTCCCGTGGTGCACGATGGTGCTGCAGGTGGCCGCTGGCCTGCCAGCTGGCCTCCTGGTTCAACGCCTATGCGCTGGTGCGCACCTATTCCAACTCGCTGGAGGCCTGCCTGACAGCGGCAGGGGTGTACTACTGGCTGCGCAGCCGCACGCGTCCGGGCGGGTGCGCCTCTGGCAGCCCCGGCGACCAGCAGCGGTGGCTGCTCCTGGCGGCACTGTGCACCGTCTTCCGCCCCTCGAGCGCGCTGTTCTGGCTGCTGCCGGCGGCAATGGAGCTCGCGCGGCAGGGCGGCAGAGGAGCGTGGGGGTGGCTGGTGGTGCAGGGCCTGGCCGCGGGCGGCGCCTGCCTCGCGGCCGCCACCCTGCTCGACCGCTGGTGGTACGGGCGGTGGGTCTTTGCGCCCTGGCAGTTCCTGCAGTTCAACCTGGTGGCCGGCCAGTCGGCCCTGTACGGCGCGCACCCCTGGCACTGGAACCTGAGCCAGGGCTTCCCAACCGTCGCGCTCACCCTGTTGCCGCTGCTGCTGGTGGGCATCGCAAGCCAGCTGGCACGCAGGTGCGCTCAAGCCAGGCATCGAGCCGGGGGTTGCGATGCCAACAGTTGCCGGCAGCGGTGGGCCGCTGTCGCTGCCTGCTCCACCCCCTCTCCTCCTCCCCGCCCTGTGCAGCCGAGACTTGACCTGGCTCCTCGGCTGGCAGCTGCTCGTGTGCAGCCTGCCTGCACATAAGGAGTTCCGTTTCCTGCTGCCCGCATTACAGCTGGCGATGCCCTACTGCGGCGCCGGGGCCGCGCGCTTAGCATCCTGGAAAGCAGCAGCCAGGGGAGTAGAGGCCAGACGTCCAGCAGGCGGCGGTCGGGTGCGGGTTTGGTGGCGACATCTGCCGGCCGCCTGCCTGGGCCTGCAGGTTCCCGCGGCCCTGTACTTCTGCCTAGCACACCACAGGTGGGCCCAGCTGTGCCAACCGCCAGCCAGTGTGCTCATGCCCTCGCGCTCTACACGCTGCGCCCGCTCAACGTGGGGCCCCCCCACTGCTGCAGGGGCAATGTGCAGGTGATGCATGCCATCAGGAGGCTGGCCACCGAGGCGGGCACGTCGGTGCTGTTCCTCACGCCCTGCCACGCCACGCCGTTCACCACGCACGTGCATGCAGCGGTGCCAATGCGGTTCCTGGACTGTTCCCCCCCCGGCTGGGCTGCTGCCGTGGAGCGCCTCAACGCGCGCCAGATGGGCTGGCTGGACCTGCCCGCAGGCTGCCCCGCGGCGCCATTTGGGCAGGAGCTGTCCCAGCGGCAGTGCTTCGAGCTGGAACCTGAAGCGTACCTGGCTCGTGTGCTGGCAGGGACGGCGCCTGCGCGTTGGCCTCGCGTGCTGGTCGGCTACACGGGCACCATGCAGCGGGTGGCGGTGCTGCTGGTTCGCCATGCATACCACCGCCGGCAGGCCTGGCTCAACTGCTGGGTGCAGACGGACGACGACACACCCTGCAGCATCGAGATGTGGGAGCAGCAGCAGTTCCAGCAGAGTGTAAACGCCGGTACTTAAGGGCGAGAGCAGGCGCCATGCGGCGGTGCGAGCTGCGGGGCGAGTGGTGGGTTGGGGAGCTGGTTTTAGGGCACCAATGCCTGCATTGGAAGCCCCTGGATGGCCTGCAGATTCAATTCAGATAATTGAGGGCTCTCGGAGAGGAAGAGACCGTGTCAGAGTTCAGGCCTAGAAAACCGCCTGCAGTATCGTCTCGATCTCCGTCCCACCTGGTTATCGCCCGCTACCTAGAGATTAACCAGCACCGCCGTTCCAACTAGGAGGGAGAAGAGAGAGAGCTCCCTTCCCTCCGAGAGGTTCGGAGAGGGCTATGTTCAGCCTGAGCTTATACCAGGCCTCCAGAGCGGCCTCCCGACAAGCACGGAGATAGCATTAAAGATCGCCGACATTGGTGCGTGCTGGGGTGTCGGCTTTGGCGGCTTCAGCTTGCGGCTTCAAATAGCTGCAGGGGAGGGAGCCACGCAAGAGGGGCTGGGGGCCAAATTAGTGGCGGCCGGCGCGACGGCTCTGTGCCGGCGGCCGACGGTGGCTGCTGCTCGCCCGCCTGGGCAGGCCTAATTAAATTATTCACGCTATCGCTCTCTCCCTGGCCCACAGGAAGATGTCCCGCCCCGTGCTCTTACCGGGCCTCCAGCCGTCAGAAGCAAAGGACATAGTCGAAGTGTGGGACTCCGCCTGGTGGTAAGAACCGCCTGTTTTTTCCCCTGGTTGTAAGAAAGAGCCTGCCAGCGCTCGTATTTGGGAAGTTGGGATTGGATTAATAGTGCTGCACCGGGTAATAGGCAAGGCGGGGAGGGGCGGCGCAAGGCGGCTGTGCCGGCGGCCGGGCCGGCGACCAATGGCTGCGCCGCCTGTGCCACCCTGCAAGCTGTTTGAGGTTTCAAAAAACTGTATCTTGAAACCTCAAAAAAAATCTATCAAACCCTTTCTGGCCGCAGGTATGGGCCCAGACACCAGGAACGCCACAGCAGCACGGCAGAGCAGCCAGAGCACAAGGAATATGCAGCACCCCCACGCGGCGCCCGCCGCCGCAGCCTGCAAGCGGATGGCGCACCCGGCGGCGGCGCTGCTGGCAGCCTCGTCACCACGATCCACATAGGCAGCGAGGAGGCTGCGCGCTGGGCCCGCGCCGGCCCTTCATATCCCCATCAGAATGGGGAGCCGGCGCAGGTAGTGCAGCCAGTGCAGCAGCAGCAGCGGCAGGATGCCCGGGGGGAGGGCATGCAGCTAGGAACTTGGGCCGACCGCAAACGCGTGTTCTCGGAACACCTGCGGCAGGAGGAGGCGACGCAAGAGCGGGAGCAGGGTGGGCAGCGCAGGGGGCCTCAGGGCGACCCCGTAGGCTCCGCCGCCGCCGGCCCGCAGCAGCAGGGCGCCTGGCAGCGGCCGCAGCAGCAGGCGCCCGCGTCCTCGCCCCCGCAGCGCGTGCCCTCCTCCCACGCCCTGCGGCGGGACGCGCACCTCCACCGCCAGCAGTCGTCCACCAGCACAGAGAGCGACAGCGAGCTGCACGCGGCCTGGCGCTGGCGCTTCAGCCGCAAGTGGCAGGTGCATGCTGGGCACCCTTTCTGCGACCCCACCCATTTTACGCGCATGGCCCCCTGACCCCCCGCACCCTCCCATCCTCCCCCACCCCCACCCCACCCCACCCATCCCGCCCCGCCCCGCCCGCTGCTCGCCCCGCAGATGGAGCAGGCCAAGCAGTTTGACCCCGAGTTTGGCAAGGACGGCGGCGACGAGGATGACTTTGAGGCCGCGCTCAAGTACATGGACGCCGTGGAGGGGCTAAACCTCCAGATGCGCACCGTGTCCATGGGCAACTCCCTGTCCGTCGGCGAGCACTCGATGAGCATGCTGTCGCCCTCCCTGAGCCACGGCATGCTGCTCGACGGCTCGGTCGCCAACAGCCTGCTTCGCGAGGAGGCGGGCGACACATCGGCCACGCAGCACATCCAGCAGATCGCGCGCACCGCGCAGCACCTGCTCAAGCACCAGCAGGAGATCGAGCGCCAGGTGTCAGAACGGTGGAGCGCGGCGGGCGGGCCGGCCCCCGGCGGTGGCGGCGCCGCCGCCGCGCCGCCCCCGCCGGCCGCCGCCTCGGCCATCCTGCAATCGGTGCCAGCAGTGCAGCTCGACTCGTGGGGCAACTTCTCCTTCGTGCTCGTGCGCCTGACCGACCGCCAGGGCCGCCAGAAGCTCATCGTGCGTGGCAAGAACGGGTGCCAGGAGCAGCAGGTGTTCCGCATGCTGGAGCAGGAGGTGGCCAGCCAGGCGGTGCAGCACCGGCAGTCCAGCCCGCGCCTGGAGCTGCTGGGCAGTGGGACCATGGAGTGGAGCCGCGACCGCGACCGCTGCCTCAAGGTGCCGCGCCGGGCTTGCCCTTCTTTTGCTCTCTGCCTGCCCGCCCGTCCACGAACAGCTTGCTAGTGGCAGCACAGCGCCCCTCGGTGACCCTCGCCCCTCTCCCGCCCTTCTTCCTGCGCAGGTCAACGGCACCAAGCTGCACACCTGCACGGACCCACGGCTCCAGACCGTGGCCGACGTCGCCTTCCTAGCAGGCGCGGTCGCGCAGTCCTCCCTTGCCGACTCGTTCTTGGTCGACTTTGGCCGGCGCAACGGCTCCTGAGTGGACACATGCACACATCGCATATCTCTCAACCCTTCTCATACTACGCTACACTCGCGTGACGCATTCGGATTTTGTCTGCTGCTCGGTGCCTTGCTCGCATTTGGACCCCTCAGAGCTCTTGTCTGTCTATATACGGTGTGAATGATGACACCTCTGCCCATGGCACCTTAAGGCAGAGGCACGACGGGTTCACCGGGGCACAAACACCTTCCAGGCGCGGCCCACACGCTGCCAAGTCTTGAAGCGCAGTCGCTCGCCCCGGGCTGCCGCGTTGGCCGCAGCCCCCAGCAGCTGCACTGCCCTGTCCAGGTGGGCGTCTGTGGGGTGGGGCTCCCTGTCAAACTCGCGCACACGCTCCAGGCTGGGGTCCCAGCTGATGCGGCGCGCGCGCTTGACGGGGCGGCCAGGCCCGCGCCCCTCCCCCGAGCTGGATGCCGCCTCGACCCCGGGGGCCAGCGGACGCTTCCAGCCGCGCCGCGCCACCATCAAGTCGCCGTCACTGTCCACTTCTGGCGCTGGCTCCTCGGCTGGAGGTGGCGTCTCCTCCGCTGCCTGCCGGCCCTGCCCCGCTGCCAGCTGGAAGTCAAATCGGAAGTGCTCGTCAGCTGTTTCAACCGCGTCTGCACGGGCCGCTGCTATGGGCGCTGGTGCGAATCCCTGCTCCTCTGCCGCAGATGGTGCTGCTGCTGCTCCCACCGCTGCTGCTGCTGCCGCTGGCAGGGGCTCTGCAGGTGTAGTCACATCTGCCAGCGTCTCTTCAAGTGCTGCGTCACTTTCTTGCTCTGCTGCTGCCGTGGGCGCTGCCCCACCAGCAGCCTCGCTCCCCAGCTGGCCTGATGTCTCGAGGGGCTCCTGAGCGGTGGCCTCCGCCTCCATAGACGGTGTGCCACCTCCTGCAGCTGCTAGTGTAACTCCCCTGGTCTCCACAGCAGTCTCTGCCACTACGGCGACTAGCACCGCTGCATCGGCTGCCTCTTCTGCTGCTGATGCTGACGCCTGATCCTGCTGTCCTTCTGCCTCGGCTGCCTCTGCCTCTGCAGCTGCTGACGCCTGCTGTCCTACTTGCTGCTGCAGCGCTGGCCTATCACATGCCTCTTCTTCCAACACTGTGACTGGCACTGCATGCTGCTGGCTCTCCGCCTCTGCCTGTGCGCCAGGTGCAGCGCTCGCGTGCACAAGCTGCAACTCCAGCCTCACGCCCTGCTGTCCCTCTTTATCTTCCCGATCTTGCTTTGGTGCTGTCGGCTGCTCTGGGGCAGTGGTACCCTGCGCGGCGCCTGCATTCAGCATGGGCTCCTGCGCAGGCAGCGCAGCGGAAGCCGAGCCTGGGGCAGTCTCCAGCTTGCTGGCCTCGGCCGACACTGGCGGCGGAGTCGGGGCTGCCTGGCTCTGGCTTGTGATGCCCCGCAGTTGCTGCAACATGCCGCTCGTGTGCTGCGTGCACTGCTGCGGCACACTGCCAGCGTGCTGCACTGCCGCTGGGGCCTGCTGGCCACCTGACCTGCGCACCACCTCCCGTGCCGCGTGCAGGTTGTAAAAGGGCTGCGCCGTGCGGTGGCCGCACAACTGGCAGGTGTAGATCACGGCTGCGCGGTTGGCCTGCTGCGCCTGTGCTCCCTTGGCTGCTGCTACGGACTCGCGCCGGCGCTTGCGGCGCACCAGGTGGTGGGGCAGCTTCATGGGTTCGCCGCTGCGAGTGCGCAGGGGGGGCAGAAGGCTGGGGGCAAGGTGGAGGGGGGAGCAGGGGATATGAAGGCCTGAGTGGAGATACGCCAACAAATGGGCATGTGCCGCCTCACCTCTGCAGCACCTCCTTCACAAACGGCACGCCGCATCGGGCGCACAGGCCGTGCGCCGCCCCCCGCGGCAGCGAAGACGGCTGCTCGTCCGCCAGCTGCAAGATGGGGCAAGGGCGGTGAGTCGCAAGGCGGCAGCTGCCATGCATTGCAGGGAAAAGCCATGCACTGTCAGCGCCTCACCTCGAGGGCCCGGCGCCCCAGCACCGCCGCCAGCTGCGGGTTGCTACCGGCGAAGAGGTGCGCGGCGTCGAGGAGGGCGGGGACCGGCGAGGTGGCGGCCGCCGCCTTGCGCGTGGGCGCACGGATGGGCTTCGGCGCCATCCCACTTGCTCCTGCCTGCGGCGCCTGCTCTGGCACTTGCAAGGGCTGCTAGGAGGCGTCCACAGTGGCCGCCGATGTCTCGCGATCAATTGCTGCGATGCACAGGAATTGAAAGCTGACAGAATGGGAGAAATTTCAGAGCTGTTCGATCTGACTGCACTTGGGCAGGGGGGGTCACGAGGTGGGCCGCGACCCCCCGGAAGGTCCCTCCACTCGATCCACAGCGCGTTTCTCGCCCTCGCTTTAACTATACTCGGCTCTTCTGGTGTCCCTGGTCCTACCTGGGGGGCGGGGGCCGCGACACTCACCGTCACAGCTACACTCAACGGCAAATGGTGCCACCAAACGACAGCCCACCGCCTCTCAGTGATCCGCAAGTCGGGCAGCCAGAGGTGCCGGCCGAGGTGCCGCCGGCGGTGGACGCCGGGCCGCCGCTGCCGCCCACCCTGACCGTCGATGGCCAGCTCGAAGCGCCCCTGGCCGTGGAGGTGTCCACGAGCAGCATGTCGCTGCAGTGGTCCCACGCCAGCGTGACAGTGGCCTCGCCCGACATGCGGGTGGTCAACTACATGCTGCTCTACGAGCTGGCGATGCAGCAGGTGTTGTTGCGGGTAACGCGGGCCGCCGCAGTTGGCGCACGGCGGTTGGCGGCTTACATGCTGCACCGCTGCTGACACCCCCACCCCTTGCTGGTGGTGCGTCTGCAGGTGGACGGGGACAGCACCTCGACCGCACAGGCAGTGACCAAGCCAGAGCGGTGGAGCGTGCAGGTGCGGCGGGGGCTTGGGTGGCATGTTGGGTGGCCACCATCCATTCACATACGCTGGTTGAATATTCCTTGGTTGCTCGCTGCTCTGGCAGGCGCCTGTGATCCCCCCCTCTCACAACCCCCCTCGCGCCACCGTGTTTACCCCGCCTCACAAAACACACGGGATCCCCCACCCCCCTCTCTTTGCGCAGTACCTGGGGCCCGCCGTGTACGTTCAGGTCAAGGGGCTGCGCCCCGGTCGGCGCTATGCTGTGCGCGTGGTGTGCAAGCCCGCGGTGGAGGACCTGGCAGTGGTGGTTGCGCTGGCGGAGCCCTCGCCCGTGGCGCTGGTGTGCACGCCGCCCACGCCGCCCGGCCCCGTGGCCGTGCCCGCGCTGGCGGGGCGGCAGAAGCGGCAGCTGACATTCAAGTGGGCAGAGCCCGAGGAGACGGGCGGCCGGCCGGTGCTCGAGTACCAGCTGCAGATGGCGCCGCCGCCAGAGGGCTGGCAGGGCCTGCCCGGGGAGGCCGGCATGTGCGACGTCTACGCCGGCGCGCAACGGCGCTTTGCGGCGCAGCCGCTGCAGCCGGGCGTGCGGTACAGCGCACGCGTGCGGGCGGTCAACTGTGAGGGGGCGGCTCCCTGGAGCCCCGCCTGCAACTACTTCACCTCGGCCGGTGTGCCCGCGGCGCCCGCCTACCTGGCGGCCGCCGCCGCGGGCGATGACAGTGTGACGCTGCAGTGGGAGGCGCCCTTTGATGGCGGCAGTGAGATCTTCAGCTACGAGCTGGAGATGGACGACGGCGCCGGCGGCGACTTTGCGCTGGCGCACCGCGCGCTGCCCGGCGGGCCGCCGCGCCACACGGTGGTGGGCCTGCGCAGCGGCGCCACCTACCGCTTCCGCGTGCGCGCCGAGAGCGGCGTGGGCAAGGGCGGCTGGAGCCCCGTGTGCGCCGCGGCCACTGCGGCCACCGTGCCGGGGCCGCCCTCGGCGCCTGCCAAGCTTGGCTGCACGCACACCTCCATCGGCGTCGCCTGGCAGGAGCCGGACTGGGATGGCGGCGCGCCGGTGGCGGGGTACGAGGTCGAGTACCGACCCAAGTGTGCGGGTGCGCGGCGCACCCTAGAGGATGACTGGCTCACAGCTTACCAGGTGCGCAGTGTCGCGCGGCGCGTGGGTCAGCACGCGTCAGCGGGGCCAGCATGCAGCTGAGTTCAGCACGCGGCAGTCAGCAGGGGCAGACTTGCTTGGGCCAGGGTGGCGCGGCCGTCGGGGCCACTGCGTGCGAGGGGGCCGGCATCCCTGCAGCTCTTCTGGGTGCGCCGGAGAGCTGGCTTACGGGGGGCGCGCGCTGCCTGCCACTGGCGCAGGGCCCCAGCAAGACGTGCACGCTGGGCAGCCTGCCCTCGGGCTGCACGTTCCGCGTACGTGTGCGGGCGTTCAATGCCGCCGGCGCGGGCGAGTACTGCCTGCCCGTGGACATGGCCACCTCGCCAGACGTGCCCGGCGCGCCCGAGCCGCCCGCGGTCACGGCGCGCCACCAGGCCGCGCTGGCCCTGGCCTGGGGCCCGCCCGAGCACGACGGCGGCTCCGTGGTTGCGGCCTACCGCCTCGAGCGGCGCCGCCTGGGGCGGCTCGAAGAGCTGGGCACGGGCGCGGGCCGCGGCAAGGGCAAAGTTACGGTAGACCCAGAGTTTGACGCGGCATACCTGGGGCCGGAGCGGGCCTGCGAGGTGCGGGACCTGGAACCGGGGACGCGCTACGAGCTGCGGGTGTCGGCCATCAACGCTCAGGGCGCGTCCGGCTGGAGCCCCGTGGCGACGGTCGACACGCGGCCGGGGCTGCCCTTCACGCCCGAGCCGCCCCACCTGGCCGCCGCCTCGAGCAGCGGCCTGCAGCTGTGCTGGGCGCAGCCATACGGCCAGGGCGCGCCGGTCAACAGCTACGTGCTCCAGGCGTGCACGCTGGCGGAGCTCGAGTCGGCGCAGGCAGCGGCGGCGGCGGCAGCCGCAGCAACCGCGGTGGCGACAGAGCTTGCAGCGGCGGCACAGGGCAGTGGGGACCCTGAGATGCCGCTGCTGGAGGGCATGCCTCCGCTTGAGGGCCTGCCGCTGCCATTCGGCACACAGCCGCCGCCGCTGCCTGGCGCGCCGCCGCCTCTGGCTGCAGCCAACGGGCACACGCCGCCAGCTGTGGAGCAGGGCGGCAGTGCGCCCTCCACCTCGGCAGGCAGTGACAGCGGTGCCGCGCCGGCCGCCGACGCCGCCGCCGACACCGCCTTCCGCACCTGCTACCATGGCCCCGACGCCTGCTTCGCCGCCAAGGGCCTGAACCCCAACTGCGAGTACGCCTTCCGCCTGCGCGCCTGCAACACCGTGGGCGCCAGCGCCTTTAGCGAGGTCGCCACGTTCTGCACGGCGCCCGCGCCGCCTGCCCCGCCCCGCGCGCCCGCCCTCAGCGAGCCGCCCACCGCCTCGGCGGTGGCGCTGGCCTGGCAGCTGCCGGACCAGGACCACGGCGCGGCCGTGAGCGGGTACCAGGCGGAGTGGGCGCCGGTGCTGCGCGCCTCGCGCTTGGTGGGCCCGTGGCGCCCAGCGTACGCAGGGCAGGACACCGCTTGCAGGGTGAGTTGGGGGCGTGGTGGCACGCTGCAGACCTCTGCTGCGCGGCAGTGCTGTGCTCCTGGTGGCGTGTGATCGTTGGTTGGCAGCTCTAGCCCCTGAGCGTTGCGAGCTGCTGGAGGAAGCAAGCAGATGCCCTGACGGCCAGCTTGCCGCTTGCCGCCTGCGATCCTGCAGGTGGAGGGACTTAAGCCTGGGCGGCAGGTGCAGCTGCGGGTGCGTGCCTCCAACGCGTGTGGCTGGGGCGCCTGGACAGAGCCAGTCATTGTGACCACCGCTCCCGACGTGCCTGGCGCGCCCGAGGCGCCCATATGCAGCAACCGCACCGCCAGCAGCGTGCGCCTCAAGTGGGCGCCACCGGCCGAGGACAACGGCGCTGCGGTGACGTGGTATGTAGTGGAGCTGGGGCGCGGCGACGCTGGCAGCACCGCCTTTGAGCCGGCGCTGAGCAGTGAGTCCACCAGCTGCAAGCTGCAGCACCTGGCGCCGGGCACCACGTACGCCTGCCGCGTGGCGGCGGTCAACTCAGAGGGCCAGGGCCCCGCGTCGGCGGCCGTCAACTTCACCACCGCGCTCGCGCCGCCGCTGCCGCCGGGCGCCGTGGAGGCGGCGGTGGAGCAGGCGCCGGGCGGGCCGGCCAGTGTCACAGTCAGCTGGGAGCCCGCGGCAGAGCAGCGCGGCCGGCGGGCCGCCTGCATCGGCTACGAGGTGGAGGCGGCGCTCCGGCCTGGCGAGGCCGCCGGTGGGGGGCCCCCAAAGCCCGCCAGCAAGACCTGCAGCGCCAAGGTCACGCAGCTCAGCCTGGGAGCGCTGCCCTCGGGGGCGTGGGACGTGCGCGTGCGAGGCGTGGGCGCCGACGGCGCCGGCCACGGCGAGTGGAGCAGCGCCGCGGCCGTGGCGGTGCAGCAGCCCGCCCCCCCGGAACGGCCCAGCGAGGCAGCCGAGGAGGCAGCGGAGGCCAAGCCGCACCGGTCCAGGCGCGCAGAGCAGCAACTGCCTGCGCCCGTCAAATCTGTGCGGCCGCCTCGCAAGGTGTGGTCCAGAGTGTTGCGGCACCCAGCCGTGTTGTGGCTGGTGACGATCATGATGAGCGTGTGGGCCATCGCCGTCGTCCTCGTCGCTCTGTTCTGGGCATTCACCTATCACACGCCCTACATGCTCGCGTTTGGGATCTTTGGCGGCATTATCAC
Organism: Chlorella sp. A99; assembly: GCA_003063905.1. Lineage (NCBI taxonomy): Eukaryota > Viridiplantae > Chlorophyta > Trebouxiophyceae > Chlorellales > Chlorellaceae > Chlorella > Chlorella sp. A99. Next base: position 857,248 of record PCFQ01000006.1, on the reverse strand, counting down.
GGCTGCATGGGTCTACAAGTGGGACCCGGCCGCCGCCGAGCGCCGCAGGAAGAAGAAGGAAAAGCAGAAGGGTACCTCGCGGCGTGGAAACTATTCCAAGCGCTAGGCTAGACTCTGTTGTTTGTGTTGGAACTCTGTAATCAGCCTGTGGGCCTCTCCCAAGTTCTGTTTTTTCTGGTCTGCGTTCTTCACATTGTAGAGGACAGGCGACGCTCCGTATTCCGTTTTGGGTGGTGCACGTCCTATGCCCGTTCTGCCCCACCGGCGGTAGTTTGTGGTCCCCACACCGGCCACAATGTAATCCCGGCTCCCTTTTCCCCGCAGTTCCTGAACAGCGTCGCGTCGCCTGCAACGAAAAACGGCACAGAGAAGGCGCCGGGGAGCTGGGGAGCTGCACGCCTGTCGGCCCGTCGGCGTGCCCCCACTCGAGCGACGCCAGCGTCGCGTGCAGCAGCTCCTGGGCGGCACACCACAGCAGAGATTGCACGGGCCCGGGGGCCCCTGCTGTCTGATGCGAGCAGCGAATGACCACACCTCACCTTACCAGCGCTTACAAGCGCAATGCTTTTCCACGCACCACTGTTGCAACCACCATCTCCCGCCCACTCCTCTCACATCACACCTGCTCAGCGCAGCCCATCCGCATCGCAGCGCCTCCATAGCGCCGACACACCGCCTCAGGCCACCGCCAAAGGTCTAAGTGGCGCAAGCAGGTCGCGGGTGGTGGCGGCGGCGGGAGCCAGGTTGAGACCTGGGAAACCTGAGAAGTTTTCTTCACTCTGCCATTGATTGTTCTCACAAAGACCTTCAAAGACTGGTCGCTGGCCAGCACGCTGCGGTCAACCTCCCAGCCTGCGATACACTCCAGCACGTCGCACCTGCGGAAGGGCGGCGAAGGCAGGCGCGCGGTCGGCCACCGCTGGACAGAGCGGCGGGCCGGCAACAGCCTCCGAGAGGAACCAGCGCACGTGGGAGCGATCCACATCGATGACATGGCGTGTATGAGCTCAACCAGCCGCCAGCTGGGCAAAGACCAGCTGCCAAATCGATCTGAACAGCTAGCCTGCGATCGCGAGGCGCTCGTGGTGCTGCGGAAGTGGCTTCAGAGCAATACATCAATTGTTCTGCAGCTGAATTCAGCTGCAGAACAATTCAGAGAAAAATTCACAATTGCGAGAGAAGCCGGGGCCAATGTCGTCCAACAGACTTCTGCGGGCCTCCAGAACCACCCAACAGCTCTTGGGCTCAGCAAGTGCGTAAACAGAAACCTGACAGCCTCGCATCGGCCAGCCGCGGCTGATCGGAGCCTGCACGCCACTATCGGCGAGTACACTGGGCGGGCAGCGGGCAGGGTGGGCCCACGGGCGGCGGGCGGCTCTGCCGCCCGGGCGGGCAGGTCCACAGGGCGAGCGCGCCATCACAGCAAGGGGGGCGGGAGTCGCATCCACTTGAACTCACACGCCTCTCTCTGGCGGCACTGCAGGAGGCTGCATGCTCTTGATCATGCAAGCCCATCCTCGAGTTTGAGTGGGGTGGTGCAATGACAGCGCCCACACTTCACTACCTACAGCAGCTGTGGACGCCCGCAGTTGCGGTGTGCACCAGCCCCGCAGCCAACGAGCTGTGCCTGCAGCAGAATGGGCTCACATTTGCAGAGCTGCTTCGGCCGTTTGGCATCCTGCGCCAGCTGAACGGCACAGTGGGAGGTGAGAGGGTGCAGGCAGCCTGCGGATGCGCGGTCCCTGTCGGGGGCTGAACCACCTGCTGTGACTGTGACGCTGGCGCCCCCCCCCCCCCAACCCCCCCCCTCCCC
>PCFQ01000006.1:840728-855410 GCA_003063905.1 Chlorella sp. A99 | reverse complement strand
CCCCCCCCCCCCCCCCCCCCCCTCCCCAGCAGTTCCCGTGCGCACAACAGCCGAGCACCCGCTGCGCCTGCACAGCTGGGCGCTGCGCTTTTACGATGCGGCCACCATGTTCCAGCCCGCGCCCGAGGCGGCCGACTCGCACCTGCGGGAGGTGCTGGCTGCTGCGGCCGCCGACGCCAGCAGCAGCGAGGTGCTGGACGTTGCGGAGCTCACAGAGCAAGGTGCGCCGCTGCCGCCACAGCTTCCCATGCCTACCATGGAAGCACCGGCCACTTGCGTGCGTCTACTCGATGGGCGCACTTGCCCCGACTGCCTGCCCGCCCTCTCACCCGCGCGGCCCCGCAGTGCGGGGCGGGGGCGACCCTACGCCCTGGTACTCTGCCTACCACGCCGAGTTCCTGCGGCTGCTGGCCTTTGGGGAGCACGAGGCGGTGGACCACCCGCTGGCCTGCCTGCTCGTGCTGCCCGCTGACCAGCAGGGCGACCTGGTGGCGGCGTTCAAGGAGCTGCGCCAGCAGCAGCTGGCACAGCTGCCGGCGCTGGCGGGCGGCCTGGCGGAGCCGCGGCTGCTGATCCAGCACGTGCTGCTGCACGACGCGGCAGCCATGGGCGAGGCCGCGCTGGAGGGCATGCCCAACAAGCTGCACTACCTCTCCAGCGTGCTCAGCAGCACCGTGCACTTGCTCACGATCAACAGCGCGGCGGCGGCCGGCGACAGCCCCGGCAGCCCCGGCAGCCCGCGGCCAGCCATGCCCCCCGCGTTCTGGTCAGCGCTGCTGCGGCCCACACTGGCGGGCGGCGGCGCGGGCGAGCCGGGCGAGCGGCCGCCTGCGCCGGCGCACGGCCTGGGCGGCGTGCTGTCGCGGCCGGACGTGGAGGGGCTGTCCCAGTTTGTGCAGGAGCTGGCGGTGCGGGGGCTCATCCCCCACATGGAGGCCCGCATCCGCAGCCTGAGCCAGCACGTGGCCTCCACCCGCAAGGGCCTGCGCAACCAGCTGCGCAGCCTGCTGTGGCGCAAGGGCAGCGGCGGCTTCAGCGCAGCCGCGGCCATGGGCTCCCTCGGCTCGCTGCTCGACGCGCCGCAGGCGGCGCAGCCGGCCACGCCGCCCACGGCGGCGGCGGCCGATGCCGGGGCGGCAGCCGGCGGCGGCGCCAGCAACGTGACCTACCCGCACTCGACGGTGGAGGCGCAGATGCGGCAGCTGGCCGACCTGGCGCTGATGCTGGGCGACACGGAGACGGCGACGGGCACGCTGCGCCTGCTGGCCTCCGACTTCAAGGGGGACAAGGCCTACCGCCACTACGCGGGGGTGCAGGAGGCGCTGGGCGCGGCGGCCGTGCTGGCGGGTGCGCCGCCCGCCGACGCGGCCGCACACTGGAAGGAGGCCCTCTACCGCTACCAGCAGCTGGCGGCGCGCGACCCGCGCGCGCGCTACGCCACGCGCTACGCCACGCGCGTGGCCGTGGTGCTGGCCGGCTTCATGCGGGGGGGGGCCCTGGCAACCGACGCCAACTGGGTGTACATGAAGGCGCACTATGCGGAGGGCGACCTGCGTGCGGGGCTGCTGCTGGAGCAGGCGGCGCTCTGCCTGCTGGCGCCGGCCGCGCCGCACGTGCGCAAGTTTGCCTTCCAGATGGTGCTGGCGGGGCTGCGCTACAACATGTGCGGGCAGAAGGGCCTGGCCCTGCGCGCCTACAAGTGAGCGAATGGCGCAGGCGGAGGCCGGCGCCGTGTGCGCTGCGCGCGGCGGGAGGCGCTGTCTGCGCCTGGGGAAGAGGGCCCTTTGTGACCAGGCAGACCGTGTAGGGGTCAGGCTGTGGCTGTTTTGAGCTCCACGCCTCTCCCCCCCCTCCCCCCTTCCAGGCAGGTGCTGGGCACCTACTCGGGCCGGGACTGGGGCTTCATCGAGGAGCACCTGCACGACGTGCTGGGCAAGCAGAGCCGCGAGGCGGGCGACCTGCCGGCCACCGTGGCCCACTTCATGGCCATGCTGCGCTGCGAGCGCAACAGCCTGCACTGCCAGCGCCTCTACCTCGCGCAGTTCTTCGAGGCGGTGGCGGCGGAGGAGGCAGAGCGGGTGCGGGGTGGCGGGCAGGGGCAGAGGGCAGGGGGTGGAGGGAAGGTGGGGAGACGGTGCGGTAGCAGGAGGCGGAAGGCAGCAAGGCGGCAGGACGTGGCCTGCCGAGGCTGGGGGGCCTGGGTGCAGGTGACCATTGCCCGTCCTTCCTCCACCCCAGCCTTTGCCCACCGTTCACTCTCCTCAACCCCGCTGCAGGGCCACAGCCCCGTGCTGGAGCTGCCGCTGCCCGAGGTGGGCCTGGAGCGCGTGGGCCTGCAGTACGATGGCCAGACCTGCTACGCCGGCGTGGAGGCGCGGCAGGTGCCCTCAGAGGCCTGGCGGCCGCTCGAGGCGGCGGTGCAGCCGCAGGCGGAGGCGGGGGCGGGCCCGCTGACCTGGCTGGACGGCAGCAGCAGGGCCGCGCTTGAGCCGCAGCGGCGCCACTCCTGCTGTGTGGGCGAGGTGGTGGGGCTGGACGTGGAGCTGCGCAATCCTCTCCAGGTGGACCTGGCGATCACGCGCCTGCGCCTGGCCTGCACGTTTGAGCCCGCCGCCGGCGGTGGCGTGGCGGCCGAGGGGCCGACCAGCCCCGGCGGCGCGGGGGCCGCGGCGGCGGCCGGCTTCCAAGTGCGCGAGGAGAGCATCACGTTGCGGGCGGGGGAGCGCGTGATGGTGCACCTGCGCGTGGTGCCGCTGCGGCCGGGCGTGCTGGAAGTCGGGGGCGTGGCCTGGACGCTGGGTGGCGTGGCGCGGGGGCTGCAGCGCTTCCGCATCCCCCGGCCACGGCCGCTCAAGCCGGGGACCAGCCGCGTGATGCTGGACGCAGAGGCGCCGCCCCCCGGCGGTGTCACCCTCAAGGTGCTGCCGCCCATGCCGCGCATGGAGGCGGTGGTGGAGGGACTGGAGCCCACGCTGCTGGCGGGCGAGCTGGTGCGCACCACATTGCGCCTGCGCAACACGGGCGCGATGACGCTCCAGGGCCTGGCCATGGCCGCCGGCACCGACGGCATCTACCTGGCCAGCCCCGGCGGCGGAGATGCGGCCGGCGATAGCGGCGGCAGTGCGGGAGGCAACGGCACGCTGGAGCAGCTCTCCCAGCTCCAGCTGGACACCACCAGCAGCGGCCAGCTTGCGACGGGTGCAGATGTGGTAGCGGTCGAGGTGACGTATGCACAGCGGCAAGGCGTGCCCACGTTCTCGCTGCCCCCCAAGCTGTGCCTGGCAGTGGGCCAGGAGCTGGAGCTGCCCATCTGGTTCAGGTGGGCGGATGGGTCTGAAGGGGCCTGAAGAGCTGGCAGGACAGTCACGGTGTGGGCCGCCTGTTCACTCCCTCTTCATCACCTGATATCGTATACAATACTGCCCCCACCCTTGACCCACATGCATGAGCAGGGCTGCGCGGCCAGGCCCCACCCGATTCAGCATGGCCTGGTATTACGAGCCGCTGGTTCGCGCGGACTCGCTGCGCTGGCGCACCTTGCGTAGCAGTCACAGCGTGGTGGCGCTGCCCTCGTTGCACCTCGCCGCGGGCGCGCTGGCCGGCACCCCCGGCATGCCGCCGGGCGCGTGCCTGCTGCAGCTGCAGGTTGGCAACAGCCGTGGGCAGGAGAGCTTCCGCCTCACACGGCTGTCCTGCCCCGACGGCGGCTGGCACCTGCACAGCCTGCATGGCGTGCGCCAGGCAGAGCAGCCACCTGTGGCGCTAGCGGCCCCACCCAGCAGCAGCAGCAGCAGTGAGCAGCTAGACATGCAGGTGCCGCCTGACTCGTCGGCCACGCTGCACTTTGTGCTGCAGCCGCTGCCCATTGGGACGACACTGTCGCCCTCAGTGCCAGGCGCGGAGCTCCATTTGTATGAGCAGGGGCGGCCCATGAATGCGGCGCCTCCCCCAGCCACGCAGGACGCGAAGCAGCAGCGGCAGCAGCAGCAGGTGCCATCGCCGCAGCAATGGAAGCAGGCTGGTGCCGGCGCACCAGCGCTGGACAGAGAGCCCACAGAGACGGGGGAGCTCACCCGCCCACTGGACCTGCTTCTGCAGTGGGAGGCGCGTGGCGCGGCAGGCAGTCCCCCGCGCCAGGGCTATCATGTGCTGTATCGGCACAGGTAGGGGCAAGGGCCTGCGCCTGTCCACTTGTTCAGCGTGCCTTTTTGAGGCAGCCAGCACAGCAAACAGAGCTCAGCCCAGCACATCTAATTTCTGAATCCTTTCGCCTCCTCTCGGCCTCGCAGGGTGCGGGCAGGGCCGCCAATCCACTGCCAGCTTGCGGGGCCGCCCGGCCCGCTGCACCATGACTTTAGTCAGGCCCCCTTCTGCGTGGTCCCCCTCACGCTGCTGGTGCACAACACGCTGGGCGCCCCCGCCACCGTGTGCGTCGAGGCGGGGCACGCCGACGGCCGATCCACCAGCCTGGGCCTGCCCACCTGGGCAGATGCACCGCCGGCCGCAACAGCCGCCGACGGCAGCGGGGGCGACAGCAGTCCCACGCAGACGCAGAGGGGCGCGGCGGCGGGCGCGGCGGCGCCAGCGCAGCCGTACGCGTGGTGCGGGCGCACGCGCGTGACGCTGCCGCGCGTGGGCACCGGCGAGACGGCAGAGGTGGCGCTGCAGGTTGCGGCACTGGTGCCTGGGCAGCTGGTGCTGGGCGACTATCGCGTGAGTTGGCAGTACCCGTCGGCCCCGCAGCTGACCGGCAGTGTCGCAGGGCCGCCCTGCTACGTGCGTGTGGACCGTGCTTGACTGCTGCACCACGCACCTGTTGGTGGGGCTCGACTGTTACCCAGTGACCTGCCAGCTGGCCGAGGGAGAGCGGGGCATGCATGAGAGGGCAGCGCCAACTGCAGCCGCGATAGTACCAAAACTTGAGGCAATGAAAGCAGTCAGTGTTGAAGGGATGTATGAAATGCGTAAATGGCCATGCGTTGTTTGAGAATGGGGTATGGAGGGGGCGCGTTGCCAGCATCAGGCGGCAGCGAGCGAGAGCTGCGTGCCCGCGGGCACGTTGCCCTGCAAGTCACTCCCGCCGTTGCTGCTTCGGCCGCGCAGGCGCTGCGATGCCGCCGCCGCCGCCGCGCGCAGCCTGCGCCAGGCGTCTACCAGGCGGCGGCGCAGCACCTCGAGCAGCACGCTGGCGGTGAAGGCCAGCAGCGCCAGCACCGCGCGCGGCGGGCTGGAGAGCACGCGGGGCACTGAGGAGCGGAACATGAGGATGAGACGCTTGCGCCGCGCGCGGCCCGCGGCCGAGCGGTCGCGCGCCGCGGCCGCGGCCTGCGGGCTGCACAGGCCGTCTGCCGCCAGGCCGCGCAGCTGGGCCTTCAGGCGCGGAAGCAGGCCCACCACCGTCAGCGCCGGGTTGCCCTCCATCAGCACGCGCCGCAGCGGCGTGTGCCGCCGGTCCAGCAGCAGTGCGGCCATGGAGGGCAGGCTGCTGGGGTCGGCGCGGCTGGTGGAGGCGGCCTGGCGCGCCGAGGAGAGCCAGACCTGCAGGAGCTGCTCGCTCGTCGCGTCGAGGCGCAGCGCGCCGCCGCGCGTCAGCAGCAGCTCGCGCAGCAGCTGCTGCGAGGTGGGCCGCCGGTCGGAGAGCATGAAGTTCAGGACCACTGCGCGGGGGTGGAGTGGGGGGGCGGTGAATGGGGAAGACGCGGGGAGGCGCGGGGCGACGCGCGGCACGCGTGTTCGTGCGCGCACCCACGCTCTGGTGACACCCACACGCCTCATCCCCACCCACCCGGCATGCCGGCGCTGATGATCTTGAATGAGGGGTCGACCGCGAGCGCCACGCCCTCGAGGCTGCTCATCGCGCGCACGATGAGCGGGAAGTAGCTGGGCAGCAGGAACTTGTAGCGGAAGGCGACGCGGAAGAGCACGGCCGTCAGGTTCTTGAAACTCAGCCCGCTCGTCTGCAGCTGCAGCAGCGGCAGCTGCGCGTGCAGGTCGCAGGCGGGCGCGCCGCCGTCGCCGCCGCCGGCGGCCGCCTGCCCCTCCAGCAGCACCTCGTTGAACTCGCGCTGCAGGTCGAGCGCGAGCTCGAGCCGGTCGGTGTCGGGGCGCAGCAGGTCGAGGTCCCCCAGGTCGTCGACCTGGCGGTGGGGGGTGGGGCGGCGGGAGTGGGGAGTGTGGCGAGTGGAAAGCGGGTAGGAGTGTTTGTATGGATCAGACGAAGGCTTGTTTCTCTGCACTGAGAGGATGGCTGCGCATCACACCCCCCCTGCACCGGCGCCTGCCATCGCTCCCTGGCCATCGCTCCCTGGCGCCAGCAGTGCCCCCATGCCGCGCGCACCAGCTTGTCCCACTGGCCCAGCCCCAGGTGTACTAGCGCCGCCATCATGGCCGCGCGGTGCTGCTCCGTCACGTGCACCAGCAGGCCGTGGTCCAGATAGCACAGTCGCCCGTCCTCGCTCATCAGCAGGTTGCCGCTGTGGGGGTCGCCTGGCAAAGGTGCGGGGGTGTTAAATGTGGTTTCGGGCAGGGACAAGGGGCGGCAATTCTACCAACAAGCAACAAGGACGGACTTCTCCTGTGCCTCGTCCGCCAGCACCCCCTCCCCCGCACTCACCGTGCAGCACGCCGGTGACCAGCAGCTGCGTGATGCTGCACTGGATGCCCTCCCGCACCATGACGAGCAGCTGGCGACGTGCCTCGGCGTCGCCGGCGCGTGACGCGGCCAGCAGCTGGTTGGGGCTGCGGCCGACGACCCACTCGGAGATGAGGACGCGGCGGCTGGCCGCCCAGACGCGCGGCACGGTGATGAGCGGCATCGCGGCGTGCGCGGCGCCAAACGCCGCCGTGTTGGCGCCCTCCACCCTAAAGTCCAGCTCCTGGAACAGCGCCCGTCCGATCTCGTCCACCAGCGGGCGCAGGTCGCGGCGCACGCCCGCCGCGCGCTGTGCCGCACCCACCGCGGCGCGCAAGAGGTAGACGTCGAGCGAGATGGTCGCGCGCGCGCCGGGGCGCTGCACCTTGACCGCCACGTCGCGGCCGCTGCCCGCCAGCGTGGCGCGGTACACCTGGCCCAGCGACGCAGAGGCGATGGGGCCCTCCAGCCCCGAGAAGAGCGCACCCACCGGCGCGCCCAGCTCCGCCTCCACGATGGCCATCGCCTCCCCCGTGTCAAAGGGCTGCACCGCGTCCTGCAGCTGCGCCAGCGCGGCGGCGTAGCGGTCGCCGATCACGTCGGCGCGCATGGCCAGCGTCTGCGCGAGCTTGATGAAGCAGGGGCCCAGGCGCTCGAGCAGGCGCTGCAGCTCGAGCGCGGGGCGCGAGGCGCCCGCCTCGGTCATGCCCTGCACCGCGGCGTCCAGGCGACTCGTGGCCAGCGCGCAACCAAAGCGCAGCACGTACAGGGCCAGCTGCGCGCGCGCGTGTGTGTGTGTGTGTGTGGGGGGGGGGGGGGGGGGGGCGGGGGNCGGGGGGGGCGGGGGGGCATGAGGGAGCTACACAACACCAGGCTGCCCTCGCACCACACATGATCGCCTCACCTGCGCCACGCGCGCCGCGACCTCCAGCTTCCTGTGGGAGAACAGCTCCTCCGACCGCTGCACATCGTACTCGATGATTGGCTCGTCCTTCCTTCTCACCACCAGCTGCAGCAGTTCTTCTGCCGGCGGCTGCGCAGCGTCTGGCGCCGCCAGCGCGACCGCCGCCGCCTGTTGCAGGCGACGGTGGCGCTGCCGCTGAGCTCCCTGCGCACCGGAGCGCGACACATTGCGAGATCGGTGCAGCTGGGTGGCTGCGAAACAAGCAGCGTGCCTCCCGCACTGCGATAGCGACACTGCCATTCTTGCCAACGGAGGCCCATGCACAGGGGAAAGAGCCAGGATGACCGCCCCTAAACAGATTGCAAGCAATGGCTCAGCCGGTGTCCCACTGCTCCTGGCCGTGGGGCTCGCCGCGCTGCGTCCCCGCCGGCGGTGGGCTCCCTCGGCCTCTCCTGCCGCTCTCCAGCGGCCTCCTCCTGCCACGGGCTGACCAACTGAGGGGTTGCATGCAGAGCCACTACGACGCCGAGAGAAATAGTGCTCCGCGTGGGGCGGATCTGGGAACCAGACGACAGGGCAGGAGCGAGCGGAACCACTGACACCGCCCCAAATGGCGGGGGAGCAGGGAGATTGAGCAGAGGATCAACGAACGCAGGGCGGCGGGCCATGCGGGCACCGCGCCGATGCGGCAGTCGTCGGCGTAGAAGGTCTGAAGGGACTCCAGCCACGGGCTCCCCTCGTCCACGCTGCGGCGCCGGCGCCGTCCTCTGCCGCCGCCGCCGCCCTCCCCCCCCCGTTTCCCACCCGCGCAGAGCTTGGTTACAGCAGTCAGCGTGACGAGCCGCCGACTCCTCCGACTTCCAAAGTCACTTTGGCGACGGCGGCTCCGCCGCCCCGACCCCCCAACCCTTACTTTTCCCTCCCATCTTGCACGCCTTGTCCGCTAGGGCTCGTTTCGTGGCTGCATTTTCAGCTGCTGCAGCACAAGAGCGCCTCCACTTCTGTGCTTCTCGGCTGAGCTACTTTTGCGTCCATAAACCGCCTTCCGTTTGCTCTGCCCACTTTTGCTTTGCCCGCCCACCACCGCGCATCGCTGCAGCATAGACAGGGGAGGTGTAGCTGCATCTGTTTGAGTGAGTTCGGGCTGTGGCAGTCGTTCACAACAAGGCGCAGCTCCTTCTCATCGCAGGCACGGCGCGGTGCGTCACAGCAATCAGCGATGTCCATGCCGCCGGCACGCCCGCCGCCGGCGACCGGCCATGCACCGCCGCCAGGCCAACGCCGCCTGCCCTTGGTGGCCCCCTCTGCAGCCAGCAAGATGAGCAGTGTCACGCCGTTGGAGCACACGGCCATCGGGGCCTTTGCCGGACTGGTGGAGATTTGCATCATGATGGTGAGGGGGGTGCGTCCGACAACCCCACCATCGCGCCAGCGACCACCAGCGCGAACCAAGCGCCCTCCCCCGCCCCCCGCTGCGCAGCCCACCGTGGCGATCAAGAACGCGCTGCAGGAGGGGCGGCCCGTGCCGCGCGCGCCGCGGGAGCTGTACCGCGGCCTGCTCATGAACAGCGGCGCAATGCTGCCGATCACGGCCTCCCAGTTTGGCATGAACCGGCTGCTGGAGCAGAGCCTGAAGCGCGGCCTGGACATCGAGGAGCTGGGCAGCGCCGGGAGGATTGGGGTGGCGATGGGCGCCGGCTCCTTCTCTGCGCTGTTTGGCGCGCCCGCCGAGTTTGTCGTCATCCAGCAGCAGAAGAGCGGGCGGTCACTGGCGGCCGAGGCGCGCCACATCGTCGCGGAGCACGGCCTGCTCAAGGTGTACAAGGGGCTGGTGCCCACGGTGGCACGCGAGTCGCTCTACGCCGCCGGCTACCTCGGCGTCTGCCCCATGCTGCGCGAGGCGCTTGAGCGCCAGCCCGCGGTGCGCAGCATGCCGGGCGGCCCACTCATACTGTCGGGCGTCACGGCGGGCCTGCTGGCCACCGTGACCACGCAGCCGGCGGACACGATCAAGACACGGATGCAGGCGAGAGGGGGAGGGAGGGACTGCAGCCGCTGGGGAGCCGCAAGGCGCCAGGCTGCAGAAGAGGTCGCGGCCGCCGGTGCCTCCTGCAGCATTGCGTCGTTTGTCCTGCCTCTTGCTGCTCGCAGCTCTAGGCATGCGAGGTGGGCGCTTGACCCTGCCACTTGACCCATGGACTGCATCGCATCTGGCGAGGCGCGCCGGAGCGTCACCATGCCGCTGGGAATCTCACGCGCTGGTCCTGCCTCCCTCCTCTGCCCCTCAGGCCTTCCCCGACTCGACCCAGTACCCGCAGTATCGCAGCACGCTGTCCACCGTGCGGCACATCGTGCAAACAGAGGGCGTGGGCATGCTGTGGGCCGGCCTGCTGCCGCGCAGCTTCAGGATCGTCTGCGCCGTCTTCATTCTCAACGGCACCCGCAACACCGTGAGGCCGGCCGGTCGAGGCGGTGCTGGGCGCTGGTCGAGGCGATCCAGGGGCCGACAGCCGTCGCTGTCTGCGTGCTGCTGCCGTCCTCGACTGCACGTGCATAGCCTGTCCCGTGCGCGCAGGTGGTGGAGGCCGTGCAGGCGCACCGCGTACCAGCACCCTTGGCGCGCGGCCTGAGCAGCGGCCAGGCGGCCTGAGGCCGCTGTGCCGCTGTCGTGATTCTTTGTTGCAGCGCCCCCTGCAACACATCCTTGCAGTTCGGGCCCCAGATGTGCGTGCGTGCGTGGCCACCACAGATGCGAAATCGGGTGTGGAGGCGGTAAATCAAGCGCTCCCGGCGCTCCTGGCGGGCGGGATGCGCCAATGCTCCTCTTTCAACGCCTCGTCTTGACTGTCTTGGGCACCACAAACTCTCTGCCTGTCAAAATCTTGCCCGAGGGTCTTGAAGAAGCCACGACGGGGTTGCCTACTCTGCACGCTTGCCCATCCCGCTCACACTCTCCTTGGTGGCCACAGGGAGACCCTCCGGTGCTCGGATGGCTTAGCCTAGGGGCTTGATCGGCACCCTGCGTGGCATTTCCCCCCGCTCGCCCTCGTTAGCCCCAGCAATGGAGACCAGCTCTGGTAACGCGTGGGTCGACAGTTATCTGAAGTGAGTAGGGGCGGGAGCTCTGGACGCGCATGCCATGGCTTTCGAGAGAACTCTCGACTGTTGCGCTGATCCGCTCTCCCTTCGCCTGCAGCGCCCTCCTCTCGTTCGGCCTGTCGAGCGAGTATGTCAAGGACACCAAGGAGGCCGGCAAGGCATCGGCAGAATTCGACAGGGAGCTCTACTCCAAATACTACGTGCAGAGCCTCCTCAATCTCGATGAAGAGGCCCTGCACAATGCCTGGATGAAGGTGCGGAACGAGACCCGTGTGGCATTGCAGCCGCCGCATGCAGCGCCGGCGCCCAGATGCATCGCTGACTGCGCGCCTTGGGCCACGATGTGCTCTCCTCCCTCAGGCTGCATCCTCGGGGCGCCAGGGCGGCGAGAAGGATGCGCGGCTGATGTACCTGTCCTGGCGCATCTGGCACATGAAGCGCAAGCGAGCGCGGGTGTGGCGCGAGCGCCGCGCGGCGGCCGAGGCGCACGAGGAGGGAGGCAGCGTCATCACGGAGCCCACCTCGGGCGGCTACAGCAGCGATGAGGAGGCGGAGCCCAAGACGCCGACCGAGCCGTTCAGCAGGGCGTCCACGCAGCCCAGCCCAGCACGCGCGCCTGTCGAGGCGCGCGGCAAGGCAGAGGTGACCGACGTCGCGCCGCCAGAGCCGCCGTCGGCGGGGGCGACCGCCACCTCAGCGGCGGGAGCAGCTGCCCCCGCTGCCGAGCCAACGCCCAAGCCCCCCAAGAAGACGCTGCAAGTCAAGACGGGGGCCGTCATGACTGCGCCTGACCTCCCTCTGGGCACGGGTTGGTGGGATCCGCGCGGGCGGGCGGAAGGGGCAGTGCACAGGGCATTGGTGGATTGGGCAGGGCCAGCATGCATGCAGACTGCTCCCTGGGCTGGAGCAGTGTGAATTGCGCTGGCCCGTGCTCCTGCCAGGGGCTCTGTGGTGTGATTGCACCGCCGCGTCGTGCTGCGCTCCTGCCTCGTCCTGCCGTGCAGTGTTTGAGGAGCTGGTGGGCTCGCCTAGGGCGCTTGCGCCGCTCTCCGGGTTTGAGAACCGGTATGAGCGGCTGTACGTGGTGCTGATCAGCCTCCACGGCCTGGTGCGGGCGCAGCACATGGAGCTGGGGCGCGACGCAGACACGGGCGGCCAGGTGAGGCGCCACTGTCTGTGGGGCGTGGGCGGTGACCAGGAGGCAGCGGCATGTGGGCCAGCCGCTGCTGCAGGGGTGCAGCAGGGGTGCAGCGGACAAGGGTTGCAGGCTGCAGCAATTCCACCTGAGTCAACGTGGCCAAGCAAGTGTTCCATTGCTTCCACCTGACCACCACACCACCGCCTGCCGCAGGTCAAGTACGTGGTGGAGCTGGCCAAGGCGATCTCGCTGCACCCGGCGGTGTACAGGGTCGACCTGCTCACGCGCCTCATCAGGTGCACTGTGATTGTGGCCGCGTGCGCTGAGATGGGCAGATGGGTCATTGAACAAGAAGAGCAGCCAGTGGCCAGTTGTGGCTTTCTGCGAGCAGCGGCCAGCGGGCTTGCTGGCGGCTCCTGGGCTCCGTAACCGCCCAGCGCAAAACCGCACCTCTGCCCCCCCCCGCCCCTTTCCCTTTGCCGCTGCTGCCACCAGGGACCCTGCCGTCTCGCCCGACTATGGCCGGGAGGAGGAGTGCATCCGCCGCGGCAGCGGCGAGCACGGCGGCGCCTACATCGTGCGCTTGCCCTGCGGCCCCACCCACAAGTACGTGCGCAAGGAGCTGCTCTGGCCGTACGTCCGCGAGTTTGCCGACCACGGCATCGCATACGCCACCGGCATGCTGGCGGCGATGGCCGAGGGCGGCCGCCGCTGCGAGCTGTACGTGGTGCACGGCCACTACGCGGGTGGGCGCACGGGGTCGGGCAGGCAGGGCAGGCAGGCAGGCGCAATGGGAGGGTGTGGAGGAGGGAGGGTGTGGAGACGGAGGCAGGAGCTGGACATGCGCGGCGTGTCGCAGGCTGCCTTCTCGCAGATGGCATGGTGTGCGCTTGACGTGCGCTCCACGTGCCCTGTTTTGCAGATGCGGGCGAGGCGGCAGTGCTCATGAGCAGCACGCTGAACGTGAACATGTGCATGACGGGGCATTCGCTGGGGCGGAACAAGCTGGAGCACCTGCTGGCATCGGGCGCGATGACCAAGGCGCGGGCCGGGCGAGGCAGGGGGTGCGCTTGCCGGACGCGATGCCCAACTGGGCGGCACCGCCATGCGCTCGCAGCAGCCTCGGTCGCCACGCCCGAGGGGTGCGCGCGCTCACGGCTGCTGCCGTTTGGGCTCGTCCTGCGCCGCGTCGTGCAGGCGGAGATCGAGGAGAGCTACGCAATCAGCAGGCGCATCGAGGCGGAGGAGCGCGGCCTGGACTCCTCCCTCATCATCTTCACCTCTACCCAGCAGGCGCGCGCGCTCGGCAGGCGTAGTGGGGCAGAGGCGTGCGTGGCAGTCAGATGGCAGCAGCGCTCGTACTGCGCGACTCGCCATGTGCTAACACGCCGCTCTGCCGGCCTCCCACACCGCCCTCTGCCCTCCCTGCCATTCATCGTGCAGGAGATTGACGAGCAGTGGGGCCTGTACGATGGCTTCTCTTCCCAGCTCTCCCGCGTGCTCAAGTACCGTCGCTCCCATGGCCGCCACATGCCCACTCTCAAGGTCATTCCCCCCGGCCTCGACTTCTCCAACCTCAAGGTGGGAGTGCGTGGCTGAACGAGCGCGTTGGGCATGCGGTGGGAAGCAGAGGGCGGCCAGGCCGAGGCGCGTCGCGCTTGCGACTCCTCGCACTCGCCGGGCATGCACCCTCTGTTGCATGCGTCTGCTCACCTCCCTCACCTGCGCCTCTTGCCCCACTCCTACAGGTGACCATGCCCGAGGACCCGGTGCTGCGCGAGTTTGAGGAGCAGCGGCGCATGATGGAGCAGGCGGACATTGTGCCGCCCTCGCCCATGGCTGCCACCAGCCCTCGGGGCTCCGGCCAGGCTGCAGCGGCACCCTCAGCAGGCGAGGAGCCCGCCAGCGCGGGGGCTGGCACGCCGCCATCCAGTGCAGGCGCCCCATCCGAGGCGAGCGTGCCGTCCACGCCCACTGCCGACAAGGCGGCGGGGTCGGCGGTCATGCTGAGCCCACGTTCAGCCCCGGCGGAGGCCACGCTGCCTGTGCTGGACCCGCTGGCAGGACCGCCGATGTGGAAGGTGCGTGCGGTAGACACGAGGGATGCATGTGTGCGTGAACAGGCCTGGCTGGCGCCTCCTCCCTTTGCGCTGGCGCGGCCGTGGAAGAACGCCCCTGCCGGTTGCTTCGCTGGCCACCAAGCTGCACGCCCAGCCCCTGCCTCCCCACTGCGCAGGAGATTGCGCGCTTCCTGCGCAACCCGCTGAAGCCCGCGATCCTGGCCATGAGCCGCGCCGACCCGAAGAAGAATGTGACCACGCTGGTCAAGGCGTTTGGGCAGCACGCCATGCTGCGCGAGCTCGCCAACCTCGTGCTCATCATGGCGAGCTGGAGCGAGGGGGTGTCGCTGGCATTGTGGAGCGGGCAGTGCTGCGGTGTTGGGCGCATGCTCTCGCCCTCCCTGCGTCCGTGGCGCCCCACGTCAGCCTCGCTCGTGTGCCCTCCCAGCCGACCCCACCCCCGCTTCGCCTCTCCCTACAGGGCAACCGCGACAGCATCGACTCGCTGTCAGGGGGCAGCCAGAAGGTGCTGACCGAGGTGCTCAAGCTGGTGGATGCGTACGATCTCTACGGCTCCGTGGCCTACCCCAAGCACCACACCCAGAACGATATCTCAGACATCTACCTCTTCTCCAAGTGAGCGAGCGGGGGGCGCTGCAAGGCGCCGGACTGTCGCGCTGCATGGGAGCGCAGACAAGTACTGGCCGCGCAGTGCTGCCCTGCGCCGCTGCGTGTGCCGTGCCGGGCACGGGCGGTTGAACGGCAGTGCAGGCAGCCTCCACACGGTGAGCTGAGAGGGCTTTGTGACCCCCCCCTCCCCCTCTTACGCGTGCGCGCGCGGCCCCCCCCC
>PCFQ01000006.1:815641-840703 GCA_003063905.1 Chlorella sp. A99 | reverse complement strand
CCCCCCCCCCCCCCCCCTCACGGGGGGGCCCGGCCCCCCCCCCCCCCCCCCCCCCTGCCGCAGGGCCACGCACGGCGTGTTTGTCAACATCGCGCTGCAGGAGCCCTTTGGGCTGACGGTGATCGAGGCGGCCGCGCACGCGGTGCCGACGGTGGCGACCAAGAACGGAGGTGCGGGCCGGCAGCTTGCTCCACCCACTTCCCATGGCACATTCCGCGGCCCCTGTTCCCAGCTCACCCCCACTCCACCTCACGCTCCCCCGCCGCCCACCCCGCCCCACCAGGGCCCGTCGACATCATGGCCACGCTCCACCACGGCGTGATCGTGGACCCCACCGACACCGACGCGGTCGCGCACGCGCTGCTGGGCATCCTCACCAACCCCAAGACCTGGGACGCGATGAGCCAGGCGGGGACGTCCAACATCATGGCCTACTCCTGGCCCTCCCACGTCAAGAAGTACCTGGACGCCATCGAGGCGGAGAAGGCGTTTGAGAAGAGCAACAAGGCGCGGGCACGGGCGGGGCCGTGGGGGGCGCATGTGTCGGTTTGTGACGGGGAGCGTTGTGCGGGCATGCGTGCACAGCAGCTGGAGCTGGGGCAGCGCGGCATTGGGTCACAGCTGAGGGGAGCGAGCGCAAGCGCCACATGCCAGCCAGCGCTGCGCGGCCGGGCACCCAAATCACCCTCTTTTTGCTGCGCAGAAGCACGGGCGCACCCTATCCGGCCTGCTGGGAAGGCACGCGCCGCCGGCGGTGGCGCTGGGCGAGGAGCACGGCGTGGAGGGGCCTTCCCCTTCGGCCGGCGCCGGCCAGGCGCTGCCCATGCAGCGCTACTTCAGCACGCCGCAGGCGCTGACGACCACCGCCAAGGACGCAGAGCTGGCCGGCGCCGGCGGCATCCGCAAGACCACCAGCGGCGTGAGCACCGACGACCTGGCGCTGCTCCAGAGCCTGGGGCCCGAGGGCATGCTGCGCAGCGGAGGTCAGCGGCGGGAGGGCGCGGAGGCTGCGACCGCTGCTATGCACTGCGCGCGCTGGTGATGATCTGCGCCCTCGGCCGACCTCCCTTTCCGACCTGCCCAGAAACCTGCCCGCTCGCCGGCTCTGTCGTGCAGACGAGCCGCGTGCTGCCTCGCGGCGCCACCTGGTAGCGATCCCTCTCGACTCGGACTACTGCCTGCCCCAGTTCATTGCCGCGCTGAGGGCGGTGGTGGAGGAGCGCGAGCGCGCGGAGCTGGGCGAGCCCGTGGGCGTGGGTGTGCTGAGCATGCTGGGCTTTGACAGCACCAGGGGCCACATCGAGGTGGGCGCGCGCTTGCAGCCCGGCGCTTGCAGCGCGGGCCCTGTGAGACATCCGGCTGGGGGTGCAGGCGTGCAGTCTGGCAGGGCAGTCCAGGCGCTGGCGATCCTGCACTGGTCCAAGTGACGGCTTGCTGCTGCGTGCTCCCCGCCTCGCGCGGCGCGCAGGCTGCGGGCCTGGACATGGGCGCCCTCGACTTTGCCGTCTGCAACAGCGGCGCCGACATCTGGCACCAGCTGCCCGACGGGCACTGGGACGCGGACGAGAGCTACGAGGCCCTGGTCGACTTTGAGTGGGACCGCATCTCCCTGCACCGCATGCTCCTCAAGGTCGTCTCCCAGCAGGACGAGGGCAGCAGCAGCCGCCGCCTGCCACGCCTCAAGGTGAGGTGGCGCTGGCTCTGCGTGCAGGCGCCGCGCACCGCCGGACGCTGGCAGGCGCGGACGCGCGGCGTGCCCCTCCGGCCTGCATTTCTGTCCCCAACGATGCGTCCCTTTGTTTCCCGGCGGCATGTTAACGCGTACCTCCCTTCTACTTCCTCCGCCCTGCGCCCTCCTTGAAGGAGCTGCTGTACAACGTGCAGGAGGCGCCCACGGGCGGCGTGCACCCCCGCCACATCTGCATGGAGCTGGACGAGGCGACGCAGGCCATCCTGGCGGCGGGCATGGGCCCGCGGCGCGGCGCGTACGCGGCGCGCGGCGCGCGGCTGACGGTCGCGGTGATGGAGCGCCTGCGCCGCCGCATGCGCAGCAAGGGCCTCCGTGCGACCTACACACTGCAGCAGGTGCCGCGCCCCGGCGACGGCGACTTCCTCTCCGTGCTGCACATCACGCCCGTGCGCGCGAGCCGCCCCCTGGCGATGCGCTTTCTGGCCCACAAGTTTGGGCTGGACCTGGGGGCGGTCAGCCTGGTGGCGCTCGTGCCCGCGCTGGACGCCGGCCGCCAGCTGGCGGCCACCTACACCTCCGACGCCGCCGACCTGCTGGCCGGCCAGCAGCGCGTGGTGGTGGTACCCGACGAGGGCGGCGCCGCCCCCGAGGGCGGCGCGCCCCCGGCGCGCGTGCTCCTCGAGTCGCAGGGCGTGTACCTGGAGCCCTACCTGTCCTACGGCACCCGCATGTCGATCACCGACCAGGCCAGCTTCGCGGCCGAGGCGCTGGCCGTGGCTGCCGGTGGGAGCGCCGGCGGCGGCGACGGCGACAGCAAGGCGGCAGCCTGAGCCTGCCACATCTGCTCAAGAACCTGGGCCCCCCCCCCCCACACACACAAGACGCCTGCTCACTGCACCTGCTCGGCCCTGCCTGATTTTAGGCTCCATCAAGCCCCGGGCCCGCTCTGACTGCCCCTCTGGATACTTGCGCTTTGGTTGCATTTGTGCCCCTGGCAGATTCGTTTTTTCCGCTCGTTGTCAACTTTTGTGCCTGTTCATGCTGTGCTCATCGCCAGTTTTGGTACCCCTTTCCTGTACAATCGGGACGATTCCCCTGTATAGCATACTGCAACTGGTTTCAGGTGCCGTCTGGCTCAAGGGCTCAGCAGCCGTCACATCTTGAGCCACCAGTAGAGCACGCCCACAAACAGCAGGACGAGCAGCATGCCGCCGTATGCGATCAGCTTGTCCATCGCCTGCCGCCGCTCGATGAAGCGCAGCAGGGAGTCGCTGAGGCCCACGCTGTTGAGCACGTCGAGCACCTTGCGGTGGGTAGCCTTGAGCCGCTCCCGCTGCCCCGACATGCTGCCCAAGATGCCCACCCCCGTCGCGTAGCTCTCCTCCAGCACCTGCTTGCTGCCCAGGATGTGCTGGCGCGCCACGGCCTCGGCATCGACGTCGAACGCCGCGCCCCCGCCCCCCACGCGCCGCGCCAGCAGCTCGGCCCGCTGCGCCTCTTCCACCTGCCGTCGCTGCTGGTGCGAGGCCAAGCGTTCGAGACCCAGCCGGAGCACGTCCGTCTCCTCGGCCACCTGCTCCACCTTGGCCTTCCACACGTCGCGCTTGGCCGGCGCCTCGCGCAGCATCTGCATGCGCCACATCGCCTCCATATCCTGGCTGAACCGCTGCAGGGTGGAAACATGTGGGTTGTAGGGGGGGGGACGAGCGGGCAGCGCGGTGCTGCAGCAGTCCATGTGCAGCTTTTTTTCTCTCTACCACGATAAAGAGTGACTTGTGACGCACCTGTAGCTGTTGCCATTGCTTCTGCAGGTCTGCTGCTAGCCCTGGCGGCACCATTGCTCGGCCTCCCTGCAGCACACCATGCCAAAAGTACGTCAGCGCATGCAACTTTCCATCCTGCCAACCTCTTGGCAAGCTGCACCTCTTCTAGGCCCTTGGCGCTTTCACCTGCTCTGCTGTTTCTAATCGCTCCAGCCCTGCCCGTAGCGTGAGCACCAGCTTCTTCGCCTGCGTATACAGCGCCTGCAAGTCGCTCATAGCCGCCACTCCAGTTCAACTGAACCGTCAACTGAACCGTCGGTGGTGATTGCAGGTTAACGTTAGAGTGTGGCAACGGCGGTGTGGTGGAATGTGCCTGCGGGCGGGCGGAGGGCGGGTGGGCGGGAGGATACTCTTGGCTCACATAGAACCGCACTTCTGCCCTGCTGCTCTGCTGGCGATCAAGGACTCTGCAGGCGCGCCAGCGCAGCGAGAGTTCCAGTTGGCAACGAACCTCTTGTTCTGGAGACGTCTTGTATGCTACGGCACTCAGGTTACTTGCTGAAATGAAGCACAACACCACAAGAGGTTGCTGAAGAAGAAGAAGCCTGTGCTTTTGTCCTGCCCTCCAGTGTGGCTACCTGTTGATTGATCGTCGTGATCTCCTGCTCGGGAAATAGGATCGAGGCTAGCCGCAAGACAGCCGCATGACAAGCGAGTGTGAGTAGCAGGCGCTGCGCAGTGAAACGCATCAATTCCAAGCGCCTGAATGCAACAGAACCCGCAGGGCGAGCGGCAGCTTTGGCTGGCACGGCCGCCGCCCCTGCGTCGCCGCCGGCAGCCCGCAACCCACACGCACCTTCTTTCACTGCTCCCGCAGCGGCGGCGATGCTGACCGACGCCGTCGAGGTCGCAGAGGCGAAGCAGCTCATCTGCGAGCTGTGCAGCACGCTCTACACGCAGGGCCACGTGAGCGGCACGGGCGGCGGCATCAGCATCAAGGTGCCCACGCCCGCCGGGCCGGCGATCGTCATGGCGCCTAGCGGCGTGCAGAAGGAGCGCATGCGCCCTGAAGACATGTTTGTGCTGGACGCCGCCGGCGAGGTGGTGCACACGCCGGCGGCGCGGGCGCCGCCGTACAAGCCGCCCAAGCTCAGCGAGTGCGCGCCGCTCTTTCTGGCGGCCTACGAGCTGCGGGGCGCGGGCGCGGTGATCCACGGCCACAGCATCAACGCGCTGCTGGCGGCGCTGCTGGACCCGGAGGCCCGCGAGTTCAGGGTCACGCACATCGAAATGATCAAGGGCATCGCCGGCCACGGCTTCTACTCCAACTGCGTGGTGCCCATCATTGAAAACACCGCCCGCGAGTGCGAGCTCACCGGCCGCCTGCGCGAGGCGATCGAGGCCTACCCCCAGGCCAACGCGGTGCTGGTGAGGCGGCGCCGGGGCACGGCACGCGTGAGCAGGGGTTGCGTCGGCCGAGCCTCAGTGCTGCTCGATGGGCGCCTTCACCTGCTGCACGCGTCTCGACCTGCCTGCGCCTTGTGGCGCCGCAGGTCCGCTCGCATGGCGTGTACGTGTGGGGCAACGACTGGTGAGCGCGCTGGCAGCTGGCAGCTCGTGTGGGCAGCGCAGAGGCGCGGCAGGGCTGCCGTGTCTTGCCAGATGCAGGACGCCTTCAGCGTGGCCCAGACTGTGCTGCTGCCCTTGCTGCCTGCAGGATCCACGCCAAGACGCAGGCTGAGTGCTACGAATACCTCTTTGAAGCGGCGGTGCGCATGCGGCAGCTGGGCCTGGACGCCTCACGCCCCCCCGCCCCCCCGCGCCTCGCCACCGGCACCGCCGTTAACGGTGAGCGAGGTGGCCGCCTGCAGGCAGCAGGCAGGCAGGCGGCCCATGCAGGCTGCAGCAGCAGCGCTGAAGGGCAGCACGCCGCATGCCGTAGGCGAGGAGCGTGCGAGCAAAAAGGCGCGGCTGGCGTCCAAGCTGCCTGCCGCGGTGGTGCTGGACATTGAGGGAACCGTGGCTGCCATCTCCTATGTGACCGAGGTGCTCTTCCCGTACTCCAAGGCGCGGCTGCGCTCACACCTGGAGGCCACCTACGACACGCCGCAGGCAGGCGGGCCCGGGGGGCATGCGCTGGCGGGGCAGGCACGCAGGCCGAGCGATCTGGCAGCGGTCTGGCCACTGCTGCGACCTGGGCTCGCTGCAGTCGCTGCGCTCTGCTCGCGCCCCTCCGCACCGCAGACCCAGGCAGACATCGAGCTGCTGCGCGCGCTGGCAGAGGAGGACAGACGGGGCGGGCGCAACGTGGTGCCGATCCCGCAGGCGGACGCGGGGCGGGAGGCCGTGGTCGCCGCGGCGGCGGCCAACGCAGAGGCGCAGATCGCAGAGGACCGCAAGACTACGGCGCTCAAGGCGCTGCAGGGCCACATCTGGCACCAGGGCTTTGCCAGCGGCGAGCTCAAGGCGGAGCTCTTCAGGGATGTGCCAGACGCGCTGGCGGAATGGCGCAACGCAGGTGTAGAGGGGGCTCTGAGACCGGCCAGGCTGCCGGCCGCCATCGGAGAGAGGCAGCATGTGTTGACCCTGCAGGCTGCACCCTGGCTGCCGTGTCACAGTCCCCCCCCCTCTAAGCTCGCCGCCTCACCTTCTCTGGTGCCTGGCAGGCATCAAGACCTACATCTACAGCAGTGGCTCCCGGCAGGCGCAGCGCGACCTGTTTGGGCACACCACCGCGGGCGACCTGCGGCCTTACCTCTGCGGCTTCTTCGACACCACCTCGGGCCCAAAGGTAGGGGGGGCTTGGTGGGGCCCCCCCCCCCCCCCCCCACACCCACCCACACACACACCACCACCACCACCACCTCCACCCCACCCCACCACCACCACCACCGCACACACCACCTCCACTGCACGCGCTGGCTGCCCGCTCGCAGGTGGAGGCGGCCAGCTATGAGAACATTGCGCTGTCGCTGGGGGTGGACAGCCCCTCGGACATCCTGTTTGCCACAGACAGCATGGCGGAGGCCGACGCGGCGGTGGCGGCGGGATGGCGGGTGGTGCTGACCGACCGGCCTGGCAACAAGCCGCTTCCTGCGGGGCTGGCATTCCCGGTGGTGCAGAGCATGCAGCAGGCGCTCGAGCAGTATGCGGCGTGAGCCTCGGCGGGACGTGCGGCGCCCCCTGGGCCTGCTCGAGACCCTGCCTATGCCAATTGACGTGTTGTTCTTTCCCTTGCGCCATTCAGCCTTGCTTTGGATGTCCCAGCGAGCAATTTTGGAATTCCTGCTCTTTTGAAACGTCTACTCAAAGTACTCTGCTTCTTTGGTTCTCCGACACCCCTCACCGGTGCAGCTGCACTGAAACACAGCGGCGCGATTGCAGAGAACCCACCGGCGCAGAGGCCTCACCGCAGGAGGATAGTATGCGCGGCGGCATGGGCACGATTGATCGAGAACACAGGGCCAACACCCCCAAGATGGTGCGCCACGATCCAGCAGCATACCCCAACAGAGCATGACCTCTTGCCTCCCCCTGCCACCGCCCGCCCGCCATGCGGCGACCGTCGCCCCACGCCCTGCTGCCGGCCCTGCTGCTGCCCCAGGTGGCGCCAGAGGCCCCTGAGCCCCAGCTGGGACTGGACCGTCTCCCACTGGACGCGCTTGCCATCGTGCTGCGCACGTTGAGCGTTCACGATGTGTTGGCCCTCGCTCGCGTCAACCGCGGTCTGCGGTCAACGTTGGGGGACGAGCGCGTCTGGTACACTCTCTGCGCTCGGGAGTGGCCGGCCACCGACGTGCGGCGCTGGGTGGTGCGCCCTGCGGGCGGGGAGTCGCCGGCGCCAGTGCCAGCCGCCCCCCTGCCCCCACCGCAGACGTTCAGGTGTGCTGCACGCATGCCTGACGCGTGCTGTTGCGGCCACATCTCTCCCCTCCTCCCCGTAAAGGAGAGCTCACCAGCGTATGCTTGTGCCCAACGCGTGCTGTTGCCCCACAGCAGAGCTCTCCTCCTCCCCCTCAAAGAAAGACTCACAAGCCTTTCCTGCTGCCGTCGATCGCTGAGCGACTGGGCCGGGCCCACTGCCTGCAGGGAGGTCTACCTGCTGCTGCACGAGGTGAGCCAGCTCGTGGGCCTGTGGCGGCGGCTCGGCTGCGGCCACAGGAGCAGCCTTGTCAGCTTCAGCTGGGCGCCCGACAGCCTGGAGGGCGCCGAGCTTAGCTACGCGAGCCTTGAGGACGAGGTGGAGCGCGTCGACTGGCTTTCCATCCGCCCCCGACGCCCGTGCGTGGACATTCAGTCAGTAGACGCGCGGATGGCGACGCTGAGGGAGCATAGCGCGCGGGGTGCGGCCATGCACCGCTCGCCCAGCGCCGAGGCGGCGGCGGCGGTGGCCATGGGCAGCAGCGTGGGCAGCCGCAGCGGGCTGGGGAGCAGCCCCCTCGGCACCAGCCCCTTCGAGGAAGAGCTCCAGTCCTTCCTCTCGCCCATGGTGCAGAGCCGGCGCCGGCAGCAGCGCCGCCGGCCGGCGCAGCCCGGCGGCGGCGGCCGAGAGGTCGTCCCTGTCCTGCACCACCTGGAGCGCGTGCCGGTGCCGGTGCCCTCCAGGAAGCACCCGCTGGTGGGGCTGTGGCGCGCCGACTGCGGGCCGGCGCACACTGTGCAGGTGGGCTGAGTGGGGCGGGTGGGTGGCGAGGCGTGGAGTCGGCTGTGTTTCCTGCTGCGTGGCGCTGCCTGACTGGTCCCTCACCTCCGGCCGCCTGGCGCAGATCTTGCGCTTGGTCATGGACTTCAGTGGGCAGCGGGCCGCGCGCATGCTGGCGTTTAAGGTCACCGGGGATGACGTGGTGCCTGCCGGCAGGCTGTCCTGGATAGCGCTGGCGGCCGCCCTTGCCACGCCCTGGCCAGCGTGGGAGCAGGACCTGATCGCGGCGCAGCAGGAGCGGTGGCTGGAGGACGACGGGGCCTGGGAGGAGACGCAGCTGCGGGCGGTCGCTGCAGTGCATATGGCTTGGGCCCAGGAGGGTGGGGGTGAAGTGCCCGCGGGCATCCCCGATCCTCACAGCCTGACCGATGCACGGCTGTGGGTGCTGTCTGGCGACAGCATGGCGCTGTGCGTGGTCGAGGCGGGCGGCCCTGGCGACGTTTTCGAGATGCACCGCATCGACCCCCAGACACTCCAGTGAAGCCACACACGCACAATACCAGTGCCATGTTGTATTGGTTGAAGCCCCCCTTGTCCCATGCTCTGGCACTCCACTTTAGTTGAACCAGTAGTAGTTTACAGAGCGCTTGGAAAGCAGAGCTGAAAAAGCGGAGCAGCGCGAGTGGCACAGGAGGTGGCACAGAGGGCTGCGATGCTGCACAGGCACAGTTGCGGCATGCGGGGTACACAGGTGCCGCAGTTAGGCTGCTGAGGCTACATATGTCTTCAAGAAAAAAACAGGTGAAAAGGGTGAGGGGGAGGGTGCAGAGGGAGGCGTAGAGGGGAGCACCCGAGCGATCACCAGTGCCGGAAGGGACCCCAGCCCTGGCGGGTCCGGCTCTCAGCAGCCGCCTTCTTGGACATGGGCACCGAGCCCTCAAAGCCCTGGCCGGGGCCCTGCGTTGTCATGGAGTTGCGACAGGGAGAGAATGAGTAGTGAGCGCGAGGAACGGCCAGCACGCGGCAAGCTCCAGCTCATCGCTGGCGGCAGGCAGCAGGCCAGCGAGCACGCAGGAGGCCACGCGCCAGCGGCGTCCCACCTTGAGGCAGCGGCCGGCAACGGTGTCGCAGACAGGCAGGTCGGAGGGGCAGCAGTGCTCGTGGTCGTCGCAGCAGACGGCGTTCTCCAGCGGGCAGCAGGCCCAGGTGAAGCAGAAGCCAAAGAAGTCGCGCATGCAGCAGCAGGTATTGCCGGCGGGGCACTGGGTGGTGTCGTCGCAAGCCACGGGCTGGGGCGTGGGGGGAGGCGTGGGCGTGGGGGGCGCGGGGGGCGGCTCGGGCTGCAGGGGGAGAGGGCGAGGGGGGGTGGGCCACGTGGCACACGGCACTGGGGCTGGAGCACGTGGGCAGGACGCGCGCGCGGCCGAGAGCACCGCCGCAGGTGAGCACACCGCCGGCCGCGCCAGGGCCGCACGCACCGGGTTGGGGCCCTTCTTGATGGGAAAGGAGGCCTGCATCGCGATGCCGCACTGGCCCTGGCCGCCGAGGCCGCGTTGCAGGCGGATGTAGCCGTGGTCGCCCCACTCGGCGCCCCACGAATTCTTGACCAGCCAGTAGGCCACGTCGTGGCTGCCGTTTTTGGCGGTGCCGTAGCCGACGACCAGCACGCCGTGGTCGAGCTGGGTGCCGCACTCGGCGTCAAACACGCCGCCGACGTAGAGCTGGAACGCGCGCTGGTCGGCCTCGATGGCCACCGCCACCGGCTGGTGCGTCACCGCCTGCGCGAGCGCGTGCTCGTCGTTGGGCGGCAGGTCCTGGTAGTCGTCGATCGTCACCACGTGGCGCTTCACCTTGTTGACCTGGCAGGTGCCCTCCTGCGCCTGTGGGGAGGAGGGGCGAGGGAGGAGGGGCGACAGGGGGCGTCGGCGCCTGGCGGGCGAGAGCGGCTGGATGGGGGGCAGGAGCGGGCAGGCAGGCCTCCAGGAGCCACCCATCGTTGCCGCCCTGCGGGCCGTCGGTCGACTGACTGCTGGAGGCGAGGCAGGCAGCAGGCAGGTGCCGCCGCACCACCCATCCAGCCCCTCCCACCCCTCCCCTGGCTTTCTCACCGTGTAGGGGTAGTCCTTCTCGGTGTCGATGCCGCCGTTGGCGATGATGTACTCAAACGCAAAGTCCATGAGGCCTCCATGGCAGCCGTGGTCGCGCGTCGTGTCGCAGTCGATGAGCATCTGCTCGCTGAGCGAGTGGAGCTGGCCGGCAACGATGGCTGACACGCCCTCCACCGCGCCCGTGGTGCTGAAGGCCCAGCAGCTGCCACACAGCAGCTGGTTCTTGACCTCGGACACGGCGCCCTTGGCGCGCCAGTCGACCTCCTTGGCCGGCGTGGTGTTGGCATAGAGGAAGGGGGCGGTGCCCAGGCGCTGCTTGCGCCCCGCCGCCAGATCGGCACGGTAGCCCAGCGCCCTGGCCCGGTACTCGTCGTGCGTCAGGTCGGCAAACGTGTTCATGCCAAGCTGCGGGGGGATGGGGCAGCAGGGCGGGCGTTTGAGCGCGTGCTAGCGAGGCAAGACAGAGCCAGGGCAGGGGGAGCGGTGGTGGGGAAGTGTTGCTGCAAGCGCGCGCGCTCACGAAGTGCGACGTGTGCCTGGCGTTGTACTCAGCCACGTACTTGAGGTTGTCCATCCACACCTGGAAGCGGTGCTCGTACTCCTGCAGCGTGCGGCGGGCAGCGTTCCTGATCAGCGAAAGCGCGTACGGGGGGGCGGGCGCCGCCGCGCTCCTCCCCCACCTTGGCGTCAGCGTAGGCCTTCTTCATCAAGCCTATCCAGTATTCGAACCCTTCCCTGGGCGAAGCCTGCAGTGGGGAGGGAGCTCGAGTGAGCGCCAATCGAGTGGAGCACGCGCGCCCTCCCGCACTCGCCAGCGAGTTCTGCACGAACGCCACATGGCCCCGCTGGTCCAGCAAGCTGCCACTGGCCGCGGCCAGGCTGAGCAGAAGAATAATGGCCTTCATCCTGGCGCGGGATCGCTGCAGCGACGTGGGAGCTATGCAGCGGCAGATGCAGCGAAGACCTGCAGCGCTTCTACTCCCAGGTCGACTTGGACAAAGCTGCTGGCAAGCCCTGTTGCACACTCTCCTTCTCACCAACGAGGTCAGCAGGCCTGGGGGCACCTCACGATTGGTGGATTCCACCACCAACAGCTGCGGTTGCCAGCTGTCGCGCGCCCAGAAGGCTCCCTCCCGCCCCTGCCTTGCCCACAGCGGCTCGATAGCGCGGGCGTGATGCAGGCGGTCGCGGAGGCGCCGCTACCCGACAGCGCCGGGCTGGCAGACCCACCTGTCGCAGCACCTGCGGCGGCAGAGGAGCCCATCGACGCGCGCTGGGAGTTTGATGCGCCCCGCTTCTACGACTTTGGCTCGGGCAGTCCGCAAGGCGGCGCCGCTGCGGATGCGTGGTTTGACACTGATGCGACCAAGGGTAAGTGAGGGACCGTCGCAGTGGGCCAACACTGCGTCGACTGCCCTGACACTCCCGCCCGCGTTGTGTGCAGGCCTGGCCTCGCCAGATGCGCCTGCTGAGAGCCAGCAGGGGCAGGACAAGCAGGGCACCAAGGGTGCCAAGCAGGTGGGAACACAACAGACCTGTGGCCGACGCAGCCGCGCTCCCCACCTGTCCCTGCGTGCTCCGATGATGTGGGAGCCTTGTTAATCTGCGCGAACGCTCACTGCTCCAATGCGTAGGACAAGAGCATGCAGGAGAAGGGCGGTGAGCCTAGCGCAGCAGCTGGCGGCACCAATGGAGGCGGCAAGGCCGGCAAGGCTGCAGGCAGCAGGCCGGCACTGGCGCCCCTGACCAACACGATGATGGCGCCCATGGCGGTGGCAGCTGCAGTGCAGCCCGCCAGCAAGGCCCCTGCAGCCCAGCCCACCAGGGCCATGGCGCCGCGCAAGCCTGGGCCTGCGGCCGCACCAGTGCCGGTGCAGGACCAGGCGGCGCCAAGCACCAGCCAGCCAGATGCCGCGGGAGCAGGAAGCAGCGTGCTGGGGCAGCAGCAGGAGCAGCAGCAACAGGAGGGCAGGGCCCGAGCCAGCAGCCGCACCGCCAGCCACCAGCAGAGGCACCGCACCACTGTGCCAGCAAGGTGATGCTGCACTTTTCCACTGCGTCCAGTTGCGTTGGCACTGTCATGCTGGCCTGCCTGCAAGTACCTGCCCTGCACCCACAATCCCCCTGCTCTGCTCGCTCCTGCTGGCAGCCCCCACCTGCGCGTGCGGCTGCGCTCGTGCGGCCACGAGACCAAGACGACGGAGCAGCTGGAGCTGGAGAGGCTCGAGGCGGAGAAGCAGGAGGCGGCCCAGTTCCGGCGGCGCAACGCCGAAGCAGTCAAGGCGGTGCTGGCGCCGCCGCTGCCCCCTGCCGTGCACTCTGCCAAGCCGCTCACTGAGCCGGTGGCGGTGGAGCTGCGCACGTCCAAGCGGCAGAGGCAGCACGCCATGGAGACGCGTTCGATGGCGGGCAGCGATGCGAGCGAGGGCCAGCCGGTGGCGCGGCCCAAGCCCAAGCGCACCGAAGCGGTGGGCCAGCCAGCGGGCCTGACGGTGCCCAAGTCGCCGCAGTTTGCGACCAAGAAGCGGGTGCGGCCGCCGCGGTTCAAGCCGCGCGAGGTGGTGGAGGAGGAGGAGATGGCGGCCATGCCCAAGTTCAAGGCCCGCCCCTTCGAGTGAGCTGCCTGGCAGACTGCTGCCACTGCCTGCAGGAGCATGCATTGCATGCGAGCCTTGTCCATGGGAGCGGTCCTTTCTGCACAAGCCATGTGCAGACCGCCTTCTCTACCTGCCCTTGTCCGTTTTTTTTTTACCTGCCCTCGTCCCGCTTGCCCTTGCAGCAAGGACGCGCTGCTGGCCCAGGGCAAGGCGGGGGTGCCGTGGGTGGCGCCCAGGCCCCCCACCGCGCCCGAGCCCTTCCACCTGACCACTGACCAGCGCGCGGAGGTGCACGGCGGCAGCAGCGACGCTAAGCCTTTTGTGTTCAAGGCGGAGGGGGGCGAGGGAGGGCGCGTCACGCGCAGTCGCGCCAAGAAGCAGTGGACCGGCGAGCTGACCAATCCCCAGCCGTTCGCGCTGGCCACCGACGTGCGGGCTGCCATCAGCACAAAGCGCGGCGCAGCAGCAGAGGAGCAGGCGCACGAGTCGTGGCCGGCCAAGCGCGCCAGGCGCCAGGCCGGGGGGCTGGAGACAGAGGCGCGGGGCGCGCTGGCGCAGGCGCGGCTCGAGCAGGCGCGGCAGGAGGAGGAGGAGCGGCGGCGGCGCGAGGTGGAGTTCCACGCGCAGCCCCTCAACCGCGAGGTACTGGAGCGCCCATTCGTGCCGATCCCGGCCAGCGCCGACCTTACGGTGCCACAAGAGGTGGCGCTGGCAACAGACAGTCGGGCTGGGCACCGCGCCGCATTCGACGAGCAGGTGGCGCAGCGGCAGCGGGAGCAGGATGCACAGCAGGCGGAGGCGGAGGCGGCGCGGCGGCAGGAGGAGGAGGAGGAGCTGAGGCAGCTCCGGCGGCTGATGGTGCCCAAGGCGCGGCCCCTTCCCGACGGCACTGTCGTGCCCGGCCGTGCGCTGCCGCACCACTGCTAGCAGATGCGATGCTTTGATGCCATACCAATCCAATTATCCCTCTGCTGCGACGCACTGTGGCTGCCTGCGCTGTAAACTGAAAACTGCCAAGCTGGGAGCAGGAACTTCCGGCACTCCCGGCACGCCTCTGCGCGTCAATCAGAGTCGGAGGCGTCACTGCCGTCCTCCTCGTCCTCGCTGCTGGCCGTCTCAAAGGCGTCGTCCCCAACGCTGTTCTCCTGCTTGCACTGCCAGCCGTCCATCTTGTTGAGGTCCTGTGGGCGCATACACGCGTGTGGGAGAGGGGCCACATTGTGAGGGAAATGAGCAGGGCAGCACAGCAGATCATCCCTCTGCCAGCCTCTGTGCAACCTGCATCGCACCAGGCAGAACAGGTCGTCCAGGTTGATGTCCGTGCTTTCTATTTCCACGTTGCCGCCCCACAGCCACAGCGTGTTCCTGCACCACACACAGCAGCCGAGCTTGAGTCATGCCGCCAACGCCAACCACATGCAACGCTGTGCATGCCTAGAGGCGCTCACCTCAGTACGCACATCATGGGCGCCGACCGAGCCCGCGGCTTGATCACGTCTGCGGCAAGGTCCAGCCCATACGTGGCTGCAAAGGGAAGGGGGCCAGGCGGCAGGGAAATGCGTGGGCTACTACTGGGTGGTGCCCCATTTCAGGCGTGACATCCTTCTCGCCCCCCCATCCCCNTCTCGGCGCACCCCCGCGCCCTGCCGCGCAACCCCCTCCCCCCCCCCCCCCCCCCCCCCCACACACACACACACACACCTGGAGAGTACAGCAGCTCGCTGACCGGGCCGCCAAGCTTGTAGGTCTGCACGAGCAAGCAACAAGGAGGATGTGTATGCTCGGCCGAATTTTCCCGCCTGCTGCCAGGGTGAGTGATGTGCTTTAAACCCATCACCTGGAAGGCCTTGCGCACGCGGTATCCCCGAAAATTGCTCTGTATGCGCGTCGCCGCCCGCTGCAGCGCGGAGCCCTTGTCGACCGCCATGCGCTGCAGCAGCGCATGGAGCTCGGGGCTGACCCCTGGCGGCAGTGCTGCCGGCTCCTGCTGCTGCGGCCCGCCCGCGGCCGTGCTGCTGCTTGCGCCACTATCTGCTGCGTCCCCTCCCTGCTGCTGCTGCTGCTGCGCCTGCTGGTGCTGCGCCCCGTCCGCTTTCTGCTTCTTGGGCGGTCGCAGCGCTAGTGGGAACCAGCGCCGCGTTTCAAGGTTGAACTGCACATGGGGTCATGGGGCAACAGCGTGTCATGCAGAGGTGCGTGGCAGCAGAAGAGTCCGACGCTCCGACGCCGTGCTGCCTGCGTCCTGCTGCCTGCGCTCCGCTGCCTGCGCCCTGCTACCCGTCCCCTGCTCCATCCCTGGCACCTGGTACAGTTCATTGAAGCTCTCGCTGTAGAGCTTGTCCCTGCCCCCCTCGCGGTCAAAGATGCCTGCGAGTCGGCGGGGCGCGGGCCAGCAGACGCTGGCAGGGCTGGGAGGCAGGCTGCACAGGCAGGCAGCACAGGTGCGAGGGCCAGGGCCACACGAAGCGCCGCAGCAGACGCGCATCATCGCCCACCTCCAAAGATAATGGCCCGCTTCTTGTGCGTGACCTGCGCAGCCAGCGTGGCCGGCAGAAACGGTCGATCAGCCATGTCTGCCTGTGCTGCCCGCCCTGCCGCCAGCAGCAGCACGTCCCTCCCCCGCCGCCCAGCAGCCGGCGCTCTCACCAGGCCGAAGCTGGTGCGCGCGCCGGGCGCCATGCCCTGCTTCTTCACCCGCTCCCACTGCAGCGCCTTGAGGTCCAGGCACCACACGGTGTCAAAGCCGTGCGTGATGCCGCGCCCCTCGTCCTCCTCCTCCTCCTTCTTCCGCCGGCTGGCCTTGGGCAGGTAGCCGCCCTCTGCTGCGTGGGGTGGGTGGGTGGGTGGGAGTGTTGTGGCGAGGGGATGGGGGAAGGTGGGGGGCTCCCAGGGTTGAGAACGCCATGCGTCTTGTGGCTCGTCACCGGTGTGTGTCCCTGCGCGCTTCCAACAGAGGTCGCGGCCTCTCTCACCCCTGTCCACCTCATCCTTCTCAACATGGTAGCCGCCAAACACAAAAAGCAAGTCGCCTGCATGTACAGGGCAGACAGGTGGCTGGGTGGTGCATGTGCGGCACACGGATGTGGACGACAACCTGCTCAGGCGCATCCCAAGCCCATCCCAGGCATATGCACCCCTATTGGCTGCCAGCCAACCCACTGACCGTGCAGCGCCAGCTGGTGGCCGCCCCGCGGCGGTGGCACCGGCGACCCTGGCCGCAGCGCGAGCGGCTGCCACCGCAGCTCCTCGAGGTCGTAGGCCCACGCGTCGTTGAAGTACCGAGTCTCCTTTCCTGGAGACCCAGCGGCACGAGGCACGCATGCGCAGGTGCGTGGGACGCGCATGCGCAGCAGACGCTGGCAGCAGGCAAATCGTGCACCGTGGGGGAGGCACGAGGCGGCGGCGGGCGCACCGGCCGCCTGGCCTGGCCTGGCCACACGCTCTTCCACCCCCCTGCCCTGGAGTGCTCGCCCACCCGTGTCGAAGAAGCCGCCGAAGAGTATGAGGCGGTTCTTGTAGGCGACCATGCGGTGGCCGCTGCGCGCCGAGGGCCCACCCTTGCTGGGCATCTGCTCCCAGGACCAGTCTGCCAGGCTGAGGCGCCAGAGGTCGGCGTAGTGGCGGAAGCGCTCCTGGTTCAGGCTCGTGAACTCGCCGCCAAACACCCACATGTAGCCCTTGTGCATGACCGCCTGGTGGCTCGTGCGCGGCAGCGGCCTGCGCGCAAGGCATCGGTGGCAGGGGGCAGCTGTGCACGCTGGAGGAGCGCGTCTCGCGCACACACCTGTGCCGACCCTCATTCTGCCGCCGCCGCCGCCGCCGCCAGCCAGCCAGCTGTCAGCTAGCAGCCCACGGCGCAGGCGCACCCGTTGGGACTGATGACCTGCCGCCAGGCCGGCTCCTCCTTGTGTGTGTCCAGCACGTAAATGTCCGAGTATACGTGCGTCTTGTCTCGCAGTCCGTCATACCACTCACCGCCGAACAGCACCGCCTCGCTCTCCTTGGGCGAGGGGATGGGCACCAGGCTCGCAAAAACGCGGGGCGAGGGCGGGCCGCACGCCTTGACGCGCACGCTGCTGCGCTCCTTGTCCTGCGACACGTGGGCGCTCGACACTCACGCGTGCCGTGTGTGACCCCGCGCCCCTGCGCCAAGGCCCCGCCCCTACGTGCCTTGAGGGCAAACTGGGCCAGCAGGCTGTCGATATCGTCTTCGCCGCCCTGCGCTCAGGAGAGGGGGGTGTGGCAAGTCAGAGGGGAAGAGGGCGCCGGTATTCGACGAGGTACGTAGCAGCTATGCAGAGGCCCGCCCCCCGCACAGCGTGCCTGCGCCTTGCGCGTCAGCCGCCGCCGCTCCTTATCCGCGTTGTGCTCCGTCTTCTTCTCGGTCTTGCGTGCACCGCCGCCGGCCTCCTTGGGCTTGTGCTTTTTCCTGCAGCTTTGGGGGTGACGGATTGGCGTGCGGGCCATCCTCAACCACCGCCTGCGCCGCCATTGCCGCTGCAGCACTCCGCCCCTTCCCAACCAGTCCAAGGAATTCTATAAGCGCCCTAGCGCATCTGGTGTGGCTGCGGCTCTGCTGGCCGAAGGGCCTCGCCTTTTGTCTCTCCCGCTGCCCATCGCTGCAGAGGATCGACGTTGATGAGTCTGGAGAGCTGGAGAAGAGCAGGGGTGTCGAATGCCGTGCGATTGGTTTCGAAGGAGTGGCGCCCGGCTGGGGTTCTTGAAGAGGCGGCGGCGGCGACACCCACTGCGGCCCTTGATTCCTCTCCCTAAGACCATCGACGCTGCTCAGCAAGGCTTTCGTGCCCAGCCCAAACCCAATTTTCCAAGCCCAAGGCTCTCCAAAACTGGGCATCCCCCCGCTACAGCGCGATTCTCTTGCTTCTGAGAGACGTGTCAACAGCACGGGCAGGCGGGTGCTGCAGCTGACCCCCGCCCCGCCACCTGCGCCCGCCCCCCTGCCCCTTGCCAACCGCCGCCCCCGCATTCCTCTGCAGCAGAGTGCACGCTGCAGCCATGGTGTTTGGGCTGCTGGGACTGGGCAGGCCACGACCTGAGTCGCTACCGCCCGTCTCACCGCCGGCGATCGCCTGCTCCAAAGACAGGGGCTTCGTTGGAAAAGTGCTGGCCGAGTCGCGTGCTTATTTCGACTGCTCGTTGGATTCTTTTGAGCTGGTTGACGACCGAGACAAGTGGTCTGTGCACTTCAGACCAGTGCAAGGCACCAAGGCAAGTGCTGGCAGTGAGATGCCTGCTGACTTGGTCATGTGGGACAGGCGGTGCCGCTGACGCGAGGCTCCGCTCCTGCTGGTACCGCCGCTCCTGCTGGTATGCATGCAGCTTGGGATGGTGCGGCTGGAGGCAGAGGTGCCGTTGCGGGCAGACACGCTCTTCTCGCTGTTGACATCAATGCCTGGGCACTACATTATCGACGTGCGTTTGACAGGGGAGATGGGCAGGTGCATCGGGGACCGCGTGTCTGCATCTGGCATACGCATGCCTGCCTCGCCCGGTCGTCGTCACAGGATTGACTTCCCCCTCCCTGTGCGCGTGCTGTGCAGCCGTTCCCCAAGGAGATCCACAGCCAGTTCGTCAAGGTCAGTGGGTGGAGCGTTGCGCTGCGCTGCCTCCTGCCGCCTTCTGTGCACACCCCTCGCTACTGTGGTCATCCCACCCACCATTCGCCCTTGCTTCTTGCATCAGCCGCTGCACCTCCCCGCTGGCGAGGCCAGCGTCGTGTACACGGAGGCCCCCCGCTTCATAGGCAAGATGGCTGGGAGGAGGGAGGAGGGACAGCAGATGGCTCTCAGAAGATGTGTGATGCGTGCGGTGGGCAGACACGAGTGTTTGCGGGGTGCAGCCCACGCGGGAGGGGTGTGCCTGTTGCAGGGTCTCGCAGTGGCAGTGCACCTAGGACATTGATGTGGCGGCTCTGTTCCACATGCGCTGCAGGCATCTTCCGCGCGCGCGAATATGTCACCGCCGACTGCGTGGCCAGCAGGGAGCGGCTGTTTGTCTGCAAGTCCTGCCTGGTCCGCGACGGCCCGCTGGCGGAGACAAAGAGGGGCAAGGTTCGGGGCAACTTGCTGTATGCGATGCGGATGGCAGACCTGGAGGGGCGGCCCGGCTGCCGGCTGCAGGTGCGCAACTCTATGCGCTGGGTGATACGATGGTTGCTCGCATGCCAAGCAACTGGATAACCTGTCCATTGCTTGGCCGCCGCATCCCCTGCTGCAGATGATCAACTGGATTGACCTGGGGCGGAACACCGTGCCGCCCAAGCTGCTCAACGCGATCACCACCAGGTGGTATTTCCAGGCGCTGAGGCGGCGGCTGGAGAGGTACATCAAAGCGCACGGTCTGGACGCCGCGACCCCGCGGTCAGCCCTCGCGCACCTCGAGCGGCCAGAGCGCCCCGGACAGTGATGCAGGAGTGCAGCAGCACTGAGCAGGAGGAAAGCGAGGCAGCAGTTGTAGGCTGAGCAGCATGGAGAGTAGAAGTGCAAAGTTGACACTTGTAAGTGGAGCGGGCTGGCCAGCTCCAGCGCCCAGCGGGGTGGGGCGCCAACGCTCATCGTCGCCAAGGCTCTAGCTCTCGCCTCGGATTGCTCGGATTGCGCAGTTCTTCCTCCTTGTTCTCTCATAACTTGCACCCAACCTCGCTGCTGCTTCTCGGCGCTGCGGCCAGCAAGCTGCCTTGAGAGGCTCGTTCTGGCCTCCATCGCCCTTGGACCTGACCGCCGAGTCCTCGGACGCCGCGTGAGAGCGCCGACGCAGCCGCAGGCGGGCGCCTGAACCGCGTCTGACTGGTCCGAGGGCCGTGCGCACACTCCCACTGGCACCCGTTTGCACTCAGGCGAGCCACCGGGTGCTGGCCTCACCCCGCCGAGGCGGTGAAACCACAGCACAAGTGGGCCAACTTCCGTGTTGCATTGCAGGTGCCACCACTGCTGAAACGCCAGGATGGGGAGCGCAGTTGCCGACAGCCTCCCGGGCTTTTTGGCCGACAGCCTCAAGGCAGCCAGGCGTGTGTCCCCCGAGCACCGCCCACCCGAGGTGTCAGGCTTTGTCGAGAGCTTTGAGCTGTACGAGCAGGCATTCGCGGCCCTTGCGGCGGCCGCAGCGATGGGCAATGGCGCAGCGATCTCGCGCCAGGGGTCGCTGGCAGCCCTCATGTGTGTGCGTGCAGACACGCTGTGCGCCGGGGCGCCCCTGGGCCGCTCAGACGACCACGGCAGTGCATCCCTGGAGCTCACGGAGAAACTGAAGGCGGCAATCAAGGCGCATGTCATCTCGGCCGGTGGCCCTGCTGCTTTAGCAGACGTGTCGTGGGCGTCTGGCGTACCTTGGCTGCTGGGCGACTCCGAGCCCCCGAGCCTGAGTGCCGCGTTGCTGGCTGTGGCAGGTATGCCACCTCCACCAGTGCCACAGGTGCAGCTGGCTGCAGCGCTGCTGAGCCTGCTGGCGGATGCAGGGGTGCGTCAGCACCTGGAGCCGCAGCTGGCCCAGCTGCAGGGAGATCTGCCGAGCACGCTGCTGACTTATGACCAGCTGCTGGGGCGGGTGGCAGAGCACGCTGTGCATTGTGCTGTCTACGCCAGCGCCGACCCCCTGACGGCAGCAACGTCGAAGCGCGTCCTCTGGTGAGCCGAGGGCTGAAGGCGGCCACCGTTCTCCTTACCCTTATTGCATGGCCACACTTGCCACGTGTGGCCCCCCGGGAAGGGTCAACCATTCCGAATGGTTCCCGCTGCAACCTCCCCTCGCGCCACCTCCTCTGCAGCACCGCGGCTGAACTTCTGCCACGGCTGGCGGCAGCAGGCCAGCCCACGGTGGCAGCATGCAAGCTGCATTTTGCCACGATGATGGCCAGCACACTTTCGAATGCAGACAGGCAGGCAGCGTGGAACTGCCAGCTGTCTGCGCTGGAGCACGCGCAGGCTGCAGGCAGCGACTATTTTACTGCCCTCGGCGGTCTGACGCTGGCAAAGCAGGCAATTGAGATGGCATCGCGTGCGGTGTACCCGCCAACGCCCCCCAGCCAGGTGCTGGCCGCCCTGCAGGCTGCCGCGGCCGAATGGCAGCGCTGCAAGCCGCTGCTGCCCTCGGTGTGGACACGCAACATCAAGGACATGCGCACCAGATACCTTCCCCTGGGCTTGGAGCACTTTTTCCAGGGGCTGGTGGAGGATGGCGATCGCTGGGGCACATCGAGCGCGCCTTTTGTGCAGCTCTGCTCGGAGATGCAGACACAGGCGATTGCAGGCAACCTGAGGCTGCTGAACGACCCGAATGCGAGTCTGCGCTGCGGCGGCTGCGGCCAGACGGCGCTGACGCTGAAGTGGTGCGTGGCATGTCGCAAGGCACGCTATTGCAGGTGAGCAGCCCTGAGGTCTGCAAAGGTGGGCGCCTAGTGCTTCCTTGCTAAGTCTCCACTGCTGCTGCTGACAGTCTCCCTTGCCTGCCGCCCCTCTGCATCAGCCGCGAGTGTCAGCGCGCACACTGGCGCTCGCACAAGGCGGCGTGCAAGGCGGCACAAAAGATTGCGACGGACAGCACCAGCGGCAGCAACTCCCGATGAAACGGCATGCATTGCCAATTGACACTTCTGCCTCTTCGTCTTCAGCTGAAGGACAAGGCCCTGCATGTAATATGTTGATGCAGCGCAGCCCACAGCACGGTTTGCGCTGCGCCCACGCCTCGGTGGAAGCCGCCGCCCGTGCTCCCACACTGCACCCCCAGAGGTAGCTCCTGCTCTTCAGTGCCGCACCGGTTCAAGACGCTCAAACCCAACACCCCTTTGCACTGCCCGCTGCTGGCCTTCCTGTTAGGTGTGGCGCGTGCAGCTGTCGCCCTCGGAGCGGCCCTGTACGCACGGCACGGCTGGCTGACACGGCGCTGCCAGCTTCTGGAGGCCGCGGTGCTGGGGGCGCTGACGCCTACTCAGCTGCACCAGCTGCTCAGAGACGTGGCAGGCGCTGCTGCCAGCCTGGCTGCGGCGCTCCCTGCCTACGCTGCAGTTCCAGACGTGGAGCCGGTGGCACCGCTGAATGCGCTGGTGCAGCAGCTGTGGCCGCATGTGGAGCAGGCGGCCTCCAAGCTCGCCACGCGAGGCGGCTTCCTGGAGCGCCTCATCAACGAGACGACCTTTTGGCGGCCTCCGATGTTGGCAGGCAGCACCGTCAAGGTGCATGGCGTGGTGCTGGGCCAGCAGCCGCCGTCGATCACAGGGGTCAAGGTCTACGGCCAGCAGGAGGGGGTGGCGCACGCAGACCGTGCGCTGACATTGGACTGCTCCTTCATCTGGGCCTCAAAACTCGATGTCCAGCTGGGAGTGCAGTTTGCCGGCACCCGCGCGTCACTGTGGGCCCTGCTGTCCACAGCATCGACCATCAAGGTGTGTGCACTGCGCTGCTGCTGCAAGCGTCCAGGAAGCATGGGTAGGCGCACGTGGTGGCATGAGCTGGCACCAGCGTGGCGATGCCAGTCACCCAATGTATACACTAGTACTACGTAGCGATCTCGTTGTTTGTGAGCCTGCACTTGCTGGCTGTGCAGATTGGCGTGCGGGACCTGGTGTCGAGGGGAGCGCTCCGGATCGAGCTGCGGCCTTTGATCGACGACATGCCGCTGGCGGGGGCTATCAAGCTATCATTCATATCTCCGCCATCCTTCTCATGTGAACCTCGTGATGTAGCGCGCCACCTCGCCCTTGCGTGTAGGGCACGCCTCGCCCACATGCTCCACCACCGCAGGCCACCCTGAATCTATTTACTGCCCCTGCTCCGCAGACGCGCTGCGCGTGCTGGGAGGCAACCCTCTGGGCACCATTCCACTTCTGGAAAGCTGGGCAGAGTCATTCATTCAGAGCGTAGTCCTCCAGTGCGTGCATCCCAGCCCGGTCGCTTGCCATGCCCAGCGCTAGGTGACTTGGCAGCCCCGATGCATGCGTGGCGGATTGGCAGCATTGTCTCGACCGCCTCGCGCACAGTTGGCCACGCCTGGCCCGCCCGCAGGCCGCTGACGTGGCCAGACGGCTTGGCATTCGATCTCATTCGACTGACTCCCTTCACGCTGCTGCCCAAGCCCGAGGGAGTCCTCACGATCGAAGTGGTGGAAGCAGTCAACGTGCCAAGGATGGACTGGTTCAGCAAGAGGTGTGTGAGCCGGCAGCCAGCGGGGAGCAGCTCAGCAGCGCTGCCGCCTGCCATAGCCTGCCCCACGATTGCCTGCTGCACTGGGCTGCAAAGCAGCCACCATTTGATGCAGCCATTGCACGCACGCCGGGTCGGTGGCAAGCTCCTCGCTGCCCTCGCTGGTCTGCCGCAGCGATCCTTATGTAGTTCTCCAGCTCAGCGAAAGGATGAGGTTCCGGACAGCCTACAAGCCTAACACCTCGGCACCGGCGTGGGGGGAGACGTTCAAGGCAATTGTGTATGACAGCCGCACACAGGTGAGCACAGGTGGGCCTAGGGCCTGCAGCCCCAGCCCTGCCGTTCTGCCTCCCCTCTCTCCTTGAGATGACGCTCATTCATGTTGCCCGCACGCATGCAGGTGCTGACCGTCACGCTGTGGGATAACGACGTCGGCGCGGACGACCTCATCGGAAGGTGAGCGCTGTAGCCGTGTGTGGTGCGCTGTTCTGGCTTACCAGGCCCGGTGCAGCCCCTCCACACTGGGCCCTTCTTCCACCTCCCTGCAGGGTTGAGCTGCCGCTGCGGTCTCTTGACCTCGGCTGTCCTAAGAACGATGTGTGGGTTGAGGTGCCACGCGCCTCCCGCACCCAACACATCGCGGCCACCGCAGTGCCTGTGGGGCCCAACGGCAGCAGCGTGGCGACTGGGATGGACCCGGGCAGCGGCGGCGCACTGCGCAGGGGCGACACCGCACAGGAGCTGGCACACACCACGGCATCAATGGTGCAGCGCTGCAACGTGCTGCCGTCCCCTCGCAGCAGCCCCACCGCCGCCGTTCGCGATGCAAGCCGACTAGAGCGTCCCAGTGGGCGGTCGGAGCAGCTGCGAGAGATGGTTGCCGCGGCACTGCAGCCCAGGGAGTGCCAGCTGCACCTGCGCCTCAGCTACGTGCGCTTCAGCAAGCAGGAGGTGGAGGCTGGACCCAACACTCCATATGGCAGTCGCATGAGGCGCGCGCTGGAGGGAGGCGTGCTGCAGGTGGGGGTGGAGATGGGCTCGGTGGGGATCGAGCGAGGCAACTGCTGCGGCGGCACATCGAGCCCTGGTTACCCCCGCCCCATCTCCTGGTCCTCCCTGTTCTGCAGGTGTACATAGAGCGGGCAGAGAGCCTGGTGACTTCCAGTGTGGAAGGCAGCTGGACCAAGCGGCTCGTTGTGAAGGTGAGGTAGCTGGCAGGGCGGGTATGTCCAGGCCTTGCTCCACAGGTTGGCGTCGGCGGTTGCAGATGCAGATTCAATCCCATGCCCCACGAGCAGGTGTCTGTGGCGGGGCAGCGCAAGCGGCTGGAACATGCGCTGGGCCTGCTGACGACTAGCCCCCTCAAGCAGAAGCGCTCGCCAATCTTTGATGCTGTGGTCGAGTTTG
This sequence comes from Chlorella sp. A99, assembly GCA_003063905.1. Classification (NCBI taxonomy): domain Eukaryota; kingdom Viridiplantae; phylum Chlorophyta; class Trebouxiophyceae; order Chlorellales; family Chlorellaceae; genus Chlorella; species Chlorella sp. A99. The sequence goes on along the minus strand of PCFQ01000006.1, from coordinate 816,342 downwards.
TGGTAGACGGCGACATGGCGCGGCGCCCCGGGGAGGTGGTCAGCATCGAGATATGGCGTTATCCCATCCTTCCACGCCCCCTCCAGCACCCGCACTTCAAGGGCTGCCTTTCCATCCCCCTGGCCGACGTCGTGCGCACCCGCCAGCTGCGGGGCCCGCGGCCGCTGGAGGGCGTGCCCTCTGGCCGCCTGCACTTCAACCTCGAGTGGATGAGCGCGACGGGAATGTGACCGATTGACGGCATGCTTCACACTGGCGCGCCCTGCAGTCCAGTGTTTGTGGATTGCACGCAGCTGTGTTGCTACAACGCGCGCGCCGCCAAGGTCACCACTTCTGGGTGCGGAATGCCTTCTCTTCATCAAACACCTCCCAGTGCGAGGCCTGCAGTGCGGGGCGGCAGCAGACAGGCCTCAGTCAGCGCAGCGCGCCAACTCACAGTCGGCAGTGTCCCGACCACCAGCTGCCAGGCCACACACTATTGACAATGTCGCCGTGTCTCACCGGAAAGATGTGCTTGTTGTGGTTGTACCAGTGGCGGTCGACCACCTTGCCTGCAAAATGGCAGCAGGGAAGAAGCTCGGCACCAATCCACAGGCACATGTGCAGCAGATACAGGCCCCTCATGCGGCGCTGCCCTGGCGCTGCTCCCTGCCCGCCCTTATGCTGCGCCAGCCTGGCCCTGTCCCCCCCAACCACCCCCC
>PCFQ01000006.1:793288-806050 GCA_003063905.1 Chlorella sp. A99 | reverse complement strand
GGGGGGGGGGGGGGGGGGGCGGCGGGTGGCGTGGCCAGGCCTTGGGGGGCCCGCTGGCAGAGCGGCCTGCGGCCTGCGGCCAAGTACCCTGCTCCCATGCACGGAGCAAGGCGACAAGCGGGCAATGGGCTGCACAGGCACGGTCCGCGCTCAAACTCTGCGTGGGGAGCGCTGCGAGCCGCGGGCTCACCTCGCGCTAGCTCCGTGAACTCAACGGGCACGCTGGATGCCAATGGGGGCTGGCTGGCGTTTGAAGGAGCGACGTTCAAGTTCAGTTGCTGGCAGCGACGTTCAACAGTTGCTAGCAGGCGGCCCAGAGACGAGTGCAGAGGGTGGCAGGGGGGTGCAGTAGAGAATGTGGGGGAAGGGTGGTTGGGGACCTAGTGTTTCCTGAAGACCAGGGTCGGCCCGTGCGTCAGGCGTCTGAACTGCGGCACTCCGTCATGCTGCCTGTGCTGCAGAACCTACTTTACAGTGTCAGACGAGCTGAAAATGTGTAGGCAAGGCAGGCTTGCACATATGTTGCATGGCGCATGTGGGCCACAACGCGTCGCACGCCGCTCGGGCGAGCCGCCGGCCCGCGCCGCAACCGCCGCACCGCCGCATTCATTCTCCACGCTCACTTGTTGGCAAAGTCGACGCCCTTTTTGATGCTGCCCGACAGCTCCTCCTTCAGCGCCGCAAAGTTCTCCTCCTCCAGCTTGTTGAACTTGGGCAGGGGCAGGTACTCTGCGCAGGGCGGGGGCAGCAAAACAGCGAGGCACGCGTGGGGAGTGCGAGGCTGCAACGTGGGGGCGCAGCAGACGCGACAGGGCTGCCTTCCCGTCTCGCTGCCCCTCTAGGTGAGCGCTGTGCGCTTCAGCCGGCCCTTCTCCCTCCCTCCCCGGGCCGAGCACCCAGTGCCACCCACCCTCGATGCCGTTCTTGCCCAGCCGCACGGGGCTCGCGAAGAATGGCAGGCCAGGCACCAGGTCCGACTCGACGTAGGAGCACTCCACCACCGACTCCCCAGACAACGCCTTGAGCACCGACTCGGCAAAGCGTGTGGCCGCATACGCCCTGCGCGCGGCGGGACGCAGGGCGGCGCGGCATCCGGAGCGCATTACAGAGTGCCGCATGCGCGCATCTGTGCGCACGCGCCAGCCAGGCTGCGCCGGGGGCGGCATCCAGCCAGTCGGCGACGGGCAGCGCGGGCGCGCGGCAGCGGCTGCCTCACATGGACAGTGTGGCGGAGCCGGCGCCGGCCTTGGCCTGCACGACCTCGGTGCCGGCGTCCTGGATGCGCGTCATCAGCGCCTTGGCCTTGTCGTCGGGCAGCTGGAGCTTGGGGATGGCCGACAGGATGGGCAGGATGGTGACGCCTGCGGCAGCAGGCAGGGAGGGTCAGGGTGCGGGGTTTGGATGCGCACTGGGGGCGGCAGGGGGGCACCGCAGGGCCCGGGGAGCTGGGCACTGGGGTGGCGAGGGCGGGAGCGACGCGCGCTCACCAAGCGCCCGCCGTCTCAGCATGCCCTCGCCGGGGCGCCCCGCGACGCGTCGCCACCCACCCGCCACCCACCCGCATGGCCGCCGATGACGGGCACCGCGACCTTGGCGGGGTCCTCGCCGATGAGCTCGCCCACAAACGCGTTGGCGCGCACCACGTCGAGCGTGGTCACGCCGAAGAGGCGCTTGGGGTCGTACACGCCCGCCTTCTTGAGCACCTCGGCCGCGATGGGCACGGTCGAGTTCACGGGGTTGGAGATGATGCCAATGAAGGCCTTGGGGCATGCCTTGGCCACGCCCTCGATCAGCGTCTTGACGATGCCTGGGGTGGGGATGGGGGTGGGGGGGGCAGAGGGGGAGGGAGGCGCGCGGTGGGCCAGGAAGGTGAAGGAGGCGGGCTGACATTTGGTGGGCAGAGGCACGCTGCTCCCGCTGTCCCGAATCTCCTCCCATGGTGGATCAATCAAGTAGCCATCGCCACCTGCCCCTGCCCTTCACCACCTGGCCCTGCCCCCCGCCCCGCACCCGCGTTGATGTTGAACAGGTCGTCGCGGGTCATGCCGGGCTTGCGGGGCACGCCGGCGGGGATGATGACCAGGTCAACGCCCGTCAGCGCGGCCTCCAGCTGCTCGGCGCCGACGTAGCCCGACACCTTGGCGGCGGTGTTGATGTGGGAGATGTCGACCGCCACGCCCGCGGTGACGGGGACCACATCGTACAGGCGCAGGTCCTTGACCGCAGAGTTCCTGCGCGGGCGCGCGAGAGAGTAGCGGGCCAGGAGGGGGGGGGGTGGCAGGCTGGGGAAGCGACGCTGGCTTCCCTGGCTTCCGTCGCGCTGTGTGCAACAGCAACAGACTGCCCCCACACTCACAGCTTCATCAGCAGGGAGAGGGGCTGGCCGATGCCGCCGGCCGCGCCCAGCACCGCCACGGTGTAGCCTGGCATGGTCAAACCCTGCACAACGGGCGGCCCCCCTCTCCTTGGCGCCCTCCCACTCCGCTGTGCGAGGCGCGGCATGGCTGGATCGCGTGCGAGCCGCCGCTCCGCGGACCGCAGCATCAGTGCGGGCCACCGAGCGGCTTTCCCGCCCCCCGCTCCTCCTGGCTGGAGTTCAGGCACCGCTGTGACAGCGTGGAGGCCCCAGATCGCTGCCCAGCGAGCTGCCCAGCACCCCCACCTGGTCAGCTCCCACGATGTGCTTGGCCAAGACGGCGGTACGATGCATCAACTTGGCGAAAGTGAGATCGAGGCCGAGCGCCGAGGAGGCGGCTATTTGGGCGCGCCCGGGCGGGCGCGTCCGGGGCTCGCCCGCAGGGGGGTGTCGCATTCGGTCATCCCTCTCCCCTCCCTGGCTTGATGAGTGACCTATTGGTGAAGTGTGACTTGCTCCTGTTTGGTGACTGGTGGTCGGCCGCTCGCATGTCCCCACGCTGTCAACATCAGTGTGCCTTCGTCTCAGGGGAGACTTTTGACCGGTCCACCCACCGTGAGGCATGGCAGCACCGGCTCACACCCAAGCCAGGCACCTGCACCACCGCATGGGCCTCTCTCTGGAGCACTGCACAGCCTCTCAACTCCTCCTGACAGTGTGGGCACGAAAACAGGGTTATTACTCATCTAGGCACACGGTTCCGAATGTCAAGACATAGAGCAGGTAGAGACAGGAGAAAGAGCTGAAGTGAAACACACAAAGATACAAACCCCAGGCTGGGCTGATGGAACGGTCACACGCGTCACGCAGTCAGCCGCGCAGGAGCGAGCCCTTTCAAAAGTATCGCACCATCTGCATGCGGGAGGGCAACCTACTGTGTCGATGCCTGTTCCCCAGCGCACTGCGAGCCAGAACCAGAGCCATGCGACATGACGGACCCCCCCTCCCACCTCCGCTGCCACCTCTTCTGGCCCCCCGCACCTCTACCGCCGCCGCACGCACCTGCACCTCCTTCCGCGTCAGCCCGCACTTTTCGTAGAAGGCGACGTTCTCCTCGCTGCAGTCCAGGATGATCTTGTAGCAGCCGGCGCCCCGGGCTGCCTCGGTCAGCGCATCGATGACGCGCAGGCCCAGGCGCAGCCCCCGGTAGCTGCCGTCCACCACCACGTCCTCGATGTGCCCGCACTTGCCGCAGCCGCGTATCAACTTGAGCTCGATGAACAGCGTGGCGGTGGCGATGATCCTCTGCTTCTCGACATCTGGGGGCCCGGGGGGAGGGGCGCGGTGTGGCACGTGCGGCCGGGCGGACGCGACTGCGGCGGCTGCGCCGGGCGCCCGCGCACTCACCCTCGATGACCACCACCTTGTAAGTGTCCCCCCGGCTGTGCAGCTCCTCAAACCGGGCTGCAGTGGCAGGGTGGGACGCTTGGCGGCAGCCCACGAGCGGGACGACGCTCTTGCACACGCATCTCTAGCTGTCAGCCTGCTTCCATGGCAGCGCTGCGCAGGCTGAACGCTCACCCCTAAACTGCTCTTCGCTGTAATCGCCCACCGTGGTCAGCTGTGAGAGCAGCTCAAGGTAGCCTGCAGCAGGTGCAGTCAAGGCGAGAGTCAACACCTGTCTGCAAGCCAGACTTCCGACTGGCCGATCCATCTCCAGCGCCCGGGCAGCCGCCTCACCCTTGTGGAAGTCGCCCGCCTCCAGATCCCGCACCACGATGTTGGCAGCCGGCGCCATGGGGCCGGCTGCCCGTGCCTGCTGGCCTGCAACGACGCAGCGGGCGCGCTCAGTGCCTGGCTGCCCACCTGCTGCGCCGGGTGGCGGCACGCGCCTGGAGCCTGATCGCAGCTTCCCCCGCCTCACGCGCTTGGCCCACACTTCTGCGAACGGTTCCCCGCCAGCGCAGAGGCGCTGAGCGCGCTCGCCACGGCTGTTGTACAAGTCGCCGGCCCCTTCCGCGCACCTGTCGCTTTCGCGGGGCTCGCGCGATCGCCCCCAGTCAAATGGCGAGGATCTCTGGCGCCCAGGCCGACAACCAACTTTGCCGCTCTTTTTCTCCTGGGCTTCCCGCCAGGCCCCGCCTCGCTCTGAGCTGCAGAGTCGATGCGAGATCACCACTGGCTGTTACGTGTCGCGACACGTCGCTGGTGCACTTGTGTATGGGCGGCAGTCTGAGGCGGGACACATTGCAACAGAAAGCACGAGATCTATCCTGCTCACACCCGCACAGCCGTCGCTGCTACTCAGAAGGATGGCAAGCCCATCAAACTGTGAGACGCGGCTGGGTTACAGTGCCTAGGCGGGCAATCGCCACCCAACCGCCATTGCTGCACAGCACGAGAGATGTGCAAGCCTCAGAAGGCCCGGCAGCAATATAATTAAAGTGGGGAGCAGCAAACGGTAAGAGGGGATCTGAGGCATCTGAAGGAGGGGGCAGGGGAAGGAGGGGGGGGGAGCAGCGAAGTGGTTCCCGCCTTCTCCGCCTCAAGACGGCTTCCCGGGGCTGCCACTTTCCCATCATCTATATAATAGCCCGACAAGGTACCCCGTCGTCATTCCCACCACAGCACCAACGGCCACCTGCGCGCCAGCGCCAGCCACCACAGCTGTGAGAGCCGGCAGGTGAGCAGCGCACGCAGCGGCATCCCACGGCTTGCGTCAGCCTGCCGCCTCACCGCACCCCCCTCGCAATCTCCCGCGCACCCCTGCGCCGCGCGCTCCATGCAAGCCGCATCACCCCACCTGCAACGGCGTGTGCCCCAGCGTGTCCTTCAGCTGGCCGGTGCTGGAGCTGACCGGATGGTCTGGTGGCAGCTCGGTAATGATCATGTTGAGCACCGAGGCCTGCTTGCCCGCATGCAGCCGCACGCCTGACGCATCGTACATTACCTGCAGCGCCACGGCATGCCCGCCCATCAGGCGGCGGGTCGGCTGGGTGGCCGCGGTGCAAGCGTGGAGGGAGCAGGGCGCTGGCTGCCCTGCAGGGCTGCCCAGTACCCAGCACTGGGCGACGCCCCTGCCCCCAGCACGTCCCCACCCCCCCTCTGCGCTCACTATCAAGGAGAAGACGAGCGAGATCGCAAACGGCGCGCTGCTGGTGCCTTGCAGCACGCCGAGCGAGGAGGTGAGCCCCATGACGAGCGCAGTGTGCGAGGACGGCATGCCGCCACTGCTGACCAGCCGCGTGAGGTCCCACTTCTGCTCCGTGTAATAGTGTGTGAACACCTTGGCCGACTGGGCCAGGAAGAAGCCCAGGAAAGCGGCCACAAAGGCGCTGCGAGCAGGGGCGCAGGAGGGGAGGGGAGGGCAAGGCGGGTGAGGCAGAGTGGAGCGTGCGCTCGTGGCGTGCGATTGCGAGCGGCAAGCGAGCCGTCTGCACAGCAGCGGCACGCACCCATTGTGCAGCACGCCAACAAAGCCGCTGCTCGTGCCGGCCTGCGCCACCTGGCCGGCATCCAGCAGGCTGCGCATGGTGTGCGGTGCTGCGTGCGGTGCGGCACTGCGCGCAGGTAGAGGCGTGCGGCTGGCGGCGGTGGGTGGCGCGTTGGGCATGAAAGTCCGCCCCGCCCCCCCCCCCTTTGTCCATCCATTGGACATTGCAGCCAGTATCTCGGCGGCTCCTGCAGGCCCTAGGGTGAGAGGCACGCCACAGCGATACCTGGCTTCAGCTGAGGCGGCGCCCGTCACTCGAATGACTGCAGGAGAACCGGGCAGTGCAGCAGGAACTTGCTGCAGCGGTCTGCGGCCCCCCACTTCAAGCTGTTGAAAAAACGCCTTCCGCTATGGAACAGGGGCTGGCCGATCGCAGGCGTGCAGTTGATCAGTGAGAGGAGCGAATGGAGGACTCAGGAGGTCAGGAGTCATTCGGAGTCGCTTTGCCAGCCTTTCCCCTGGGGACCGTAGATCGAGACCTCAATCACCCTCTGAGCTTGTGTCCTGCGTGATCTGTTTATCAAGAAGTCCACTGCGGGCAGCCCGGCGAGCCCCATCGCCCCAAGCAACACCTCTGCGGAGGCCGGTCGGCGCCGGAAAACGATTGGCAGAGACAAGCACAGAGCGGTGCGCGAGCGTGCAGCGGTGCAGCATCTGGCGCGAGCCGTCCGTCGCCGCCGCGCACAGCCGACGCTGTTCTGCGCTGCTCGCAGAACACGCTCCCCTGCTCGCCGCTCGCGCAACCGGCAGCAGGCACCCAGGAGCAGCTGACCGCCTGCGCCGGGCGCCATGTACATCGAGAGCTGGGACAGCTTCTTCCAGCAGGCGCAGGAGCTGCTGGCGGCCAGCCCGCTGACCACCCGCTACGTGGCCAGGTACCGCCGCTGCGACGGAAAGCTGGTGCTCAAGGTCACCGACGACAAGACGGTGAGGCGCGTCGGGCGAGGGGCGGATGACGGTGCGCCGCGCCGGCGAGACAGTGCCTCGTGGCTAGCGACGGTTGGCCAGCGTCGGCGGACGCCTCGGTCCCTGTCAACCTCTCCTCCCGTTGCGCGCTCTGTCGCAGTGCTTGCAATTCAAGACAGACCAGCAGACTGACCTGAAGCGGATAGAGAAGCTCAACCGCCTGTTCCTGGGGGCGATGGCCACCGGCGAGGCGCCGGCACAGGACGTGGAGATGGTGGCGGCCGAGGAGCAGGCGGCGCAGCAGAGCAAGCAGCCCGCCAAGGCGCGGCGAAAAGGCTGAGCGAGCCAGGAGGAGCGTGGGTCGCCGTGGCTTGATTGCCCATGTTGTAACATCAAACAAACAATGCGCGCATCAAATGGCAGTTCTGAGCACAGCAGGGAGCAAGGAGCGGGAGAAGCGGGCGGAGCAAGGAGCCAGGGGGGCGGGAGGGGGGGGGGGCCAGCGCTGAAGCGCGGCCCCGGTCACAAGGGTTGGGTTTGATGTGCCGAGGCGGGCCTCAGGTGCGGTTGACGACGCCGGCGTCGACCAAGAACCTCCGCGCCGCGTCGAGAGCCGCCATGTCCTCTGCCGGGTAGCGCACCCCCTCCGGCTGCTTGGGGCGGAAGAGCGCGGCCAGCAGGCCCATGCCGCCCGCAGGAGCCGGCTGGCCCCCCGCCTCCTGCCCCTCGTACACGAACGAAAAGGCGGCACGCAGGTCGGCGGGCGTGGCGGCCAGGGGCGCCGAGAAGTGGGCGGGGATGATGCGGCGGAAGGGCCAGTCGGCGCAGATGGCGTCGATCCAGGCGCGCGTCGCCGCGGGCACGGTGCTGAACACGAGTGTCTTGAGGATGGGGCCCACGATCAGGCGGGAGGCCACCTCGAAGAAGCTCCTGGGTCGGGCGGGCAGGCGCAGGCGAGGTGGCGCGAGTGGGCGAGCAGGCAGCAAATCATCTGGAGACCCACGGCCCTCGCATGCTCTCGTGGTGCTGCGAAATCCCTCCCCTCCCCTCCCCTTCCCCTTCCCCTCCCTCCCATCCTATCCCAGAGCACGCACTTGGCGGTGCGCAGGTCCCCGGGGACAATGTAGAGGATCTGCAGCGCCATGCGCCGCCAGCCGAGGTCGGCGACCGCCGGCGTGAGCTCGGTCGGCGCGAGCGGCACGTCGCCCACGGGCACGTCCGCCTCGTCGCCCGACAGCACGCGGATGAAGAAGTTGGAGGCGGCGGCGTCCACCAGGTCGCGCGGCTTGACGAGCTGCGGGGGGGGAGGGGTGGGGTGGGGGGGCAAGTGGGGTAGCGGATGTGTGGACGTGTTGGTGTGTGCGTTAGCCGTGGGTGCGTGTGCTTTGGTACAGATAAGTGTGCGTGCGCGTGCATGTGGGTATGAGTGCATCTGGGTGGGGTGGGTGTCCATGCAGGGAAGGCGGAAATGGCAGAGGGCCGAGCAAGGGTGCTGCCCGAACCGCGCCAGCCCCCCCACCTCGGGCGCCTTGGGCGGCACCGACACCACCGCATCGGTCACCAGCAGCGTGCGGCTCTTCTTGTCGTAAAAGGCGACCTCGATGTAGGGGCCGATGCCCTGCGCGGGGGGCGTTGGGTAAAAGTCATGCGGGTGGGGCAGAGCGAGGCCAGGCGAACAGCAGGTTGCGGGGCTGCGCAAGGGAAAGGTTCAGTGCGGCGCCCGCGCTCACCACGCTGGCCTTGAACACCTTCTGCTCGATCTCGGCGGCCCAGGGCGTGGAGGCGTCGGCATCCTTGAGGACGCCCGTGGGGAAGATGCCGAAGAACTGAAAGTGGTGGGGAAGCCGCAAAGGCAGGCAGGGACAGCTGGCTGTGAGCCAGCGCAGCGCCAGCAGAGCCGAGCAGCAGCCGGCAGCGAGCACGAATGACGGCCCTTCCCATGGCCCCCGCCAGCTTGCCTGCACCGGCAGGTTGATGGGCCAGCTCCATTGGCTGCGGTAGGCCACAGAGCGCGCGACGTGTGAGGCTCGGCAGGGTGGTGGCAGTCAGACTCTTGGCTGCCGCCGCAGGGCAGCCATACACTTGGCTGCCGCTGTAGGCTGCGGCAGCCAGACAGACGCCACAGCCGGCGCACCTGGGGGCCACGTAGACCTTGGCCTTGGGGAAGCGGCGGCTGAAGGGGCCCACAAAGATCTGCGGCAGCCACACATGCGCCCACCATGCTCGTGAGCTCCTGGAATCACGTGGCTGGCGTGCAGGATGTGCAGCGTGCGCCGCTCAAGGCACCAGCTGCAGCCGCTCCCACGAGGTGTCGACGCAGCCGCTCCCCTCGATCGCCGCTCGAGCCGCCCTTGCACTGGCACGCGCGCACACGCACGCGCGGCCCGCCCACCTTGTGCTCATAGGCAAAGGTGGGCAGGATGATGTGCTCCACGGGCGCGTTGAGCTCGCGCACGAGGCGCAGGCACTCGGTGGTGGGCGCGACGGGTGCGTGTACCCACAGGCCCCCTGAATCCAGCTTGATCACCACCATGCGTACGACGGTGGTGACGTTGCTGAAGCCCAGTGACTGCGGGGCGGGGCGGGGGAAGGGGCAGGGGGCCGCAGGCGGTGGGTGGGTCGCGGGGGGAGTTGGGAGGAGGGCCGACGTGGGCGTGTGCCAGCTTGCAAACCGTGCGACTGCTGCGCTGGCCGGCACAGCGGCGCGCCCACCTGCGGCTGCTCAAACACCCAGATGCGGCCCTTGTCGATTTCGCGGCGGATGGTCTTGCGCTCGGTGAGGGGCCCCAGGGGGAAGGGGTACCCTGTGACGTTAAAGTACCCGCGCCCGGCTGTCGCCTTCCTCTCCTCTGCCGCCGCGTCGGCCGCGCTGCGCGACGGGGCCCTGATGGTGGGGCGAGGCGAGGCGGAGGTGGTGGCTGGCGACGCCGGCTGGCGGTCGTGGGCGGCCGTGGCCGGCTCCCGTGCGGCGCGGGCCACAGCATCGCGCCATTGAGCACATGCATCGTGCTCACCTGCCCTTGCACTGCACCTGCAACAGGTGGCGCCTCACGGCGGCAGGCTTCGGGTTCCAGTGCGACCTGTTGCCCGCCCTCCCCCACGCAATTTGAGGGGCGGACAGCGAGCTAGCGACGCTCATTTCTCTCAGCAGCAGGTAGAGGCAAGAGAGCCAACAGCCTGCGCCAACCTTTGGCAGGCGAAATCAGGGATGCCAGCCGAATGGATTGAGAACAGGGCTAATGCCGGTGGCAGAAGAAGAGGGTGGAAGGGGGGGGACGGCGGGCGCTGCCCGGGGTGGTGGCAGTGGCACCGGCGGACGGGTGCGATCCCCCCTTCGCTCGCTCCTCCCGATCTCCTGCACGCGTCTATTCTGGCTTTTGAATGCTGTCGGCACTGTTACAGCCACACAGCTGCTCGTTATTTGAATTGAAAATAAATAGGTTAGGTCGGCCCGCAAGGCAGTTCCAACACACAATAGCAATGCAGCGATGGACTGCATGCTGCAATGAAAAGCAGTTCTGTGCCCGAGTGGTCAGGGGCGGGGAGCCGTGGGGCGCCGCCGCCCAGTCAGAGTGAACAGCAGCCACAGCCTGCTTTCACGTCACGATCCGTCGTCATCTGAGTTTGGTCACTCTCAAAACTGGGGAGCGCCGCGCTCCCAGCGGCGTCCGCACGTGTGGCCCTCCCTGCTCGGGAGGCGCCGGATGTAAAAGGGGGACAGAGAGAGTCCAGAGAGAGATTGGATGGGGGGGGCTCACGCCGCTGTCACGGTGAACCCGCCGACCATGCCGTCGCCGCCGGGCGCCACCGCCCTGCAGAGGGGGAGGGAGCACAGCGGGCTCGAGGTCGGCAGGGGCTGTGGCCACGCCGTGCGGGTGCTGGGTGCACGTGCTGCAGGCAGCGGCGCCCAACAAATCACCCCCGCTGCCGGCAGACCAAGCCCACCCGTAGGCGTCGTCGTCGAGGTCGAGGCCATCAGAGCCGCCGCCGTCGACCACAGTCACGGTAACGGACCGGCCGCCCTTGCTCACGACGAGGTGCATGCCGCACGGCAGGCTCGGCAGGCCAAATGCCTGTGGGGAAAGGGGGCAGGCACGTGCGGTGGTCGGCAGGGGCAGGGCTCACGAGCCGGCATCGTGAGGGCACCGCGTGCGCGCACCAGCGCGGCCCCCCGCTGCCAGGACCCATCCCAGACCCACCCTGTAGTTCATCGCAGCCCAGAGGCCGCCGGGGGGCGCCATCCTGCCCGTGCAAGACACGACGCCCATCCAGTTCTGGCCCTGGCCAAAGTTGGCGTAGCTGCCATAGCGGTTGATGGCGACGTTGGTCCAGGTGCCGCCGCCGCCGCCGCTGCTGTCTTCCGCGGCAGCGGCGGTGCTGTCTTCCGCGGCAGCGGCGGTGCTGTCCTCCGCGGCAGCGGCGGTGCTGTCCTCCGCGGCAGCGGCGGTGCTGTCCTCCGTGGCAGCGGCGGTGGCCTTGGCCGTCTGCTGGACGGCCGCCGCCGCGGCGGCAGCAGCAGCGGCGGCCTTCTTGGAGCTGCTGGCAGTGGCTGCCTGCGTGGCGACGGCGGCGGCGCCACCCGCGCCGCCGTCCAGAGCGTCGGCCTGGGCACTCCAGGCTGCGGCTGCAGCGGGGTCCGTGGCCTCCGTTGCGGCCGCCTCGGCGCGCAGTGCCGCCGCTTCTGCCGCGTGGCCCGACGCGGCCGACTGCTGGACTGGCTGCTCTGCGGCAGTGGCCGCCGCTGCCGCCGCCGCCGCCGCTGCCGCGTCTGCCTTGGCCGCATCTGCCTTGGCCTTAGCCGCTTGGGTCACGCCAGAGGTGGCAGCGTCGGCGCTTGCGTTGGTGCCAGCAGCCTGGTCGGCCGTGGCGGTGCCGCTCGCGCCGCACAGGGTGCTGAACGAGTCGGGGGTGGCGCCGCTAGAGCAGGGGGTGGCGCCGACGCAGTCGCCGCCACTGGGGTCGGCGCAGCACTTGCCGTCGTTGGGGCCCCAGCCCCAGCATGGCCGCGCCGCGGAGCAGCAGTAGAGCTTCTCATTGAGCGTGCGCGCGGCGTGCGAGGGGAGTGAGGCGAGGCCGAGGGCTAGTGGCACCAGCAGCAGGACGCGCATGGTGGCCATTGTGTGCAGCCTGCACATGTAGAGCGGGGGCAGGGGCGGGGAGAGGGTCAGCAAGGGTTTGGCCAGAAGGAAGGGGAGGAGCCCAGCGGCCCGGTGTTGTGCGACGGCGCGCCGAGGGGGAAGGGGAGCGGTCAGACTCGGCGTGCGCTGCAGCCGCTCCATCCCTGCCCGCTCTGCGCGCTCCCCCCAAGCCGAGGAGCTGCCTATGAGCCGCAGGATAAGGCTGCGTGCCGTCAGTTCAAAGTGGAGGGGAGTGATGACAACATCGCAGCCCCCCACGGCGACTGGCTCCCCAATTGAACTCCCAAAGCAGCCAACTCGCTGCCAACCGTAGCAGATAGGCGCTAGAGGCTCACCGGCCCTGAGGGGTGGCGCGAACAAGGGGTGGCGCGAGCAAGGAGATGTAGGTGCTGGGCGGCACAGGCGGCTCCAGCGGCGACACAGCAGAGCTGACAGAAGACAGCATTCGGAGGATGCTGGAACGACTAGGCATGCTGTAGTCTGTCAGCAGCCCGTCTGCCCATCTTCGAGTCTGACAAGACAGTGCCTCACCCAATTGGCCCAATTGGCCATTTGGAGGCCACGACAGGCTAACCGGAGGGCGAGGGGGAGGGGGAGAGGACGGTAGGGGACACCGCGCGACCAGACAGATGTTGCTGATGTCAAATTGAAATCGGAGTGGCTCGCAGCGCTCTGCATTTCCATGCAGAGGCGCCCAGAAAGGGGCCAGGGCGGCCACGAAGGGCCGAGATCACTCTTCCATCGTTGACTGCTGCTCTCTCCTCTGCGAAACCAGCAAGCTCAACCTTTGGTTGAACCATCCATATGGTGTGCTACTCAGCGCGCACCTCGACGTTGGAATGGCGGGCCGCCGGGCGGGGAAGGGGGGG
>PCFQ01000006.1:757182-793267 GCA_003063905.1 Chlorella sp. A99 | reverse complement strand
CCCCCCCCGCCCCCGCCCTCCCCTATCCGCAGCTTCCTCACTACCAGGGCGCTGCCAGAGCCTGCAGCTCGTCTGGGCAGAGACAGAGCGCAGGGACGCTGGGGACGCGTGGCAGCTACGGTAGCAAACGTATTGGCGCCAGGCTCTGACCACTTGCATGTCCAACAACAGTTGGTCAAACTGTCCTTGACGGCTCTGGCCAGGCTCGGCAGCAGAGCTCAGCCCGCCTGCCCACCACCTCCGCTGACAGATCAGTTCCCACCCGCCACTCCCACCTCCATGCACTACACGTGCAGTGCGCTTACACGCAGCTCAGGCCAGTGCCTGCGGCAGAGCCACCTGCCTCCCAGCGGCCGCTCTTCCCCATCACGCCATCGATCGCAGCGACACTTTGCACATGTCGGCCAACAGCGCAGACAGCTGCAGCCGCGAGTTCACGCCATCCCCTATCCGCATGTGGCAGAAGCCTATCGTCTGCAGGCGCGGAGCAGACGCGCGCAGGGAGAGGGCCGCCCCCCTGGCTCAGGAGCTGGCAGGAGAATGCACATTGCGTGCCGTGCATGCCCCCCCCAGCCAGCCACCACCCCCTCCCCAGCCAGCCACCCCTGCTAACCTTGATGTACTCCAGCTTGACGAACTCGCTGATGTTGGAGTAGTTGCGGACGACGCGGAACAGGATGGTGATGATGTCGGAGGCAGAGTAGCCCAAATCGCACAACGCCTGGTGGGGACGAGAGACGCAGGTGGCGGGCGCGGGCGAGCTCTGGGTATGCAGAGGGTGCGCAGGCGCTGGAGCTGAGGCACTGGCCGGCATGGCAGCGCCGCCCACTGCTCTCCCCGCATGCACGCAGTCGCTGCGCATGCATTCAGGCAGACATTGCCTGCACCTGCACTTCCCCAGCCCCGGCCACTCACCCGCATGCCCTCGTACGCCTCGTCGATGCGCGCGCCCAGGCAGTGCTGCACGATCGCGGCGACCAGGATGGGGTGCGGCTGGTCGCAGACCCGGAACACCGACTCCTGGCTGACCAGGCCAAAGCCGTTGGCGGTGGCCTGCAGGTTGTTCAGCGCCTGGCGCATGTCGCCATCGGCAGTGAACACCACTGCCTCGAGGCCATCGGGCGTGTAGGCCACGCCCTCCGCCTGGCACACCACCAGCAGCCGGTCCAGCAGCTCCTTGTCGCTGAGCTTGGAGAACCTGCAGCAGGGCGGGGTGGGGGTGGGGTGAGCCGAGCTGCCCCCGGTGAGCGCACGGGCAGAGGGCGCGCGCCACAGTGCGCGCGCTTGCGAGCGGGGGAACGCGAGGGAGAGGGGGCCAGAGCGGGTGGGGGCTCGGCGCTGCGGCGCGGCCGGCGCTGCCCAGCCACGCCGCGGGCCGCGCCTGACGATCGCGCAGCGGCTCTGGATGGGCTCGATGACCTTGGACGACTGGTTGCATGCAAGCGCAAAGCGCGTGGTCGCAGAGTGCAGCTCCATCGTGCGGCGCAGCGCCTGCTGCGCGCCCGCCGTCATGCTGTCCGCCTCGTCCAGGATCACGATCTTCTGGCGGCCGGGGGGCAGGCTCACGCGCTGCTGCGCAAACATCTTGATCTTGTTGCGCACGACGTCGATGCCGCGGTCGTCGCTGGCGTTGAGCTCCAGCACGCCCTCCCGGAAGTGCGGCCCCAGCAGCTCGCGTGCGAGCGCCAGCACGCTCGTCGTCTTGCCCGTGCCCGGGGGACCCTGCGCGGCGTGGCGGCGCGGTGCGGCGGCGCGCGGGACGGTTGCAACGGCGTCCAGCAGCGCGCAGGCAGCACAGGCAGGTCGCTGGTGTGCAGCAGCATACAGCGCTGCCGCTCACCGCAAGGATGATGTTGGGCATGTTACCCTCCTCTGCGATGACCTGCAGGCGCGACACCGCGTCCGCGTTGCCCACAATGTCCTTGATGCGCGTGGGCCGGTACTTCTCCACCTGCAGAGTAGGAAAAAAAGAAAGCGAGCGCGCAGTGGCACACAGTCGGGTGGGTGGCGGGCGGCAGGCGGACGGGTGGGCGGGCGGCAGGCGGGCGGCAGGTGAGTGGGCGGGCCGGCAGCGGGGAACCTCCAGCCCACGTCGCGCTCTCCAGCGCCCCTGCGCCTCAATCCACTCACCCAGGGCACGTTGGAGCCGTGCTTTGAAGTGGAGGGCCCTCCCCCGTCGATGTCCATCGCACTCATCGGCCTCTGCGCTCCTGCACGAGCTGAGAAGCGATCCCCTGCGCGTGTCGCGGCCGACTGACTTGAACTCGAAAGTGATCGGTGGCCGCTGTCTCTGTTCTATCGCTGGATCGCGCCCGGAGTGTGTTCTGGTGAAAAGGGCAACGCAGACAGCCTCGATCGACTTGTGCACAGCTTGTATACATTGTTCTGCTTCTTTGGATCTTGCAGGCGTGCGATCGGAACCCAGGCTTGCTCCAAAGCAGTGGAGGATTGCCAGCGCCACTTCGTCACTGGTGGGTGGGCAGGCGCTGGCTGGAGGCGTCCCGCCTCGTGCCGAATGCTCGTGTGGAGATGCCCCGATGCGCTCCAGCCAACGAGAGGGGGGGCTCGGCCTCGCAGGTGGGCGGATGGGATGGGCGGCGGGGCTGCAGGCGGCGCCGCTCAGGGACCCGGCCATCCGCTCTCCACACACTGTCTTGGTTGAAACAGAGCTGCTATGCCCCCCCTCCGGCGCTGCAGGGACTATAACCGTGGGGCACCAGCATGTCCATGTACGTGCGAGTCAAGCGGGAGAAGCTGACAATCTTCCTGCACGTGGAGCCCACCGACACGGTGTCGCAATTGAAGAGCAAGCTGGAGGAGCTCATACAGCAGGCGAGGCGCAGGCCAGGGAGCCAACAGATCCTGGGCGCAGGCAATGCAGAGACGGCAGGAGCGGGAGCATGCAGGGCGGGCGCGGGGTGACGCGCTCACATCTGCTGTCCGCTGTCTGCAGGCGCCCGCCAACCAGCGGCTATTCAAGAATGAGACGCGGTTGGAGGACGGCAAGACGCTGGCAGAACTCGGGGTCGTCAACGATGATGTGCTGGGCTTGGCGCTCAAGCAGGAAGGCGCGTGTTGGGGCACCGAGGAGGAAAGAAGGGAGCTGCTGTCGGTGCCGCCTGCTCCTCCCTGCGCCTGCAGCTGATCGCCCCGACTCCCTGTGCTATGCCAACGCAGATGGCAGCTTTGAGCCGGTGCTCATCGTTGAGCCGGACGCAGCAGAGGAGAACGGCTGACGCTCTGCAGAATGGCTGACTCTCTCTAGGTCTTTCGCTTACAGCTCTACATTACTGCCGCCGCTGCTGCTGCTGTTTCAACCGTGCCCACAGAGCTCTACTTCTGCTGCCTGCTCGCCTGCTCCCGCTGTGCTATACGCCTGCTGCGCAGCGGCTGTGCCGGGCCGCGCCGCAGCAAACCGCCCCGCTGCAAACCGTCATCGCCAGAACCTAAACGCAACCACCAGTAGCAGCACGCCGCCAACGACGGCGATGGGCAGGTACTTGCGGATCAGCGCCTGGTGGTACAGGTCCTTGGCCTTGACCGCAAACTGCCGCGCGTCTTGGGACAGCATGTTGGACATCTCGGTCATCCCTGCTGGGTTGGATGCCCAGAGGTGTGAGCACAGCGCAGTGCGGCAGAGCATGGCACAGGGAGAGGAGGCAGGCGCCAAAGCGGCGGCGTGCAAGCACGGCGGGGCGTCTGCGCGGCGCTCACTGTCTAGCCGCTCGCCCTGGCCCAGCACCTCCTGGATGTTGCGTGTCATGATCGAGTGCACCTGCAGGCGGGGCAGGTGCTGCCGTTGTCCTCTGCTCCACCATCCACCACTAGGTGCGTGACTGCTACGGCTGGCGGGAGCAGTGCAGTGGCAGCAGTGCTGCAGGTGCCCGCAACAGCAGTGGCTGCCGGCCCATGCAGAGGTGCTGCCCAAGACCGTGCCCTTGCCTCTGCAATGTCCTGGTTCAGCTTGGCCAGGTTGCGCTGCGTGCGAGAGTCCAGATAGAGCTTCTTCGTCTTCTGGATGAACGTGTCTGTGCATGGGTGGGCAACAAGCAAGCAAAGATGAGCACGAGGGCTGAGCAGCACCCAACAACGCACAGCATGCCCAGCACGCCCAGCGCCGTGCCTCCAGCCATCTAGTCCACCGCCTGTGCCCGGGACGCCCCCTGCCCCGGCCGCCCCCCAGCCGCCGACTCACCAAACTTGATGAACGCGTACGGCCGTGTCACGCCCTCTATCTGGCCGCCGTACAACCGCGTGAACTCGCTCTGCAGCTCCTCCAGGTACTGGAAGGCCAGTTTCTTGGGGTAGGCCTTCTCCGTAAGCGTGAGGTAGCAGACCTCGCCGTCGATGAGGTAGTGGAACGTAAACGGCCCCGACTCGATCGACATGCGCGGCGGCGGCTTCTGGCTGCTGGACGCCATCTTCTTAAAGATGCCCTGCACAGGGAGGCCAGCGCCGCCGCCGGTGGCAGCGGCGTGGGTCATGCGTAGTAGATGGCTGTGCGGAGAAGGTGGGTGCACAGCACGCGGCACTGCTTGTGCCCAGGCCTGCACGCGCTGCCAATGCATGAAGTTCAGCAACAATTGCATCACAGCAGTGCCAATCGCCTGGCACGCGAATGACAATCAGCACTGCTAGGGATGCACCAGCTCGCTCTCGCCAACACCGCCGCACCTTTGCCTGCGACTTGTAGGCATACATCTCATGCTCCTTGTCTGCATCCAGGCCCTCTGCCAGCGGCAGGCCATCGCGCACCCGCGCGATCAGCGTCAGCCGCACCATTGGTTTCAGTGGTGGGCGCCGCACTCTTCCGCGGACACTGGCGCCGCCACCAGTTCCGCTGCCACTGGCGCTGGTGTCGCCAAATGCGTCCCGCTGCGCTCAGCACCTCAGCGCGGCTCTACGAGCGCGTGCAGCAAGGTTTGAGGTGTGGCGCTGCTCTTTTGGCTCAGGGAGAAGGGAGTGGCGAAGTGAAGCCTCGCTGCCAGGCGTGCCTCTGCTCGCTCGTGATCGCCGTGCACGTTGGTGCGAGATCAGAGGGGGCGCCTCGGGCAACTTTCGCGCCGAGCGAGCAGATCTGGAGCTAAGAGACCTTCTTCGAGGTGATCAGAGATCGATGGAACGAAACTATGAGCATAGAATCGACACAAATGGCGCACAGCGCTGGAAAAACGAATTGTAAGTTGGTCGGCGTGCATTCCTCCTTTCAGCATTCAATTGTTTATCATAAATCTCCAGGAGCTCGCTCGCACCACCAGACTCAATTATTACACAAAGTTGGGCGCCAAGTTCACAGTCCCATTTCGGGCCATCTCCCTGCCCTGTGGGCCGCCCGACTGCTGCGTGATAGCGAGGGTTTTGATTGGGAGCAGTCAACGCAGAGAGCTGATGGGGCTTTAGCGCGCGGATGGACGCCGGCCTGGCATCTATGATCGCGCAGCGAGAGGAGGAGCTGGCGAGGCTGAGGCAGGAGGCTGTGCGCGCGCTGGAGGCGCAGGTGCGCCGCCTGCCCGCCAGCCGGCCGTCGGCCGCCTGGTGCGGTCGTCTCTGCTGCCTTTCACGAGCACCCTCTATGCCTCCAGGCAGCCGAGCGTGGCGAGCAGCTGCAGCAGATGCGCACACAGTTGGCAGCCCTGGAGCGAGACTTCCAGCACAATCTGGGCCTGCTTGATGGGCGGGATGCTGAGCTGGCCAAGCTCCGCCAGGCGCTGCATGCGGCCACCAGCGAGCTGGAGCAGAAGCGCGCACTGGTGGAGCAGATGCGGCAGGCAGTGGCTGGTGCACAGACGGGTTGGTGATGGTGTGGGTGCTGAATTGCTGGCTTTTGCACTGCCCTGAGGCAACGTCCCCATGCAACACTCAAACCACGCTGCCCGCCCTCCCTCCCATGTCGCAATTGCAGCGCTCCAATCAGAGTGCCAGAAGCGCCGCCATGCCGAGGCGCTAGTGCAGCAGCAGGGCAGGGCGTTGACACAGGAGCTGCAGCGCGCCAAGGCAGCAGCGAGCGCCGCCGCACGCCTGGCACAGGAGGAGGCAGAAGCAAGATGCAGCGAACTCGCCGCCCAGTTGGAGAGCAGCGCGGCAGATGCGGAGGAGCAGGCCCGGAAGCGTGAAGAAGGGCATGCAGCGCAGCTGGCAGAGCTGCAGGTGGGCGTACTGGGTGCTCGTTGAGGCGCTGCCTAGCAGCCTGCATGGTGACCCAACCACTAAACTCGGTGGGGCATTGCACGTTGCAGGACTGCTGCAATGTAGCAGTGCGTGATGCGCACCTGCGTGCCGAGGTCGCAGAGCAGCTGGCCGCCAGGCTGGAGCGGGATAGCAAGGACGCACAGCAGGAGTTGCGCACCCTCGCTGCAGAGGCCGCGGTAAGCAGGTGCCGCAGATGGAGACGAAACGTGACGTGGAACCACTGAGCAAGCTCCTCTTCGTGCCTTGTGCAGGCCCTGCGCACCACGTTGGCGGAGCAGGAGAGGCGGTCGGCTGCCCAGGCGCAGGCGCTGGAGGCATCTGCTGCTGAGGCTGCCAGTCTTGCAGAGCAGCTCCGCCGGCAGCAGCAGGACCATGCGGCACAGATGGCAGACCTAACACGGACGATGGAGGCGCTGCGGAATGCAGTTGAGGACCAGAAGGCTGATGCAGCAGAAGAAGTCAGCCGTGCGCGAGCAGGGCACGCTGCCCAGCTGGACGCAGCGCAGCAGCAAGCAGCGAGCGCAGCAGAAAAGCAGGCCCGCGCGCAGGGGGAGCTGGAGGAGGCTCGATTGGCACTGGAAATGCAGCATGGAGTGTTGCAGGAGCAGCTGGAAGCCATCTGCGCAGCCAAGGATGCCGAAGTGCAGGCGGCGACACTGGCGTTGCAGCACGAGCGGGAGGCACGAGCGGCCGATACGCAGCAGCTGGAGGACGCAGCACTGGAGCTTGTGCAGGAGCTTGAGACGCTGCGAGCGCGGCATGGCACGCTGCAGGACTTTGTGGAGCAGCAAGAGGAGGAGTTGTCGCGCGCCAGGGTGAGGTTGGGCGCGGGAGGGTGCCGCTGCGAGCATTGCAGACATTCCAGCTGCCATGCAGCGGTCGGCTGCCACCGACCATGCTAAACCCTAGCCTTGGCTGCTAGCTGCCATGCTTCCATTCACGACCATTGGCTCGTTTCAAACATGCACTTCCATTGCTTCCGCAGGCAGAGCTGGCGCATGCTGGCACGAGCCACGCTGAAATGCAAGCCCACCTGGAGTTTGCCGAGCGAAAAGCGGCATTGCTGGCTGCCGGGCAGGACCCCAGCCCTGCTGACTGGGAGGCCATGCTCCGGCGGGTGACCGAGCAGCGCGACTGTGCAGTGGCAGAGGCCCGGGAAGCTGCAGCCAAGCTGGCTGCCGCAGAGGAGCAGGTGGCTCGTCTGCATGAGCAGCTCGCCGCAGAGGCGTCGGACGACACGCCGGCACCGGTCGACTCCCTGCAGCGTGAGCTTGAGGCTGAGAAGCAGCAGGGCGCGCAGCTGCGGTCAGCGCTACACGCCCTGGCGGCAGAGATGCAGCAGCTGCAGCAGCGGCAGGAAATGCAGCAGCATGAGGCTGCACACGCGCTGGCTGACCTGACCAACCACGGCAAAGCGACTGGAAGGGAAATGCAGCAGGTGCAGAAGCAGCTGGCACGGGCGCAAGCGCAGGCGCGGCGCTTGGCAGCCGAGAACGAGCGGCTGATGGAGATGAGCAACAGCCTGCGGGCGGCGGCAACCAAAGCTCAGGCGCAGGCCCAACCGGCGGGCACATCTGCGGCTGTGTCACTTGGGGCAGGTGGCCCCTTGCCTCTGCCCCTGCTTGCTGGCACGCCAGCATCGCTGCTGCAGCAGGGGCTGTGGCAGTCGCTCATGCTCCAGCCGATGCAGCAGCTGCAGCAGTCATCCACTCAGTTGCTCAGCCAGCCAGCCGTGGTGCACCAGTTGCCGCCGCCGCCGGCGCTACAGGAGGGCCAACAAAAGCAGCAGGAGCAGCAGCGGCACGTCCAGCAACAGCAGAGTGGAGATGCATCCATGCCGCGGCCGTCGCAGGAGGGCGCTGCTGAACTAGCAGTGGCGGGGCAGCACGTGGCCGCTCAGGAGCAGGAGCGGCCCAGGGCTGCCCCCAAAGGCTGCTCCTCTAGGGCGACTGCCTCACAGCGAGTCAAGCAGCGGCAGGTGCAGCAGCAGCAGCAGCGGGCGACCAGCCCAACGCGGCTGCGAGTAAGAAACTACAACCTCAAGGACGACCCGCCCGACTGATGGCTGTGAGTTGTGCGTCATCGGAAGCGCTCCTGTATTTGTCAAGCCCGCTGCTCAATGCTCGCTCACCCCACATGTGTTCAGAGACAGACTGAAAGCTCCGAAAAGAATTGAGCAGATGGCCCCAGCTGGCGCGCCAGCGCCGGTTGTATTCCTGTGCGCCTGCACAAACCGAGCCTCGCCCTCCAGCAGCCACGCCTCACTGGCCATCGCGATCCGCTTTGAAGTCGATGCTGATGCTGTTGACGCAGTGCCGCACATTCTTGGGCGTGAACCTGAAGTGGGTTGGGGGGGCAGCAGGGAATTAGCGGACATGAAGACGGCGACAGCCGCGGCCGCCAACGCGCAGGTGCAGCCCAGCCGCTCCTGGAGCTGCCAGCAGCGCCCGCCAGAACTGCCGCCAGTGCCCGTGCTGGCAGCATCACCCACCTCTCTCCCTCAAACACATGGCCCAGGTGGCCGCCTGCAGAGGTTGATCAGGAGCGCAAGGCCTTGAGCCTCGGCAGCTTGCTTCCAGACCGCTGTGCTGTCACGCGCACCCTCCCTGCCTGCCCGCCTCACCGCAGTTGGCACACGTGATCTCTACGCGGCGCATGCCGTAGCTGTTGTCCTCGTGACGGTGGATCGCCCCGGGGATCTCATCGTCAAACGAAGGCTGCAAACAGTGTGGGGAGCTAGAAATCAGGCTGCGCTCACCCCCTGGAGCGCCGATGAAGCGCAGCTGCAAGCGCTCGCGAGCACGGAGACCACGCCACGCCGGCGCGGCACTCACCCAGCCACAGCCGCTGTCAAACTTGAACTCCGACTTGTACAGGGGTGCGCCACAGCCGGCGCACACAAAGGTGCCAGGCTGTGCGCGGAACAAGTGGGTTGGGACGGTGGTCACGTGGGACCCCTCCCTCGCCCTCCTGCCAGCAGCCTGCATGCCACTGTCCCCGCCCACCTCCTTGGGGAACTTCTTGCCGCTGCCCGCGGGCTCAGTGCCCTTCTGTCGCAGGATGTAGTACTCCTCGGCACTCAGGATCTTCCGCCACTCCTGCGGGAGGGAGGGCAGGTGGAGGTGTCGCGGGCGGGGGGGGCGGCACAGGCACCATCCGTCGCCGGCCCCACCTCGTCAGATGTGGTCTTGTCCATTCCCTGCTTGGCAGCAGCCATGCCGCGCACTGCCATGCGGCCTGGCGAGCGACGCGTGGCAACGAGTGCACCAGAGGAGCCGGCAATCTGCCTCAGGGAGCACACCCTGGCAGTCAGCATGTTGGAGATCGGCAAATAGCACCCGATCACGGCTCCTGCTCTTGGTAACTGTGTTCCGGCCCCCCCCCTAGTCCAATTGGACTGCTGATCGCCACACAGCTCGCTCCTGTACTACTCCCTGCACGGAGACCAGCGCTGGGCCGGCCAATTGAAAGTATCACTGCAAGCGCCCATAACATGCAAAGCCTGGGGCGCATCGTACTGGCTGTCGGCGATGCGGCTGCTGTGAGGGCGACCTGTTGCGGCGTTCTGCATCGAGGATTGAGCGGTGGGCCGCTTGGCTGCTAGGGGCATGGCTCTGCCAGGAGGTCACACGCTGACTGAAGAGAGCGTGTTCCGAACTGTGCTGCAGACCAGCTGATCTCGCTGCGGGAGTTTGGGTTGCGGTGGCACACGGTGGCGCCCGCCCGCGCCGCCTCGTCGCACCACCGCGCCGTCGTGCTGGACGGACGAGCTGTCTCGGCGGCCTGGCAGGCCGAGCTGACGCGCGACGTGCGTAGCATCCGCGCCTCATGCGGGCGACCGCCGGGCCTGGGCGTGGTGCTGGTGGGCAGCCGCCCCGACTCGCTCATCTACGTGACCCGCAAGAAGGACGCCTGCGACCGGGCGCGACAGCGCTTCGTTGCTGGGCCTTGTGGCAGGGGTTGTGCGCTTGTGCTACGAGCAAGCCGCTGTTTGGGAGCGCGCACACCCGTGCATGCATGCGGCAGGACGCTCAGAGCGCTGCGCCGCCATCGCTGGGCTTTTTTGTGACCCCTGGGCCCCTGGCCCCTGCATTCTGCCGCAGGTGGGCATCTACTCGGACCTGCACCACCTGCCAGACACCATCTCCCAGTGCGAGCTGGAGCGGTGCGTCAAGGACCTGTGCGCTAATCCGCGCGTGGATGGGGTGCTGGTGCAGCTGCCGCTGCCGCCACACATCGACGAGGAGGCCATCATAGGTGCGCGGAGGGGGGCGGACAGGCACGTGCGCGTGAGCGTGGGTTGGAGCGCTGGGCAGGCAGGCCCGTAGCAAAGGGGCAAGCGTTGGTGGATGAGCAGCGGGCGCAGCGCCCCAAGTGTCTGTCTGCCGCGTCGTCGACGGTTCCACTGCGCTGCGCTGTGCTCCCCGGACTCGTGCCGGCGCTCGTCGCTGCCTTCACCTCCCCTTTTTGTCACCTGGCTCCAGAGGCGATGGACCCCCGCAAGGACGTGGACGGCTTCCACCCACTGAACATGGGCCGCACGCTCATGCGCGGGCGCACCGCACGCTTCATCCCCTGCACGCCATTGGGCATCATGCAGGTGTGACGCGCGCGGGCCCGGCCTCCGGGGGGGAGCGGGCGGTGCAGGGGAAGGGACTGCTGGCCAGGTCTGTGCTCTCTCATGCATGCCCCATTTCCATCTGCCGCCACTGGCGCAGCTGCTCGACCGCAGCGGCGTGGACTGCACAGGGAAGAATGTGGTGGTGATGGGGGACTCCAACATTGTGGGCATGCCACTGGCGATGCTGTTTCGCGACAATGGCGCCGCCACCGTGACCGTCATCCACCGCACCTCATACCTCGAGCTTTTTGCAGATGCAACTTGCGGATGGGTGAGCCTGCTGTGCCGGCGTGGCATGCCTCCTGCTGATAGCTCGCCAGCTCTGGCAGCCGCATGCCCTTTCAGCGCTCCAGGGGGTGAGCCTTGATCTTCAGCTCCCCTCACTGCTTGCAGCGAGCGGAGCAGCGCGCAGCGGCCGACGCCTGCTTGCCGCGCATCCCTGGGCCGCTGTCGAGCCAGGCCAAGGGCGCAGCGGCAGCCGGCACCCTCCAGCAGCAGCAGGCAGCGGCAGCTGCGCACCCTTACGAAGTGTCGTACTCTAGCCGGCTGCGCGAGGCATACGGCGCGCCGCCACCAGCCGCGGCGGCCGCTGCCAGGAGCGCGGCGGCGGCGCAGGCGGCCCTGCAGGCGGCGGCTGCCGCCTCGCCTGCGCTGGAGGACCTGCCGTCGATGACGCGCACCGCAGACATCCTGGTGAGGCAAAGGACGCGGCTGTGGCTCACGCGTGCAGGCGCGGCTGGGGTGCAGTGGCGCAGGCAAGGGACGGCGCCGCTGGGATCACGTGCCCCCTGCCCCCGCTCGCGTGCTCTCTAATGGCCCTGGCCTCCTCCCGCTCCAGGTGGTGGCTGTGGGGTACCCCCACCTGGTCAAGCGCCACTGGGTGAAGCCCGGTGCGGTGGTGATCGACGTAGGGATCAACGTCGTCGAGGAGGAGTGGGGGCACCGCCACCTGCACGGCACCACGGCCGGCGTGCCGCGCCACAACAGCGGCCACGCCCCTGCACCCAGCGGCCGCACCCACGCTGCCGTGCCATTTCACGGCCACAGCACCCCCAGCGACAACTACGACGGCGGCGGCGCCGCGGCGGCGCAGCAGGACGGCCAGCACGCAGGGCACGAGCACATGGGGCATGCGCCCTGGCACGGCCAGCACCACCCCTTCCACGTGGTGGGCGACGTGGACTTTGAGGACGTCGTGGGCCAGGCCTCCTGTATCACCCCCGTGCCCGGCGGCGTGGGCCCCATGACCATCGCTGCCGTTCTGTACAACACGGTGCAGGCGGCGCGCCACGCGCTGACCGACGACGGCGGAGCCAGCGCCTGAGCGCAGGACTGGTGTAGACAACGGTGTGTAAAGGAAGAGCAACAGCTGTTGAGAGGCCAAACGGCTGTTGGGCGAAGAGCAGAGCGTGGCGAGTGCGTGGAGGCGGGGAGGCCGGGACACTTAACTCGCTGCCGCAAGCCCCAATCCGTACCCCCCGGTCACTCATCCTTGTCCTCTCTGTTTCGCTGCCGTGGTATTGCGAAGCCGCCATGCAGGGCTCGGGCTCAGAGACCGCTCCCCCTCCCTTCCCCCATTTCAACAAGCTGGACACCGTGCAGGACGTGCTGGACCGCAACAAGTGCGAAAGGGGGCGGGGGCTGGCTGTCGGGGCGTTTTCCGTGCCGCTCGTCACCCGCCGCACGGTCACCCGCCGCACGGTCCGAGTTGCACGCCATGCTTTCTGCAGGAGCCTGCTGCAGCAAATCAAGGACAACCATGCCTCTCAGGCACCCGAGGACCTGTCGAAAAACTGCGTGCTAATCAAGGAGCTGAACGGCAATATTGCCCAGGCGCGCGGCGGCGGCAGCGGTGGGGGTGAGGTGATGGGCGTGTGAGGTGATGGGCGCAGCGGTGGGGGTGATGGGACGGGGGTGATGGGCGCAGACTTTTCTGCGTTGGGCGTTGCCTCCTCCTCCTCATGCGGGGCGGTGCCTGCACTGTGCAGGTTGTGCGGCTATACAAGGAGATCTCCGACAGCTACGTGCGCTACATGGTGAGCAGAGGGTTCGGCTGCAGCAATGATGTTGAGTCGCATCCGCCAGTGCAGGGCAAGCGAGGAAACACAGCCTGGCCTTTCCCTCTGTGGGGCCAGGCGAACTGGCAGGTAGCTGTGCCAGGGAAAAGTTTTGAGTTTGAATCCACCCCTTCCTCATTGGGCGTTTCCGTGCAGGGCTTGTCGCTGTCGGAGCTCTCTGCTCCCTCCCCCGACAAGCAGCAGCAGCAGACGGGCCCTGCTGCGGCAGCGATAGCAGCAGCGGCGCCGGCGGGCAGCCCCGAGCCAGCAGCACCGCCGCCGAGCGATACGCCGACGCCCGGCGAAACAGCACTCAACAACGATTGACTGGCGTGTCCTGACCTGTCTGCTGAGCCCAGCTCTGCTCTGTGTGCTCTGCCCCACTCGCTACACTGCAAGTCAACTCTCAAGCCTGCTGCAGGAACCCCCAGCCGGGAGCCAGCTGGTGCGCGCGCTGGCCGTCGGGTCCAGCCGTGGGGTTGGACCCTGCCGCTACCAAGCGCTCGGCCGCCTGCCGGTGCTCCCCTAGGCAGGCATAGGCAAGCGGTGTGAGGCCATCTGCGTCGACGGCGTGGACGCTGGCACCGTGTTCTATAAGGAGCTCCATCGCCGCAACATGGCCGCGGTCGGCGGCGAGGTGGAGCGCGGTGGCCTGCTCAGCATCCCGTGCATCGACATCCGCGCCGGCCGCCAGCGCCGCCTCGACGCCCTGGCAGTCGCCAGACATCGCCGCCGCGTGGAGTGGAAGGGCATCGCCGCCTTCCTCCTCGCGGTCGTCCTCCGGGGCTGCCAGACGGCTGAACACCGCGCCGCCCGCGCCGCCGCGGCCGCGCGAGCCGCGCGTCTCCTCTCTCCAGCCCGGCTCCAGCTGCGAGAGCAGCTCGACATAACCGCGTGCCGCGTCGGCCTGCAGCATGTCACCCAGCGCCTGCCACGCATCCCACTTGCGCCGCGCCGTGAGGCTGAACACGCCAGGGCGGCTTGTGCTGCACTGGCCCTCGGAGGCCTGCTTGTACAGCGCATAGAGTCGCAGCAGCACCTCTTCGCCCAGGCTGCCGCCGGCTGCGCGCGCAGCGACGTGCCGCGCTGCCACCTCAAACGCGCCGGCGTCGTCCATGCGACTGTGTGCGACGCGCTGCGTCATTGCAAGTCGGCAGGGGGGCCGGTGGTAAGTATTCGTGAGCAGAGTGGAGACAGCGGTGGGTGGCGGCGGGCGCGGCAGGTGAGACAGCTCGCAAGCTCCCATCTCAGCTTGTCCGATTAGCTACGCATCTCTGGGGCTGCAATCCTGCAGCACCCGCACGATGAAACGCACCCAGCGACTCTGTGCTGCTCTCCGACAATGCCTAGGCCTGCTGGAACGTGCCCGATTGCAGGCGTCAATTGAGCAGCAATTCGTGAGATCCGAGATGAGAAGGTCCGGGGGGCCACCACATTTGGAGCTCAAAACTTGCGTCGCATCCCAAACGTAGCAGCGTCTCGATGTCCCTCACCTGGCTTGCATTCAGCACTCGGCGGGCTTCGGGCTTCGGCGCCAGGCATAGCATGGCATTCGCACACATGCAACGTTGCTGCTGCGCTGGTCTTGTCCCCCCAGAGATGCTGGCAGCAAGACGCCTGTGTGCGATGCTGCTGTCGCCACCGAAGATGGGCCCTGCGGCACAGCGGTGGGTGGCGGCCGCCGCCGCCGCCGCCGGCGACTCGGCGGGTCGGCGGCCGCTGACAGAGCGCAAGCAGCGAGTCGACCGTCCCAGCAAGACCGCCGCCAAGGAGGAGGGTGAGAGGGCGGAGGAAGCTCGCTCTGGAGAAGTGTGTGGTTGGTACAGGGTAGCGTAGCAATGACGCCCACCCACATGCATTCCACACAGCCCACCGCTACCTCGACATTGCCAAGCTGATGGTGTCCAACCTCACCGACAAGCAGACCCTCAGACTAGAGCCGCTCGTTGGCACTCGGGCGGTCGAGGAGCTGGCCGTGGCCCGCCGGATAAGGAGGACAACTGGCGGGCGGGGGCGGCAGCAGAACCTGGTGGCGCGGCTGCTGCGGGAGAGCGTGCTGGAGGAGCAGGTTGAGGAGCTGGAGGTGAGGGCAGGCGGAGGAGCAGAGGGGCAGGGCCCGAGGCGGCGAGCGCAGAGAGGGACTTGAGGGCTGCAAGCCTGGGGGCCAGCTGTTTCTGCCCGATCGCTGCCCTGACAGCCCGCGACGCGTCCTGGCGTGCAGGCCGCGGTGCATGCCCTGATGCAGGGCCAGGGCTTTGTGGCCAACCCGGGCGCAGCGCGAAGGGCAGAGCTGTGGCTGGAGGCACTGCTGGAGGGCGAGGCGGGCGCGCAGTCGGAGGTGGTGCAGCTGGCCCGCGCCGCGGGGCTCGACGGCCAGCGCATGCTGCAGCTTGCGCGGCAGGCGCAGCGGCAACCGGCCAGCGCGGGGCTTGGAAGCGAGGCAAGTGACCTCGATGGCAGCAGCAGTGGCAGCGGGGCGTCCCGGGGGTCCTTGCCATCGGATGCAGCGGCGCAGCAGCAGCACCAGCAGCAGGAGAAGACGGCAGCCAAGGCGCGCAAGCAGCTGCGCGGCCTGCTGGTGGAGCTGGCCGAAGCAATCGACGCGCTAGAGCAGGGGGGGGCGGTGACGTGATAGCATGTTCTGTTCTCAGAGGTTCACAGTGCAAGCCAGCGCTGAAGTTCAGTCTGAAGCACTGCGCCAGGCCCTGGCATGGGCGCAAGGGGCGGCGGCCGGGCATGAGCGCGTGGCGCATGTGGGCCAACACACCTTTTGTCGTCACTGAATGGCGCCCTCTCTTCCCTTGTGGATAGCTGGATGATGGGAGAGGAGATGAACGATTCGACTTCTCGCGATGGAGGCGCTCCGCTCTTGGCGGCCACCCGCTGGCTGTTCGGACCCCAGGCGAGCCTCTGTGCGCCTCGCTGTGCCCAAAGGGCCAGATGCAGAGCAGCGGTTCGTTTCCCATTCGCAGGCCGAGACCCCCGACCCTCGATTGAAAGAATTCGTGGCCTCGGAGGTACGCTGAGACCGACGCGGACCGCGTTGCGCAAGCACACGCTCACGCCGCCCGCCCGCCACCCACGCCCCAACACAGGCGACGTGCCTCTTTGCGCCCGCTGCCGGCGGCGGCCTGGCCACCTCCCTCCCGCCACCGCGCTCCCCGCCAGTCGACCTGTTGTTTGCGCTCAAGCTGCCCCAAGACGGCAACGGGCCGCCGCAGCTGCAACTGGGCTGCCTCGACGCCCAGCCGCTGTGCAGCATGCTGCAGCTCGTGCGCGACGTCTACCTGCCCTCCATCATGGCCCAGCCCGGCTGGCCCGAGCGGCTGAAGCAGGAGTTTGTGGGCAACCTGCACTGCTTCCTTGCCACGCTGACCGACGCAGTCCATGCGGAGCAGGGGCGCACTGTGCTGTACGTGCCGGCCGGGGCGCCGCCTGGCGGCGCGCAGGACAAGGGGCAGGTGCAGCTGCTGGAGTCGCTGCTGCTGCAGTGGATGCGGCAGATCCGGGCGCTGGTGAACAGGCGAGAGGGGGCGGGGGAAGTGGGTCACGAGCCCACGTGTGTGCAGCAGTCTTGCTGTGCATACACAACCTCCCAACACTCCGCACCCTTCAGGGGCAGCGACGGCGACGTGCTGCGCGCTGAGGGCGGGCCGCTTGCGGAGCTGGCCTACTGGCGGGCGCGCACGGCCAACCTGGCGGGGGTGCGCGAGCAGCTGCGGGGGCCGGAGCTGCGGGCGAGCCTCGCGGTGCTGGAGGCGGCCAAGTCGCCTTCGCTGCCCGCGTTCCGGGGGCTGGCGGTCGAGATCGAGCGGGAGGCGGAGCGCGCCGCCAGCAACGCGGCGTTCCTGGCGGCTCTGGATGCGCCCTGCAAGGCGCTGGCCGCGGCTACGCCCGCCGCCGTGCCGGCGCTGCTGCCCTCCATCCTGGACGTCGTGCGCCTGGTGTGGAGCCTGAGCCCTTACTACAACATGCCTGAGCTGCTGGCCGCCCTGCTGCGCCGCATCGGCAGCGCGGTCATCGAGCGCTGCCGCGCCAGCCTGAGCCTGCCTGCCATCTTTGGCGGCCAGGATCTGGACGGTGTGCTCGCCCGCCTGCGCCAGTGCGCGGCCACCGCTGCGGCCTGGCGTGAGCTGTATGAGGGGGCGGCGCGGCGCGTCAGCGCCGCGCTGCCCGACCGCCCATGGAGCTTTGCGGCGCCCACCCTGTTTGCGCACCTCGACGCGTTTGTGCAGCGGTGCGAGGACCTGCAGGAGGTGTGCGCGGCGCAGCAGCAGTTTGGCAGGGAGCTGGAGGCGGAGCGCGTGCTGGGAGGGCCGCGTGCGCCCGAGGTGGGCCGCGCGGTGGGCGAGGTGCGGGCGGGGTTTGAGGGGCAGATGGCGCGGCTGCGGGCGCTGGAGTACGATGTGCTGGATGTGCGCACCGCCGCCTGGTACGGCGACTTTGCGGCGTTCAAGGCGGCGGCGCGTGACCTCGAGGCCATGCTGGCCAACGTGCTCGCAACCAGCTTCGAGGTGGCGGCCACGCTGGCCGGCAAGTTGGACGTGCTGTGCGCGTTTGTGGCGGTGGCGCGCCGTGAGGGGCTCAGGTGCGGCGGCCCGTGCGCCGGCGGCCATGCGTGCACGTGCGACGAGCATATATTTAGTATTGAGCTGTAGGCCTGCACGCATCCCAGCACTTGGACGCACTGCCTCGCTCCGTTACGCAGGAAGAGCATAGAGCACAAGACCGGCGAGTGGCACGTATTGTTCATGGCCGAGCTCAATTCAGCCAAGGCCGCGGCAGCAGAGGCGGTCAAGGCCCTGCCCGCCAGCCTGGCGCTGCCGCCCCAGGCGGGGCGCGTCGCGGTGGCGCGCGGCCTCCTGCGGCGCATCGAGGCCGTTGCGGACGCGCTGGCGAGCGCGGGGCCCCGCCTGCCGGTAGTGCCGCAGGCCGCCGAGAGCGCCACACTGTACGAGGCGGTGCACAGCGGACTGCAGCAGAGCGTGAATGATGCCAACTCGGCCTGGTTTGCGGGCGTCAACCGCGATGTGAAGGCCCGCCTGGACGACAGCCTGCTGCGCCAGGACAAGGGCGCGGGCGGCCTGCTGGCGGCCAATCTGGCGGTCGAGGTGGCGAGCGCGCTGGAGGAGGGCGCGGTGTTTGAGCGCATGCGGCTGGGCGTGCCCGGCGCGGTGGCCGACCTGCTGGCGGCGCGCCAGCACTTGCAGGGGCTGCGCACCGGCCTGGTGCAGCAGGTCGTGCGGCCGTACAACGCTGTGCTGGAGAGCCTGAGCCGGGAGGAGCGCCGCCTGTTCCGCGACCGCCTGCGCTGGCTCGACCGCCGCGTACTGCCGGGCGTCAACAAGCTCAGGTGGATGGGAAGGAGGGCAGGTCTGCGACTTCTGGCTCACGCACAGAAGAGAAATTACTAAGGGCGTGTGCCTCCCACAGACCTTTCACCGGTCACAGCCTAACACCGGTGGCCTCGCTGTGCTGACGTCCGCCTGCCTGCCCGCCTGCACTCTCTGCGCTGCGCTGCGCAGCTGGGCGAGCCCCCGGCATCAGACCGACTTTTACGTCAAGGACGCGGCGCGTCACTGCCGGGAGGTGGCCGCCACGGTGGCTGACCTCAAGGCCGCCAATGCCACGGTGTCCGAGGTGTGCGCGCTGCTGCGCGAGACACTGCTCATCAGCATCGAGAAGAAGCGGGTTTACAGCCTGGAGGAGTTCGAGGCGCGGCAGGGCGCGCACCAGGCGAGTGGAGATGGGCGGCGGCGCACCTGCGAGGGTGGCGGGCGCACGAGCGGGGGGCTTTGGGCCTGCGGTGGGCCGCATGTCTCATTGCTGGTATGCAGTGTGCGCTCGTGCCCGTGCACCCTCCGCCCTTGGCCCCCTTCCAACCTCGCGCCCCGCAGGCCACCACGTGCGCGCGGCTGGTGGAGGCGTATGCCGGCCTGCGGGGCCGTCTGGTGGGCGTGTACCGGTGCTTTGCAGGGGACAGTGAGGAGGTGCAGCAGGAGTGGCTGCGCTACTTGCACCGCGCGGATGCAGCGATGCTCGAGGCGGCGAGCGTGATGGTGCGACGCTCGCTGGGCGAGATGACGCGCGCGCTGCAGGGCGAGCGGAGGGGGGCGGAGGTGCCGCCGCTCTTCCAGCTATCGCTGGTGCTGGACACCGGCACGGGGCGCGTGGAGCTGAGCCCCGCACTCCAGGCGCTGTTCAACACCGTGCACAGCGTGTCCACGGCGGCTGCGGCGCTGGTCGAGTGCCTGCCGCGCCTGCCAGCCGACGTGCTGGAGGGGTGCGCCGCCGCGGGGGCGCTGCCGGCGAGCTTGCGCGGCCTGCCCGCGGCGCCGCCCTACGTGGAGCAGGCGGGGCGGAGCCAGGAGGCGATCGCGAAGCAGATGCAGGGCTGCATCTCTGGGGTCGTGGACCAGGTGCAGGCGCTGCTGCTTTACTTTGAGAAGAAGGTGAGAGGGAGAGGAAAGCTATCGGCAGAGCGCTTGGGGCGCGGCACAGGCAGCCCCGCTGCTCGTACGCCGAGGGCAGACTCCTGCCCAGCGCCTCGCCCTCCACACCGTTCCGCCCTGCCCCACCTCGCCCCACACCTCCCCACCGCCCCGCTCCCTTGCACGCGCAGTACCGCGTGATCTGGGAGAACGACAAGGATGCCTACCTGCGGCGTTACGAGCGCGCGGGCAAGCCGCCCGCTGCGTTTGCCGCCGACGTCGCGCGCTTCCGCGAGCTCAGCGACCAGGTGCTGGGCGAGGACAGCGCCGTGGCAGCACGTTTCCTGCGCCTCGACTGCTCCGGCCTCAAGCAGACGCTGGTGGCCAGCTGCGACCAGTGGGCCTCCAAGTTTGCGCAGCTGCTCGCCAGTCTGGCGCAGCGCCAGCTGGAGGGCCTGGGCGCCGTGCTCGGCGAGCCGGCTGCCGCGCTCACCGACCCGCGCACGCGGCCGTCGGCGCTGCGCATGCTGCACGCGCGCCTGGACGGCGAGCGCGACGAGCTGGAGGCGCGGATCGCGCAGTGCCAGGAGCGGTACGAGGTGCTGGAGGGCCTGCAGGTCGCTATCGCGACGGAGGAGGCAGAGGCGCTGCGGGGCCTGCGCTGCCGGTGGCAGACGTTTGTGGCCGACATGGAGGCCCTGGCGGTGCGGGCCGACCAGCCCGACCCGCCAGAGGAGGAGGAGCTGCCTGAGGAGGCGGCGGCAGAGGCGGCTGCAGAGGGGCCAGCGGCGACTGGGGCAGCCGGCGCGCCACATTCAGACGAGGCGGGCAGGGAGGGCATTGGCGCAGCGCAGCTTGCGGCGGATGGAGAGCAGGGGCCCTCCCCACACCTGCAGCTGGCAGATGGCTTGCAGAGAGAGGCGGCGGCCGCTGTTGGGGGGGCGGGGCGTGCAGCACAGGCGAGTGACAACGGGGAGTAGGCGGGTGGGGCGGGCGGCGCACAATTCACAAACCACAACCTCCCTTCTTCTTTTCAACGTAAATTTTATCTTAACCGAGCCCTGAACACGCAGTGGGGCTCGGAATCGCCGCAGTGCTTGCGCTTGCCGCGACTATTGCTCGCGCCTGCTGCGCCAGAGAAGACCTGTGAGTGCTTCGGTTGTTCAGGGCGGGAGCGGTCTTGCAGTGCAGCCGGTGGGGGGGTGGCGGGAGGCGGGCTCCAGCAGAGCAGGGTGGGAGCCGCTGCTCCTCCACCCCATCAAATACCACCGCCCTTCCAATCAACACTGCTGCGCTGGCTGCTTCAGGGCAGCGCAGGCACAGGCCGCCGGCATCGTGTCCATCACATCCTGGGACCAGCGCTGGCCAAGCTACTGCTCCCTCGACTCACGTGCTGGCGACCCCGTCTTCAATGGCAAGCTCCTAAAGCCTGCCCAAGCAGCTGCACCTCTAGCTGTGAAGTTGCAGCTGTGGAGCTGCAGCTGTGGAACTGCACCTCCAGCTGGAACACTCTCAGTGTTCCAGAGCACAATGAGTTCAGCAGCCCGCCAACCTCACCACCTTAGTAGACCCCTCCAGATCAAACTTCTCGAACCGCTCGAGCTTCAACGGCCACGGGCGTTCTCTGCTCTGAACAACTGGGCCCCCGGCTGCATCGACTGGTTTCTCAGCCGCAGCCGCGCCTAAGGCCCCTCGCCACCACAGCCTGTGCACTTTGTTCTTCGTGCGGCTGCACATGCCTCACTGCCTTCTGCCCTCTCCAGCTTCGGTTCCCTCCTGCCCGTCCGCCCCTCTGACCCAATCGCGTTTGAAGTTGCGCCGCCAGTTGCAGCTCCACACATTCAGATGAGCGATGCATCGTCAGGCACACCAGCCGCAGGTAGGTGCTGAGCTGCACCAGCTACCGCGTGATGCTGTGGGCTGCCAAAGTGTGCCGAGCTGAGACTGATGAGGTCGGCTGGAGAGCCGGTGTGGGCGTGCGCAGGGCCGGCCACTGCTGCCGCCGAGCCCACGGCCTCTCTCTCTCTCTCTGCTGCTGACCTGTGTGCCTCGTGCGCCTGCTCCGTCGCCGCCGCCGCGTCCCACGCCTGGGCGCCGTCTTCGAGCGCGTGCAGCCCGTCCAGCGCCTCTGGCTGGCCCTCCGACGCCTGGCTGCTCCGCTGCGAGGGGCCCCTGCCCCGCCCAAACACGTGGCCAAAGATGGGGTGCTGCGCCGCCTGCTTGCCCGCCGCCGCCAGCCGCGCGACGGGCGAGACGGAGCGTGGCAGCGCCGCCTCGCCGGCGGCGGCAGCCCCAGTAGACGAGAAGCTGCCTCCGTTGGGCGCGGCGCCCTCGCCGCCGCGGTCGCCGCGGGGTGGCGTGCTGCTGCGGCTGGTTGGCGCCGACCGCCCCCTGCTGCTGATGCGCTGCAGCAGAGAGCTGGGGGACCACTTGCTGGGGCAGCTGCCGGGGCCAGCGCCGGCTCCTGCGTCGTCCGGCGCCAGGCCGTCGGCGGCGGCTGCAGCGCTGCCGCCGCCCCCGTCCGGCGGCGCGCCGACGGGCAGCACGAGGCCGCGGGGGGCGAGGCGCGGGGAGGTGGGCATGTCGCCCTGGCCGCTGGGGACGAAGAAAGAGCCGAAGCCAAAGCCAAAGGAGGCTGGGCTCACGTCGTCCAGCAGCTGGTGCTTGAGACAGAGCGCGAGCGCCTCGTAGCGCAGCAGCAGCTCCTTGTACCCGGCAAGCACGCGCTCGACGTCGGCCTGCGCGGCGGCGGGGTGGGTGAGGCATGGTGGCTGTGGAGGTGCTATTGTGTTGGTGGGGTGGAGAAGGCGCGCTGGAGCAGGCGACGAGGGAGGCGCGCAGGGTGGGGCGCACGCTGTGCACGCGCTGCCCCGCGGCCTTCCACAATGCATCTTGGTGCGGCTGCGCGAACCCCCCTCCCCCCCCCCCCCTCACACACACACACACACACTCGGCGTTGCTCACCAGCGACAGGTCGCCCGCGGAGGCATACATGTAGGGGTACTTGAGCTGGAGCTGGCCCTTGGCCTCTGCCTCCAGCACGTGCCGCGTGCCGTCGGCCACCATGTCGGTCACGATCGGCGACTCCTCCAGCTGCGGCGGCAGCCCCGCCGCCGCCGCCGCGCGCTCATACTGCAGCCGACGCGCGAGGTTGCCCGGCGACACTCCGCCCGGGGACGCGCCCCCCCGGCCCCGCGCCTGCCCCTGCTGCTGCTGCCGCCGCCCCTCGGCCGACGCTGCCGGGGTCTGCTCCTCTCGCTCCCGCTGCCGCGCTCCCTCCTGCGGCGTGGCCTGCGCGCCAGCACCCGAGGGGCCGCCGGCGGCCGCCGCCGCCGGCAGCACCAGCGGCTGCGGCGACTGCGAGGCCTGGCGGCTGGGCGTGAGTTCAGACAGGTGGCTGGCGGGAGAGGCGGACGGCAGCGCAGCCGCAGGCACGGGCGGGGCCAGCGCCGGCTCGTCTGGCAGGCCCGCCATGCCGGGCGTGACCGGCAGGCTGTCCAGCAGGCTGCCGCCGCTGCTGCTGCGCTGCTGGAGCTCCAGCGCCCGGCTGCCCTCGGGCGCGCCGCCCAGCTCGTCAGCGCTGGTCTCCACTGCCGCCGCGCCAGCAGTGGCCTCCTCGGTTGCCGCTTGCGCTGCCAGCGCTGCTGCCGCCGACTCTGCGGCGCCGGCCTTCTGGCCGTCCTCTGCCGCGCTGCCGTCAGCCGCCTGCTGTTCCTGTTGCAGCTGCTGCTGCTCTGCTGCCGCCGCCGCCGCGGCAGCCTCGGCGTCGGCGTGCCGCGGCGACGCCGGGCCGCGCGGCGAGCCGACGCGGCATGGCGAGCCCGGCGCGCCGCCGCCGCCCGCAGCGGCGGCCGCGCGCTGTCGCTGCAGGCTGCGCAGCTCGATGTCCGCCTCGGGGATGCCTGCCTCGGAGAGGCGGGCCAGGAACTCATCCTGGGAGACCCGGAGGTCCTTGTAGTTGACCGTGTCGAGGTACATGGCCACCGACTCCTGCGTTGGTTTCAGATGCGGTGTGGTTGAGGAGGCTGGGGCGGTCGAGGAGCGCGCGGAGTGCCGGGGAGGAGCGGCGGGTGGGAAGGGGGTGGAAGCGAGCAGGAGGGGAAGAGAGCGAGAGCCATGCCATGGGCGGGGCGGGGCCGGGCGCGCCGCGGCGGCCAGGCAAGGTGCAGCCGGCGCAGCATCGCAGCCCCCCGGCACGTGCGCGCGCACACCAGGTTGCAGAGCATGTAGTCAAACTGGCCGGTGAGGCGCGCAGTGCCGCGGAAGCGCTTGACGTACTCGACGTTGGAGGCGAGGTGGGGCAGGCGGGAGCAGAGGACGACGTAGAGAAAGACGGGGAAGAAAGCGTCGGCGCCTGGGGAAGGGAGGAGGGTGGGGGATGGGCAGAGCGGCATGGGCGGCGTGCTGGCAAGGCAACCTCGGCCGCGTAGCGTACTGCCGCAGGAGCAGGGTCGGGATGCAGCGCGGGGCGCTGAATGGGCGCTGCATGGACGCGCCGGCGACGCACCCCCGATGTTGGCGCCCTGCCCCGCCGCCGCCGCCACGATGCCCTCCACCATCGTCTTGACGTTGACCAGGCACAGCAGCTTGTCGCGGGGCGCCTTGTAGCGCTCCACCTGGGGGGGCGGGCCGATGGAGGGGAGGGGTCAGAGAAGGGGTGGGCGGCCGTACCGGCGGGCAGGCACGGACAGGCGCCTGCGCCCTTCCCTTCCCAGCCGTGGGAGGCGCCTCAGCACTCTATGTAGCTTCCTGCCCCACCTGTCCTTCACACATGCACACGCACAACACCCCTCAAACACACGCACGGCCACGCGTGCCACTGCACCTACTTCCTTCTCCCAGGCAGCCGGGGCCCACCTGCCCCTCGCACACGCCCGCACAAACACGCGCACATGCGCCTCCCGCCCACCAGCCGTGGCCCACTCACCTTGAGCAGCTCCCCCATCGCGAGGTCGAGCAGCGCGGGGTCGGGCGCCACCTCCCCCTCCTCCAGCCCCATGAGCGTGGGCAGGTCGACGAAGCCCAGCGCGGCCATTAGGCGCGCGTAGCGCTCGTCGCGGTCACGGTCCTCCTGCCCCGCGCCAAATGTCTCGCGCCACACCTTGGACATGACGTACTTTTCCAAGCCCTGGGTGGAGGTGGTGTGTGTGTGTGTGTGTTGGGGGTGAGGGTGTGGTGTGGTGTGGTGTGGTGTGTGGTGTTGGGGTGGGGGGATGTGTGCAGGCAACCTGCACCCGACACGGCAGCATGCAGCTCCAGCGCCCCCCCCCGCACTGCAGCACCCCTCCCACACCCCCGCCCACACGCGCGCGCCCTCACGCACCTCTGCTGCCTGGTCCAGGACCTCAGGCCGGCTGCCCCACCACACCGGGTGCACCCGGAACTGCTGCTCCATGCGCAGCAAGAAGTCCTGCGGCAGTGCGGCGCGACCAAACAGCGACGCTGTTGCGCCCGCCGCAGCATGTGGCAGCGCCACTGCAGCGTCGGCACAATGCCCGGCTGGAGCGCAGCGCGGACACTGCTCTCCTGCAGCCGCGGCTCCCCGTCTGATTTGCCGCCGCGCCGCCGCTGCCACCGGCGCCCCTGCCACCGCGCCCGCCCCACCGCCGCACCTGCACGCGCTTGCTGTCGGCCTCGGGGTCGGCCCTGTGGCCGCGGCCCCGCTCCTCAAACGTGCGGATGAAGGCCTTGATCAACCGGACCAGGTCGGCCGCCGCTGGTTCCTTCATCTTCTCCAGAAAGTCAGAGAAGGACAGGGGCTGCGGAGGGGCCGCCATCCTGCCCGCCCGCGCCGGCCTGCGGCAGCCGCCACCATCAGCAATGAAGGAGGGGAGGGTGTGCGCGTCCACTGGCGAGCGCCGCTCCCGCCCACCGCCGCTCCCGCCCCCGCCGTCCGGCCAGCTTAGATGCGTCCTCAAATCACCCGGCACTGCCAGCACACCTCTCGGCAGATCAGCGCCGGAGCGTAACCGTGATGGCCCGCCTGCAAGTCTCAGCTTCTCTATCACCCTGCCCGCCACAGCGCCCTGTTGATCAGTCTGCAAGAACGTGGCCAGCGATGGAGTCTACGAAGTCCGCCAGGCGGGCAGCCGAATTTGAGAGCTTGAACAGAACACGCAGATTCAACCCACTAGCGCCTTCAACCAGAAGGTTGCAGAGGAACTGAAGGGCCACCTGTCAGGAGTGACCAGTGATTGCATCCTCCCCGCCCCCTGGCCGCCCGCCCGGTGCCGCGCGCTGGGCTGCGGCCGGCTCAAGTCGCTTCCATCTTGCAACCGTTGCACGGTCTGCAACCGTTAAACAACTAGGCTCGCGTTCACGCGCAGAGCTGGCTCTGCCTCACGCGCCGGCGGCAATGACTGCCTCCACGGTCGGCCGGCTCTCGGGCGGCGCGTGGTACTTGGCCTGCAGGAAGAAACGCTGTGCGTCGCCGAGCCTTCCCTCTTGGCGCAGCAGCAGGCCCTTGGCGAGATATGGCCTGAAGTCCTCGGGCGACGCCTGGATGAGGTTGTCGTACGTGGAAAGCGCGTCCGACACGTGCCCCCGCCACTGCGCGTACGTCCTGCCGAGCAGCAGCTCCACCTCCGTGCTGCCCAGTCCTGCACGCAAGTCAACGGCACGCGCAGTGAGGCATGCCGGGATGGAGCCGCGAACGCAGGCATGCAGCCGCCGCTGCCGCAGCGCGCGCGGCGCTGCTCCCCGGCGCCGCACCTGCGCCGCCGGCGTCGCGCGCCGCCCGCACCAGGTCCACCGCCTCTGCCTCCTTGCCGTCCGCCACCAGTGCGCCCGTCAGCCCCGTCAGGACCTCCAGGCTGCCCTGCTCAGAGGCCACCCAGGCGCGACGGTAGGCGTCGACTGCGGCGCCGCGCTCGCCCAGCGCGCCCTGCGTCTCTGCCAGCACGCGCCACGCCTCGGCGTCGTCGGGCCGCGCCGACGTCAACCGCTGCAGCTGCTGCCGTGCCGCCTCGTAGTGGCCCAGCTGGCTGCGTGCAGTGGAGGGTGGGGCAGGGGGGGGGGGGGGACAGGGGACACGGGCGCTCGAAGCGGAGGGGCATGAGGCAGGCTCTGGGGGCCACCAAGGTAGCGCGCGCCGGGGCGCGGGGCCGCGCTCCCCTGCGCCGCGCAGCGCAGCGCACACACTCACGCGTTGAGCACCGCCGCGCCCTCGAGCGCCTCCAGGTCCTCCTCGCCCTCGCTGCCCAGCCGCTCCTGCAACTTGGCCAGCCTGCCCTCCAGCTCCTCGCGCTGCGCCGGCGGCAGCTCGACCGCCTCGGCCGGCGGCCGCGCCGCCCGCCGGCTGGCATAGCCGAGGTCGGAGCCACCACTAGCAATGATGAATATGGCCCCCAGAATCACGGCCGCCGCCGCCAGCCCGGCCTGCGAGGGGCCAAACGCCCCCGACTCATACTCGGCCAGCGACTTGTCTTGGGCGGCCTCGCCGCCGCCCAGCAAGGTCGCGCTGAGCGGCGGCGGGTTGTCGTACAGCTCCGCCGCCTTCGCCGAGTCCAGCAGGCTGGGACCGCTCTTCTGCGCCGCCAGCTCCTGCGGCAATCGTGAGCGCGCGAGTGTGGAGGTTGGTGTGGTAGGTGGTGTGTGGGGAGGGTGCTGGGTGCGAGTGGACACTCGCAGAGCAGCATTTCAGCAGCAGCCCCTCCCCCAACGCACCGCCTTCTTCTGCTCCGCCTCCTGCTTCAGCGCGGCCAGCCGCTTGTTGAACTCGAGCTGCTCCACCAGCGACTCGGCCGCCTCTGCCGTCACTGGCGCCATCGGCTGGGGCTGCGGCGGCTGTGGCGCGCGCGCCAGCTTCTTGCCCTTGCTCTTCAGCCGGCGGGGCCCCGCCTGCCCCTCCACCAGCCGCTCCTCGTCCTCGTGCTTGGGCTGCTTGGTGGGGCCGCTGCCAAAGCCGCGGCCCGCAGCGCCGACAACTGTCCCCGCCCGCCGCTGCGCCCATGCCTGCCTCGTTGGCCGGGCGGTCGGCCGCAGCGCACACGCCTGCTGCATTATACCTACGGCCAGCATCCGCGGCAATTGAGCCTAGTCTGCGAGCCACCTGCCTGCCCTCTCGGATTGCAGCGGGGCGCTCTAATTCAACTCGTGACAGAGCGGGCAAGACGAAATGCAAACGATGGCAACAGGATTTGCAAGTGGCGGCGACCGCTATCCTGCCGCTGCCGCCCGGCAATCGGAGATGGCGCCGGCGTCGGCTGCATGCCGTTTGCCTGCTTCCGACCATACAGACGCCCCAAACGCTATGGCGCCAGCTCAGTCTGTGGGAGCGCACCAGCAGGCAGGTCGGAGGACTGTTGGATGGCAGCAGCGTGGCGCCGCAACCGGACGCACAGCACAGCGCATCCGACTCACAGCGGCGGATCTTGAGCGGCCAGTGCGGGAACATGCGGTTCCAGTACACAATGCCGTAGCTGCGGGGAGAGGACCATCCCAGGGAGGGTCTCCTCAGAATGCTGCGCCACCTCAAGAGGCAGCGCACTTCCTTCCTGTGCCGTCCCGCCCTCCGCGCCTTTGCTTGCCCTGCATCCCCTGCCCAAACCTCCCCCCGGCCCCCGCTCACTGCTCCAGGCTGCGCTGCGCGTCCTCCAGGTTCTTGCCGGCATAGGACAGGCGCTGCAGCGCGGGGATGATGCCCCCCCGGTCCCGGATCACGAGCCGCAGCTCCTCCACGCGCATCTGCGGCGGCACCTGGATCTGGAAGGGCCCGCCGTAGTGGCGCCCCGCGCCGTCCACCTGCTCGCCGTACTCGCTTTCGTCGTGCTGGGGGAAGGGGACGGGGGAGGGGCAGCAAGGAAGGAGTGGGGGGCGGGCGGGCAGCGACGTGGCCTGGCTGCGCCGGCCCGTCGGCCTGCCCAGCCTGGTGCTGCGCACTCGGCTGCCTCCCCCCGCTGGCTTACCAGCTCGCTGACCACCGTGAGCGTGATGGTGGGCAGGCCCGCGTACTTGTTGCCGGGGGCAACGTAGCCGTGCGGCACCCCCGCCTCGTATGCCGCCTGCCGGTCGATCTCCGCCTGCTCCGCGGTGGGGTGGTACATCGGCCGCCACTCTGCGCGGGCATCAGGCGCGCTCTTGAGCGCCAGCATGGGGCGTGGAGTATACTGATGTCGTGCCAGCAGCGAGTCAGCGCAAGGCAGGCGCAGCAGTGCAGCACCGCACCCGACAGCTGGCCGCCATCTGCCTGCATCACCGGCACGTATTTCTCGTTCTCGCTGTAAAAAGGATAATTGTTGGGTGGCACTGCCATGTATCCCGTCCTGCCGGTGCCTGGGCAACAGCGACGGGCGGGTGGAGGGGGGTGGGCGGCAAGCGGCGGTGGGCGCGTGCTGAAGACTGGCGGTCACTTTGCATGGCGTGCGACCCGAGCCCAGCGGCTGCTGCCTCCATGTCTGCAGGTCCTTCTCGGCCAGTGATTGCACCTGCGGGCTCACAGGCGCGCCTGCTGCGCCATGCCCATCATTGACTTGCTCACCCGGCGTCGGATTGTACTTCGTGACCGCCTCTCCTGTGCCGGTGGGCAGATCGTATGCCGGCAGGGAGGCCAGCTGCTCCTCATCCCATTGCGTTGGGACGCTTGTGATCTGCAGGCCCTCCAGTGCAGCTGCCGCGACTGCTGCCTCCATGCTGACTATTACAGAGAGATCACTGCGCTGAGGGGCAGAAATGGATGCAGTCAAAGCTCGAGGCGCATGTGTGCATTTGGGTGTGAGGCCCTTCGGAGGGGGCGCCTTGTGCACGTGCTGTAGAATATGAGTCGAGGAGGAGGCGCCCCGCAACAAGAGGAGGAGGCACACGCGCTCTAACCCCGCTCAAGGGCGAACAGCTCAACCTCCGTGCCATGCCCGGGCGTCAGCCGTCGGCTGACCACGCGCATGCTGCGGCCGTCCTCCCCCAGCACGCCCACGGCCAGCGCCACGCCGTCGCCCTTCACCGCGGCGCTGGTCCACACGCCCAGCGGCAGGCACACGGGCGCCGCGGGCAGGCGGTCCAGCCCCCACGCCTCGCCCGTCACCCCGGAGCTGCTGGGTGCGCCGCCAGCGGCGGGCACTCTGTGCCGCACGCCGCGGGCAGCCCAGGCCCCCGCCAACGCGCCCGCGTCGACGCACGCCGCCTGCGCGAACGCCTCCATGCCGCCGCCGCAGCCGCTGAGCTCCAGCTTGCCGGTCCAGGGCCCATCCCACCGCTCGTGATGAAGCTCCACCTCGGCCAACCGCCAGCCGCCGTCGGCACCCATGCGCTGCAGCTGATGCACGACGCGCACGCGGCGGCGGCCGTCCCCCAGCGCCAGGCAGTGTTGGAAAGCGGAGGACGTGAGGCCGGGGTTGGCGATGTCCAGCGGCCCGGCGCTGTAGCTGCCGTCGGCCGTGAGCGCGGCGCCCGGCGCGCCGGCATCCAGCAGCGTCGCCTCCTCCGCGGTGAATGCAATGGCATCCGCCTCGCAGCCGACGGTGGGCATCATGCGGCGGTGCATGGCGCGCAGGCTCCCCCCCTCAGTGCGCATGCTGCACTGGCTCTGCCAGTCGGTCAGCACCACGCCCCACTCCCGATAGGCCTGTGGCAACCATGGCGGCGGCACGTGAGATGGCACGTGAGGAGCAGGTCGCTGCAGAATGCAGCGGGGCCGCGCACTGCTCCAAGCCAGCTGGCGCCTCCGCACGGGTTGCATCTCCTGCGCCTGCGCCTCTGCCTTGCGCCAGCTCAAGCACGATTCACCTCTGGCACATAGTAGCTGGGAAGGGGAACGGGCTCTCCCTCGGGCGTGAACGTAGCAGTCACCCCTTCCCACTCGCCTGATGCAGCCGCAGCAAAACTGTCCCACACCTGCATGTGCATTGCGAGCGCAACAGTCATTTGAGGCCAGGTTAGCATGCATTCTTGCAATGCACCCCACCCTTGCAAAGACGCGCGCACCTGTTCGGGCGCGACGGTGGTAGTCGGGGCGGCGGAGGCGGCGCGGGGCACTAGCCGCGCATGCGATCGGCGATGCAACCCTTGCACTGCCCTCTGGGAGGCCCCACGCTGCGTGCTAGCACGCGCGCGAGCAGCGCCAGCGCTGGTGCAGGGAGAGGCCAGTGCCATGGTGTGCAGCCAGGTGCAAGAGCCTGCCGCAAGCGAATGCAGACCGCTATAGGTCAAGTCAGTCTAGCAACGAGCTGGTTGGACAGAGGCAGTTCATGATCGCTGCACCTGGACCCCAATCTCCCGATCGCACGCCTGCCATTGCCTACTTACCTCACTCTGCAACTGCATTGTTCATCTGCACGTCATGAGCTCAATGGCGCAGCCCGCAGCGCGCTCTGCCCGGCCATCCTTTTCTGTCTGGCGGCCCAGCAGGCCAGCTGCGCACCTAGCTAGGGTACACGCACACCACCGGGGCGGCTGGCAGCAGGACGAGGCGCCGCAGGACGCCTCGCGGCGGGCGGCTTTGGCCGCCGCCGCCGCGCTGGTCTCGCTGTTGTCGCTGCGGGGCAGCGCCTGGGCAGACAGCGAGGTGCCCAAAGGTGCGCGTGCATGCCTTGATGGTGTGGAGAAGCGCGAATGGCATTGGCTGGAAGTGACAGGTGTCCGCCGCGACCCCCCTGCGTTCTCCCGCATGCAGCGTACCAGGACACGGCGCGCAAGCTGGTCCACGTGCTGCAAGAGTCGATCACCAAGGACCTGAGCGGCGCAGACGAGCGGGAGGTGCACGCCGTCGGCACGCCGCCGCAGCTCCAGCACCATCGCTCGCCGCGACTGGCCGCCCACGTGCTGCAGAGGCGCTCCTCCTCCACCGCAACACACACGCTCCCGCAGCCCACTGCTCCCGCGCCCTGCCCCCGTGCAGATCCGCAAGGCCGCGGAGCCGGCGCAGGACCTGGTGCGGGCGGTGATGTCGCGGTGGCGGGGGCAGCCAGCAGTGGCGGCAGACGAGAGCTTCCGCCAGCTCACAGCCGGCATCGCGGAGCTGGGAGAGTTCTACCGGCGCAAAGGCGCGCGCGCGCGCATGAGCGAGGAGGTGGGCAACTCGATCCTGGCCAAGCTGGCGGCGGCGGAGGAGGCGCTGCCGCCCGAGCCAGAGGGCGGGAGCAAGCTGCCCTTCATGTTCTGAGCCAACCTGGCGTCGGGCTGCGCCCCGCGG
Source organism: Chlorella sp. A99 (assembly GCA_003063905.1). Taxonomy (NCBI): domain Eukaryota; kingdom Viridiplantae; phylum Chlorophyta; class Trebouxiophyceae; order Chlorellales; family Chlorellaceae; genus Chlorella; species Chlorella sp. A99. The sequence goes on along the minus strand of PCFQ01000006.1, from coordinate 761,845 downwards.
CACCGCTGTAACAGAATGGCGGCTCTGCTGACACGTGTGCGCAGCCCGACAGGGCAACAGGTTGCAGAGTGAACCTGCGCACAACACCCGAGGCATGCGCACCCGCACCTCACACCTTCTCTCTCTCTCTCTCCCCCTCTCTGTCGCTTTCTCCCTCTTGCGCTCCCCTCCTCCCCACCGCCGCGCTACAGCCGCCCGCGGTTGCGCACGTCGGAGGCGAGGCGGCGGTCGCGCTCGATCTCGTACTCGCGGAGCTCAGCCTGCTTGAGGAAGGCCTGGCGGTCGAGGTACTGCGCGCCGCTGCGCTTGTGCATCTCCAGCTCCTCCTCCACCGCCTCGTCGCCCTTCTTGAAATCCTTCCAGTCGGCGCGGCTCTTGTCCAGGACGGTGACCTGGGGAAGGGGGGGGGGGCGGGGGGGGGCCGCGCGGATGGGTAGAGACTGGGTGGCGGCGGCGCGAGGAATGGGGGCCCGTGCGCCGCGCCGCGATCGCGCAGCCCCCACTGCCTCGCCACCCTCCGCGCCCCCGTTCCCTCTGCGTGCCCGGCCCCTCTGCGGCCCCCCCCCCTCGTCGCCCACCTTCTTCGCCTGCGCCAGGCTCTCCAGCACCTTGTCCAGCCCCGCCTTGTTGCGCGCGGCCGCGTCGTTGCCGCCGCCCGTCGCGGCCTCGGCCGCGCGCTGTGCCTCCTTTGAGTCCCGCGCCACCTCCTTGTTCACGGTGATGGTCTGCCCTGCAAACCGCCGCTGCTCGGCCACGACCACGGTGCCGTACTGTGCCGCCGCAGTGGCCGAGGCGGCAGCCTTGGCCGCGGCCAGCGCCGCGGCGGCCATCACCTTTTTCGCGTCCGACGGCTCCTGCGGCTCCTGCGCCTGCTGCGCCTGCTGCACCTGCTGCTTGGGCTTGGGCCCCAGGCCCAGCTGCCGCATCCAGGACTGCAGGCCCAGGGAGGCAAGGGGCGCCAGAAACAGCCAGGCGCCGCATGACTAGCCGCAGGCGCGCAGGGTCAGAGCAGCTTCACTGCGCCGGTCCCCACACAGCGGGCAGCAGGCACTGTGCGGACGCCAGTTCTCTCTCACCTGATCGCCGCCGCCGCCCTTGCCGGCCTTCTTGGTGACAGGCTTGCACAGGGCAGCCAAACTGGCGCCGCCACCCGCGGTCGGCCCCTTGTGCAGCTGGCTCCACAGCGCGTCGACCTTGGCCTTCTTTGCCTCGCGTTTGCTGGCAGGCAGCATGTCCTCTAGCTCGTCGCCACCACCCTCGTCTCCCTCTGCCTCTTCCTCCTCCTCAGGCCCGCCGGCGCCCAGCGCCGCGCCGCGCACGCGCTTGGGCTTCTTCTTCTTGCCTGCCGCTCGCGCCTCCACGTCCGCCTCGTCCGGCACGTAGTCCTGGTCCTCCTCATCCTCGCTGGGCAGGTCGGCGCCGAGGAAGCCGGCCCGCGACATGGCACGGGACGCCCGCCTGCCGCCTGCCGGCTCTCGGCGCTCGCTACCGCTCTGTGCCGGTTCTCAAGCGCTGCCTGGCGCCTCGCCGAGCGTCGATGGGCTCCCAAGGGCTGCCCTGGTGCAGTGGTGAGCAAGGGGAGGGCTCCTGTGTCCTCCTCCCAATGCGCAGGCAGTCTCAGATTGTCTTATGGAATCACGCAACACTGTGTGAACAGCGACCCAGGCAGTTGAGGAAACGGCATCGAATGCCGGGCGTTCGATGCCAAATCTGAAATCTGGCCGGCAGACAGTCTAGCGCACCTCCCCCAGAGTTCTTGAGACCGCCCCGTGCCGCAACAGCCCCGACAATAACGTACGGCCTATTAACCAAAATGTACGCACCCACGGCCCCTCACCGCCTCATCAGGCTGGCGGGGCAGATGGCGGGGCTGCGCCCCGTGATGGGACAGCGCGGGACGGTCGCGGGAGGGCGGCGGTGTGTGTCGGCTGCCGGTGCACGGCCGGCCACAACGCAGCAGCCCGACCAGCAGGCAGCGAGCACATCCACCGTCGCGCCTGTCAATGCAGCCTCGATAGCGGGCGCCACAGGCTCCGTCGCGCCTCTGGATGCAGCCTCGACAGCGGGCCGCGCGCCCGACTGGGCCGGCGCCACATGGCGCGCGGCGGCGGGGGCCTCGGCCCTGGCGCTGGCGTGCCTTTTGCTGCCTGGCGGCGCGTCTGCGGCGGAGGCCGCGGCCCCCGGCCTGCTGGAGCTCGTCATGCGGGTGGTGGACGAGCTGGGCCCCTGGGGACCTGCTGCCTTTGTGCTCGCGGTCTCCGCCTGCCAGTGCATGCCGGTGTTCCCCACCCAGCCCTTCTCCCTGGCCAGCGGCCTGCTGTTTGGCGCGGGCAAGGGCGCCGCTCTGGTGTGGAGTGGAACCATGCTCGCGGCGGTCGCGTCATTTCTGCTGGCGCGCACCGTGGGCCAGGGGTTTGCGCAGCGGTGAGCGGCGCGCGCCGCGCGGGCGTGGCGGGGGCGGGCGCCGCCGCGCGCAATGTTGTGGCACCATGGCCAGCACCTGCGTGGATGCCACCCCCGTGCGCTGCATGCAGGACGATCCACGAGACGCTGGGCGGTGCAGGCGAAGGCGAGGGCAGCAAGGGCGGCGGCCTCGCCATGGCCGGCCTGCGCCGCGCGCTCGCCGGCGTTGACGACGCCATCCTCCACGGCTCGTTCGCGCGCCAGGCGGCGGCCATCTTCCTGATGCGGATGACGCCGGTCGTGCCCTACTCGTGAGCGTGCCATGTGCAGGGAGTGCGTGTGTGCGTGTGAGGCCGCGCGCGGGGGGCGTCCCACCATCTCGCCGGTATGTGCCGATCCTCACGACCCGCCCCACCCCTCCCCCGCGCAGCGCCAGCAGCTACATCGTGGGGATGGGCACCCATCTGCCGCTGGCGCCGTACGTTGTGGGCAGCGCGTTCGCCATGGCGATCTGGAGCGCCCTCTATGCCTCGGTTGGCGGCGCCTCGCGCCACCTGCTGCTCCAGGGCGTGAGCCCCGACATGCTCATGGCGGGCATGGTGGCCCGCGCCAGCGAGTACACCGGCGAGGTGGCGCTGGCGGGCGGCCTGGTGCTGGCGGGCGCGCTGGCCTTGCGCCTCGCGCGCCAGCACGGCTGGCTGCAGCCGCCCCCCGCGCGCGAGGCGGCGCCCGACGCGCACGCGACGCGGCGCGGCCGGCCCGCACTGCCGCTGGACCTGGGCACGCCGGTGGAGACCGAGGCCTAGGCGCTGCGCGGTGCATGCGCCGGCGCGGCGCGCTGCCTGGCGCTCGGGCCATGCCCTTCTGATCGACGAGCAACGGCGCTGGCATTCCCCCTCGCTGCCCAGCAGCTCGTGTATCCTACCCCCCAGGCGTGGACATGCCATGCCGCCCACGTTTGTCCATCCTGGGCCCCAGTTTTGGAACACCTTCCTTTTCCGCGTCCCCTCGGCCCCCGCGACATGTCTTCCCCTTCCCTGTCTTCCCCTGCACACTGTCACACACCACATTTGATTTTCCCGTCCTTTCCAATTTTTGAGGCCTCCTGGCCTGAGTAACCTGGCTACAGACGGGAGAGAGGGGCTGGGGGAGGCGATCAGCACTGTGCAGGACAGGGTTGCAGGCGGTGCGCTCGGGCGGCAGCCCCTTTCCAATGGTGCCCTGCCGCCCTCTCAGACCAAACCATTGCAGCCTTCGCCTCTGCCCACGCCGCAGCGCCGATCCTGAGCTCGCCTCGTGACAGAACTGTGAGTCACCCGTTGCGCCTCCGCTGCTCCTGACACCCGTCTCCGGCTGTGGCTCAGCAAGGGTTGTCTGTGCCGTCGATTGGAAGGTGCGGGTTTGCGGGTGGACACAACCTGCTCTTGCTGGCTTAGGGAGGGGCATCCGCGGGCCGGGCGCCCTCTGCCAGTCTCTGCACTCGCCAGAGAGCCGGCAAGAAGCGCCCACGGAAGGGAGGGCCCGCGCCGCGCCCGCCCGCCTGGCGACCGACCGCACCTGCGGTCGCAGGCATCAGTGATGGCGCAGGGCATGTGTTGAAGCGGCCTGGGCGGGGGGGGGGGGGGGGGTAGAGGCCGTGGAGCTGCATGCGCCAGCGTCGCGTGAACCCTAGCCTCTGCGCGCACCACCCGCAGGGCCCGCCGCCGCCGCCTCCGCCCAACCCCGCAATGACAAAGTTTGTGGTGGCCGTCGACGACAGCCCGGTCAGCAAGAACACGTTGCTGTGGGCGGCGCGCAGCCTGGTGCGCAAGGGCGACAACCTAACCATCGTGACGGTGCTGGAGCCGGCGCTGCGCTCCGACTTCGGCAACGTGGGCGAGACGAGCTTCCCCACCGACGACCTCGGCGAGACCTGCAAGCCCGACCCGGTCGCGCTGCAGCAGCGGCAGAAGTTCCTCAAGGAGTGCAAGGAGGCCGTGGGCAAGGAGGGGGTGAGCGGCGCCAGCGGCCGGGGGCGGCGCCGCGGGGCAGCGCGCGCGTGCTGGGGCGTGCGCGGGGCAGCCAAGACTGCTGCCCGCCCGCGTGGCGCTGACCGAGGCCCTGCTTTGCTCCCTCCCGCACCGCAGCTCGATAATGTCAACCTGACCACGCTCGTGGCCTGCACCGGCGGCAGCCACGACATGGCTCGGTGCGGCGCCGCCTCCTTGCCGCCCGCCTTCCCCACGCCTCCTCCTCGATCATACGGGCCGACGACCACCCT
>PCFQ01000006.1:745145-757159 GCA_003063905.1 Chlorella sp. A99 | reverse complement strand
CCCCCCCCCCCCCCCCCCCCCCCCCCAGGCACATCTCCGAGTACGCCGAGTCGAGCAGGGCCGACGTTCTTGTGATGGGCAGCCGTGGGCTGGGCAGCTGGCGCCGCGCCGCGCTCGGCCTCTTTGGCCTGGGCAGCGTCTCTGACTGGATCGTCAAAAACGCCCGCATCAACGTGGTGGTGCACAAGGTGGGCGCGCGTGCACTGTGGAGGCTCAAGCGGCTGCGAGGCGCGCGTTGGAAGTTGAGCAGGCAACAGGGCCACATGCTCGCCAGCTGCCCGACCCTCGCCCGCCCCTACCCCCCCTCTGCAGCTGCCCCCCAAGTCCAAGTGAGCAGCAAACACGCGCAGAGCGCGCTGGTGGCACGCTCGGGTCCGCCGCTGCACAGCATGCACGGAGCGTAGGCTTGGTGCGGCCGCCACCCAGCAGGCCATGCGCGAGCTATCCGCCGCGCTGTTGACCAAGCTCTCTCGTACGTACTGCTTCCCCCTTTTTCCTAGACAGTGAAGGGGTTTCTGTTGCGCAGATGCTCTGCCTGACACGCAACGAAACAACACTAACCCCCTCAGGGCAGAGGTCGAGCGAGACTGGCCGCAGCGGCTGTGGCGGGGGCGGTGGATCTGTGCTCGCGCGAGCGCCCCCGGCTGCCACCGCCCCGATAACTCAACTACCTGCTGCAGCACTCGCAGCCGTCCAATACATTGGCGTCACTCAGGGCGAGCGAGACGCATGGTCGAGGCAGAGAGATGCAAGCGAAAGTGGCAGGCCAGCCGGCAGGAGCGCGCGCCACCAACATGGTCACCCGGCGCCAGCCGCCACGCACGTTGCCGCCAGCCGCCGCCCCTCGTGCGCTCACTCGGCAGCTGCGGCGGCCGCGGCCGCGCCGCTCGACGCCTTGTACTCGCGCATCGCGGCCTCATACCGCTCCTTGTCCACGACTGCCTGCTCCTCATAGGGCGCTCTGTTCGCCGCGCTCAGCTCCTTCCACCGCTGGCCCAGGACCTTGGCGAACCAAGTGTGATGTCGCGCACCTCTCGCCTTTCTGGCCTTTACACTGAGGAGAGAAGCCCCTCAGGGCCCCCTGCTAGCGCCCGCATGCAATCATCCCGCAGTGATAATGGTGCCCGCGGTTCCCCGCACCAGCTGCACCGCCGCGTCCAGGCTGCCCACCGCCGCCCGCCCGCCCGTCTCGCGCACAAACCGCACCGCCGCGTCCACCTTGGGCTTCATGCTGCCCTCGGCAAAGCGGTAGGCGGCCAGCTGATGTGCAGGGTTGGTGGGGTGGGGGAATCACAGGGCAGGGTGGACGCCGCGCAGGGGCACGGGCGCGGGCAGGCGGCGCCGCGCGCGCATTCCCTCGGCAGCTGGGCGCAGAGGCTGGCGGGGGCTGCCCGCATGGCAAACAGGCAGGCACCGCGTGCGCACCTGGGGGACGGAGATCGGCGAGGGCAGGGGCACCTTGCGGTCTGGGAACTGGTTGGGGTCGCAGATTGCGGGCTCGTCGGTCAGCATGAGCAACCAGTCGGCGCGCAGCTTGGACGCCTGCGCCACGTCGCACGCGCCACGGTGCGGTTGCGGCGCAAGCAACGGGGGCGGGCGCGCCCTCGGGTGCGGCGGCGCGACCGAGGCCCTGCTTCGCCACACCGTGCCCCACCCACCAGAAGCGCGCTTGCTTTATCCTTGTCAATCACGCACTCTAAGCCATACCGCCGTCGCCGCTCCTGGTCCAGTGCCACCGGAATGCCTGCACATACAGATGCGACAGACAGCCTACTGGATGCGCAGATGCACGCCCTGTTGCGGCGCATGCAGCCTTGGCCCAAGGGGCAGCGGGCGCTCTGCCGACAGTGCAGCCGCTGCGTCGCGCGCTCACCGCCGCCGCCGCAGCTGATTGTGATCACGTTGGCAGACATCTATCTAAAAAGCAGCGCACAGCAAGCTTAGCCACACATCTCCAGCCACCCTGCAGTGAGTGCAGGCTGGCGGGGTGCGGTACAACAGCAGCCGCACCAGGAGCTTGATCGCTCGCGTCTCGACTATGTCGAGCGGCGCTGGCGAGGCCACGACCCGTCGCCAGCCTTTGGTGTCCTGCGCGATGCTCCAGCCCTTGTCTCTCGCCAGGCGCTCCGCCTCCTGGGGCCGGCGGTGGGATGGGTGCGAGCCAGGACGCGGCGCCTTGAGTGCCAGGGAGTGTCTGCTTCACCTCCCTCCCCATGAGTCCATATACGCATCCCATTGACGGTGCGCCTGCCGCACGGGGCGCCTGCCCACCTCCTGGCTATAGACAGGGCCGATGTGCTTGGTGGGACGCGAGAAAGCCGGGTCGTCAGGAGACACGACGACCTGCACGAGTGGCACTGCACCGGCGCAGGGCATGGCTGAGGTTGTGTCTCCACGCCAACTGATTACAGAGGCCACATGGGCCAGGCAGGGCCCCCAGCCCACCTGCGCCTAGGAGCCTCCCGCCTCCCCAGCGCCTGCTGCAGCAGGAGGACCCCCTTCCCCTGTCAAAGACGCTCTCTCCTGCAGCGCACCTCGGTCAACAGGGTGACCACCTCGCGGTCGGGCATCGCATTCTCCAGCGCTTCCTGGAGCAGGTACCCAATCTGCCCCTCCGACTCGGCATCCAGCACATCCAGGCTCGAGTCAGGGTCCTGGGCGCAGGCAACGGGCGGCGGCTGTCGCGGCAGGCATCCACGCGCTGTCGAGCGGCAGGCAGCAGGGCGGCAGCTGTCGCATCAAGGCAATGTCGAGGCAACCGCGCGCTGGCGAGCGCGGCAGGCACTGGCAGAGTCGCAGCCAGAGCACGATGTCGAGGCCTGCGCGGCGCCGCAGGCACAAACCTGAATGGCCAGCAACCCCACTTGCGGCCCGTTGCCGTGGGTGACCGCCACCGTCAGCCCCTCTTGTACCAACGCGGCCACGCTGGCGGCTGCTGCTGCCGCATTCTTCCGCTGCACCTCCACACCCAGCTTCTCGCCTCGCTTGAGCAGCGCATTGCCCCCAAATGCAACAATGGCCACCTGCTGCTGTTCGGTGCCCGCCTCCTGCGGCAGGGGAGCAATCCTACGCTCTGGCGTGCCCGCCACGCCAAGGCGAGCGGCGGCGGCGGCAGGGGAGCAATCATGCGCTCTGGTGGCCACGCCACTTGGCGAGCGGCGCGCCACAGTGGCCCGCCTGCGCCGGCGACCATGCGCGCGCATTCTCCGTTGACCCGGTCTCCTCACCGTAGCAGTTACCGAACAGGCGTGCCGAGCTGCTGCGACACCTCCTGGTGGAGACGAGGGGGTGCGCCTGAATGCAGGCAGGATTCGCCTGGCAACGACACGTGCAGCAATTGCCATTGCACCGTGCTGGAGTGCAGGGCAGGGAGGCACTCGATCGGTTTGGGCAGGGGGGCCACCCTGGCAACCATGGCCCATCTGCTCCCCATCGCATTCTCCATCAACATTGCATCACTTCCGAACGTGTCCCGATACCTTCACTGCCGCAGTTGAAGCTGATAGGCCAGACCATCACGTTCTGGTCCACAAAACCAGCTCGAGGAGGCGCTCCCACTCGCCCAAACACTCGGGGTGGGACTGACCAAGACGGTGCAGCTGGCCTTGCGGTCGGGGGCAATGGGGGCGACAGCCTGGCTGCCGCCGCCCGCGGTCACGCAGCGGCACGGCGGCACGGCAGGCCCCGCGCCTCGGCCGCTGCCGCCGCAGCGGCGGCACGCGGTGGCGCGGCGCGCGCGGCCCCTCCCCCCGGCGGCGGCGCTGAAGACGTCGACCAAGCGCGCGGGGGCGGGGCGGCGGGGCGCGACGTACGTGCAGGTGGAGCCCGACGGCTCCGACGCCTGGCGGCTGGATCCGGTGGCGGGGCTGCTGCGCGAGGGCGGCGTGGGCATCATACCCACCGACTCCAACCCCGCATTTGTGTGCGACCTGGAGAGCCGGGAGGCGCTGCAGCGGCTGGTGGAGATGAAGGGCATCGCGCCCTCCAAGCGCCTCTCCATCCTCGTGCGCGACTGGGCGCAGATCGCCAAGGCGCGCGCGGGAGGGGGGAATGGGTGTGTGTGTGTGCCCCCAACGCCTGAGCCTCTGGCGATGTAGCTGCTGCGTGCAACTCCCACCCACATGTCGCCCCGCCCCCCTCGTGCCAACACACACACGCACACACACACACACCTGTCGCCCCCCCGTCCCGCTCGCACGCGCGCAGTACACACTGGGCTTCCCCTCGGCCTCTGCGCCCGGCCAGCCCGACATGTTCAAGCTCGCGCGCCGCCTGCTGCCGGGCCCCTACACCTTCATCCTCCTGGCCTCCAAGGAGATGCCCAAGCAGGTGGGGAAGAGGAAGAGGCAGGCGTCGCGCCAGCTGTCGGCTGCCCGCCGCGCACAGGCGCGAGGGAGGCGTGCAGCGCCGCGGAGCTGCGTGCAAGGCGCTCTGGCCCCTCTTCTCAGTCGCAAGCCCAGGCAGTCTGCTCCTGCCTCCCCTCAAGCGCTTGTCCTCTGCTCCCTTTGCTCTCGCTCTCGCATGCGTCCCTGCCCACCTGCAGGTGGTCAATTACGGCACGGGACGCAGCAAGAGCCGCAGCACCGTGGGGGTGCGCATGCCGGACAACCCGCTGTGCCAGGTGTGGGCGGGGGGCCAGTGCGTGGAGGCAAGCGGCGCACCAGCGCCATGCGCGCTGCTGGCGCGGCCGCTGGTGCATTGCTGCCTTGAGAAAGCCGCTACCCACCCGCTCCCCGGCGAATGCGTCTCCCGTCCCCCGCCCTCGCCCGCCGCCGCGCAGGCGCTGCTGGCCCAGCTCGACTGCCCGCTGCTGTGCTCCAGCGCCAAGGCGGCCGACGCACAGGCCGGGCTGCTCGACCCGGCGCAACTGCTGGACATCTACGGCCCTCGCGGCCTGGACTTTGTGGTGGATGCGGGGCCGCGGGTGGCGGAGGACAGCACGGTGGTGGACATGACGACAGGCGCGCCGGCGCTGGTGCGCCGCGGCAAGGGCACGTGGGAGGAGGACTAGCGCCGCGGCGCGGGGCTGCGCGCCGCGGCGTGCGAAATTTTGTTCATTCTTTTGCAGCTGGCCATTATTTTGAGCGCAGGCAGAGCAAACAGAAGCAGGCCAGTTGCGAGGCGGGTGAGAAGAGGGCGAGAGGCGGAGTTGAGGGGAGAGGTTGGGCGGCGCGTTTGGCTGGGCAGCATCGAGGCAGCAGCAACGAGAGTCATGCTGCTGTGTTCGCTACAGTCTCCCAGCCGCGCCCCCAGCACGAAGAGGCTGCAGCCCAGGTCCTCCAGAGATGTGATGACAACGTCCATCCACCCCCCAAGTTACCACGGGGCTTCCCTTGTCCAGTTCGCTCCCCACTAGCGTTTCACGCCTTCACAAGGGGCTGGGAGGACGGGCGCGTTCAGCTGGCCACCACAGGCAGGCAGGCACGTGTGCGGTCCACTGCTCTTGTTGATGGCTTGTTGATTGACTTGATGTCAACATTCAGTGCAATTCAGTGCAAGCGGTTCATTGCCCAGGGCTTGGGCTTGGGCGGCGCTGGCATCCCGCCCACCGAGCGCCCCGCCCATCCGCCCATCCAACCATCCAAGGGGGTGAAGCATCCTCGGCTGCCCTGGCCCGGCCCTGCCAGGCGGGGGAGGGATCCCCGCGCGAAGCGCGTGCGCGGGCAGGACGCTCATGCTCTAGTCGTGCAGGGGCGGGCTGTCCACGTCCCTCCGCGCCCCCCCCCCCCCCCCCCCCCCCAGGTTGCGCGTGGGTGCCTGCGCAAGAGGGGCAGTGCGGCACAGCAACTGTGCAACATGCATCTGCGCACGCTGGCCCCCCAGCCGCGTTCCGCGCGCGTCCCCCACATCGCTCACGGGTGCATGCCCTGGCTGCTGGCCGCCCCGCCGCCACGCCACGCTCGCTGGCTCGCTGGCACAGAGGCAGCGCGCACTTTGCCCTTTCCCCACTGCGCGGCCAGCTGTCCCCGCATCCCAACCTGTGGCGACGCTCGCCTGCAACCCCTGGGAGAGGATGGGCACGGGATACAGCGCTGCGGCCAGGCGATGCAGTCCAAGACTGCCAGCGCAGGCGAGGCCGGCTGCCCATCCACAAGGCTGCCACCCACGGGCCCGGGGGAAGCTTGTGGCGGGGGCGACGGTGTGGCCAGCATGCCGGGCAGCGGGGCAGGCAGCTCGCGCAGGGGCTGCGCCCCGGGCAGGTCTGCAGAGAGGGGTGTGGCATCCGCCGCGCTTGCTGCTGCAGCAGCTTTGGGCCGCAGCTCGCCCGCGGCCTGTGACAGGGGGGCGGGAGCGCAGGGCATTTGGCGCGGGAGCGCGCGCCTGCTCGGCCCGCCCCCACGAGCGCAGGGTGCAGGGGGGCACGTGCGCTTGACCCTGGCCGCAGCCTACCCCGCACCCTATCCCTGCCACCCTGTACAGAGCAGGGCGTGCCACAGCAAACGTTTTGCAAGAGGGCGCGCACCAGGTCGCCGACTGGGCAGGTAGGGCAGGTAGGGCAGCTGCACCACTTCCTCCGCTGCCCTCGCTGGGCGCTTCCTCCTTGCGCCGCCGCTTGCGACGCTGCTACTGCTGCTACTGCTGCTGCTGCTGCTGCTGCTGCGGGGCCTGGTGCGCCAGCGGCGGTGCCTGGCAGGCCGGTGCGGCCGCCTCGGGGGTAGGCTTGGGCGCCGCCGCCTTCTTCACGGAGGACTAGTGATCGCGCAGCAGCTCCAGGAAGCGGGCGATGTCGGTGTGGGCGTGCTCCTGGGGCGGGGAGTGGGGTGGGCGTGGGACGCGGGGGCAGCGGGCTGCCTGCGCCTGGCCCCGGCCGCAGCCTACCCCTGCCCCCTGGCCGCAGCCCCCTATCCGCCCGCTCCCTCCAGGCCTGGCCCCATCCCGCCCCTGCCCGCACCCCCGCCCCTGCCCTCACCGCCATGAAAACATCGTTCTCGTAGCCGGAGAGCGGGAAGTTGAGCTCCGCGCCGCCGCCGCAAGTTCGAGGGCTCGGGGGCAGGCAGTGCGGGCGGCGGCGCCGGCGGCGCCGGCGCGGCGGAGCACACGCGCCTGCGGATCTTGCAGCCGGCGCCGGCGCGGGTGGACCTGGTGGACATCGAGGGCGCGACAGTAAAGTCTTGGGAGTACCTGGCAGAATCGCCGGTACTAACACAGGTGCAGAATGTATGGAATGTATGGATGGCATGGATGCGGGCACGGGGAAGGTGTTGCTTCTGCGCGAGGGGGATCTGGGCCACCGGGCTGCCGATGCCGCCACGCGCTGCAGGGGGCCCCGGGGGCGTTCACGCTCTGCTGCCGCGCAAAGCGCGGAGGTGCGGCAGGCGCTGAAAGACTGGCTGCACCTGTCAGCGATGTCGCATCTGGTGCCAGCCCCAGCTCCCGCCCCCTTTGCCAGCGCGCCCGCGCGCCTCGCTGCTTGCGATGCTGGGCGTGCCGGTGCAGCGAGGTGGGGGCGTCGACGCGCAGCCGTGCTCGCCTCCCCCGCAGGCGCCAGGAGGGCGCGGCCACGCTGCAGGCGCGGTTTGATGAGCTGTGGCCGGTGGAGGACCAGCCGAAGCAGGAGCTGAGCAAGCTGCAGGTCAGCGAGAAGGCGCTGGAGCGCGGCAGATGAGGATGGGTAACGCGAAGTGCGCTGCAGATGGATGCGCGGGATGTGTTTGCCCACTTTGCACGCGTGCTGGCCCAAGCGTGGCCACCGCCGCGCTGCCTGCAGCGCGCCGCCCCAGCCGTCGCCGTTGCCAGCCCCCGCCCCGCGCGCGCGCCGCAGCTCTGGCCCGGGACCCCGCTACTTCTTCTTTTTCTTCTTCTTCCTTCTTTCGCGCGGATCATGACAGGCTGATCCGGCGCTGCTCGGCGAAAATGGGGGCCATTCTGAGGTTGCGTGGGCTGCCGTTCTCGGCGACTGCGGAGGACACGAGGGAGTTCTTCTCGGGCTACGAGACGGACGAGGTGGCCCTGCTCCAGAAGTCAGGCAAGGGGATGTCTCTGTGCCGCGTCCCGCAGCGCGCGCAAACGGGGCTGCATTTGTGGGAGAGGCCGCCGGGGCGATCGGTGGGAGGAGAGGTTGCAGCTGCCACGAGCCGATGGCATTAATCAGCCTGTTCAAAAACCGGCGCGCGTCAGAAGCGGCGGTCCGGCTGGCCCGCCCCTGTAGCAGCTGCAGCAAGCGCCACCGGCGGGCGCGGGGTGGGACAGGGGCCCAGCGGCGGCGGGCTGCGCGGGCGCCCGCGTGCCGGTGGGCGCGACGCCCCCACGCGCGCTCCCCTGCCGCAGGCAAGCCCACAGGCGAGGCCTATGTGTCGTTCAAAGATGCAGAGGAGGCGCAGCGGGCGCTCAAGGAGCGGCAGCACAAGCACATGGGGCCGCGATACATAGAGTGAGCGCCGCGGCGCGCGCCAGCCGTGCGGCCCCCCCACGCCAAGCCGTTTGGCCGGGTTCCGCCGCGCCGCGCTGGCCCCTCCAACCCCCGCCCCGCACCTGCCGCCCCCGCCGCCGCGCCAGGATCTTCGAGGCGGTGGAGGCGGACCTGGTGGCGCGCAGCCTGTCGGGCGGCGAGGCGGGGCCGAGCCTGGCAGGGCGCGTGATCCGGCTGCGGGGGCTGCCCTTCACCTCCTCCGCGGCCGACGTGGTCGAGTTCTTCTCCGGGATCGAGGTGGTGGGCGGCGAGGCCGGCGTGCTCTTCACCTGCACGCCCGACAGCCGGCCCACGGGCGAGGCGTACGTGGAGCTGGGCAGCGAGGAGGCGGAGGCCGCGGCGCTGGGCCGGCACAAGGCCAAGATCGGCAGCCGCTACATCGAGATCTTCACGTCCTCAAAGGCAGACATGTACCAGGCGGTGCAGCAGCACGGCTTCTTCACCTCTGTCGGCGGCCGCCGCAAGCACCACTGGCACCAGCAGCACGGCGGCGGCGGCGGCGGCGCGCACGGCGGGGAGGGCGGCCCGCGCGCCGCCGCGGCCGCCGCTGCGAGCGGGGGAGGCGTGGAGGAGATGGTGGGGCAGTTTGCAGGTGGGCCTGCGGAAATGGAGAGTGGACTGGGAGCGCGGTTTGCTGGGATCCCTGCTCACCCGGTGACCCCCCCTCCCTCGCAGGCTTTGGCCTGTCGCAGCGGGACATGCAGGTGCCGGGGCCCCCGCGCTACGGCTACGGCTATGGCTCCTCCCCCGACGAGCGGCACTACGGCGGGCGGGGCCCCGTGGTGCCACCGCCCAGCGCGGCACCCGGGCCGCAGGCCTGGCGGCAGGCGGCGGCGATGCAGCAGCAGCAGGGCATGCGGATGCGGCCGCAGGCGCAGCAGTTCAACCCCGCGCCGGGCCCGCCTGTCAAGGTCAGTGCCCGCTGACGCTGCACTCAGAATGGGGGGCTGGGCTGGGCGCGACGTGCGGGGCTGGTCCCCTTGGGGGCCTGGTCTGGGCTGGTCTGGGCTGGGCTGGCTGGTCTGGGCGCGCGGCGCACGCTGCCGCGTGGCTGTTGCGCCGCTGCTCGGCCGGGCCGCGCCCGACCGCGAGCGTGCTGGGCCCCCCACCCACCACGCAGCCCGGCGGCGCGCGCGGCGGCATGGGCGGCGGCGGCCACCCCGGTGGGGGCGGCATGTACGACTACGGCGGCCAGCCCACGGCGATCATGGTGAATCCCTTTATGGTGCAGCACCCGTTCATGATCGGCGGCCAGCAGGGCAGCGGCTGGGGCCCGGGCATGATGGCGCCGCAGCAGGGCGGCGCATGGTATGGCGGCCTCCCCGCCGGCCGCGGCGGCATGCAGATGGGAATGGCCGCGCCGCCCTACGGCTCCTACGCCCCGCAGCAGGGCTACTATGCCGCCTCGGGGGTGCAGAGGGGTGAGCGCGGGGGCTAGGGAGCGCGCGCGTGGCTGGTGGCGAGGAAGCGTGAGCCGCGCGCGATCGAGGGCGTGTAGAGAGATTGGGCGCGGCAGTGCTGCGCCGCCATGCAGCGGCGGGCTGCGACGGAGCATGGTGGCCAACAACCTCTGCCCCTCCACTGCCATCTGTGTGCAGGCATGCAGGGCATGGCCCCGGGCACGGTGCGCTCGGCGGCCCCCGGCCCCAGCAGCAGCAGCGCCGCGCCGCCCGGGCGCGGCCCCGTCGCGCTGAGCCCCCCCCCCGGCGTGCGCCCTGCGCCGCCGCCCGCGGCGCCGCCGCCGATCGACACCACGCGGCAGGCGCCCGGCGCGGCGCCGCTGGACGACGGCGGCGGCGGCGGCGCCGCCGCCACCGCGGCAGGAGGGGAGGGCAAGGAGGGGCGGCTGCATGAGCAGCACGACTCTGCCGCCTCCTCCATCAACCAGCACTCAGCGCGGAGCAGCCCCGTGAAGTTGCTGGGGGAGGGTGGGGGCGGCGGCGAGCTGGCGCCGCCGCTGTCGGGCGAGCACCTGGAGCAGTGACAGCGAGCGCCCGATGCGACGGCACGGCGTGGGCCCCCAGGCCGCCGGCGCGATGCGGGACGCCGCCTCTCCTCCTCCGCCCCAAACCCAACCCCTGACCAAGACCGCACCGACCACCGACCACCGACCCTGGGGTGCCCCAGCTCCCCAACAAACTGCACCGACCACCCTTCCGGCTCTGTACCCTCTATGGCTCCCGGGCTGACCAGCCGCCGCAGTTGCCGACGCGCCACCGCACGCAGGCGGACCGCACACGCCGGCCGACCTCGCAGCAGCCCAACCTCCGCGGCCGGCGCGCACATTCGCCGCCGCAGGGCAGCCGGGCCGCCGCGGCCGCCCCTCCCCACCCTCAGGACTCAGGACACGCCTGCCCAAAACCGACCGACCGTCTGACCTCGTTCCCAGCACTGGCCGATCCCGCGCGTCGCCCGCGCGGGGCTCTCCCCCTCTTTTCCCGCACTACGCTACTAACAGCGGCCTGCTGGCGCCTTTGCCGCGGGCCCTCCTGACCGCGTTCCACACCTCCCTGACCGCATGCCACACCCTGCCATTTTGTGCGTCCCCAACCCCCGACCTCACTCCCACCCGACCCGTGCATCTCTTTCCATCTGTGCATGTGACCCCCGGGCTACATTTCCTCTGTAAACTAGCCTTCCACTGACAAGAGCAGGGCCAATAGCAAGCAACAAGTGGGCGAGGACACGGAGGCGAGGCAACGAGCAGGGAAGGGGGCCAGCTCGCGGCCCCGGCCCCTCAGGCGGGCGCGGGCGCGTCGCCGGCCGGAGGCAGCATGCGCTGGTAGCGCGGCCGCTTGGCGCGCAGGATTGCCAGGGTGATCCAGTAGTGCATAAGGCAGATGCGGCCCTGAGCGACGAGCGTGCGGCGCACAGAGTAGCGCCCGGCGTCGTCCGCCTTGAACGACAGGCGCTCCAGCACCTGCTCGCCCTGCGTCGTGCCGCGGCCGTGCGCGTCTGCGCGGGGCGGGAGGGCGGGGCGGGGCGAACCCCAGCTCGGCGGGTGGGAGGGGGGCGCCAGGGGTGGCGCGCGCGGCGCCCGGGCGGGGCGGCTCCGCCGCCAACCGAGAGAGAGGGCACTCCGCCCCTCACCCGCGCCGCGCCGCTCCCCCTGCCCGCGAGCGGCCCTCGGCCCGCTCTCACCGGGGTCGAACGACTCCCCGGAGAACTCGTTGATGCAGGCGCCCTCAAACGCCTGCTTGATCAGCGAGGCGGAGGGCAGCCAGGCCAGCGCCCGCGGCACGTTGTCGGCGTTCACAAACAGGCCTGGGTGGGGAGGGGAGAGGGGAAAGGAGTGAGTTGGGTGGTGTGTGTGGGTGTGTGGTGGTGGGGTGGGTGGTGGGGTGGTGGTGAGGTGGGGCACACGCTGGGACGGGCGGGAGGCTGGGACAGTGGGAGAGGGGAGGGGGTCCCAGGGAGGGGTGGGGTGGGCTGGCCGGCAGCCGCGGCAGGCGGGCGGCGGCGCCCACCTCCAAACACGATGGACACCAGGATGACGGCGGGGCCGATGGCCAGGGCGGCAGAGGTGGAGGGGGCTGCGCAGCAGGGGGAGGGGGGGGGGGGGGGGGGGGGGGGGGGGCGGCGCCGGGCGGGGGGGGGACCCCCA